>JAODXP020000020.1:4611419-4616419 GCA_027497455.2 Sardinella longiceps | reverse complement strand
GCAACCTCTCTATTCACACACACACACACACACACACACACACACACACACACACACACACACACACACACACACACACACGCTGCAATCTGTCCAATCACGCACGCACACACACACACACACAGATTCTGTCATTGGTTGTTGTGTGTGTTCCCCACTGCAGGTGTGAGAACCACCATGAGAAGCTGAGTGTGTTCTGTTGGACCTGCAAGAAGTGCATCTGTCACCAGTGTGCCCTCTGGGGAGGCATGGTATGTACACACACACACGCACACGCATGCATACACACACACACACACACACACACACACACACACATACACACACCACACATTCATACACACACTCACCACACACACGTACTCATACGCGCACACACACACACACACATACACACAAACTCGTACGCACACACACACACACACACACACACACACACACACAGATTGTATTATTATCATTGCGAAATACACTTCCTATCCAGCTTTATTTGCCTTTTTGTTGTGCTTGTTGGCTGCAGAAAAAATAGTTCCAGAATGTTCAGAATACCACGTAAAAAGTGACAGACACTGTATTTCGCTACAATAATTGTTTTGGAACATCAACACCAACGCACAGGTTTTAAAATAAAAGTTTAAGGTTGTTTTAAGGACATTTTCGGCACATATGCACATAGCAAGCCATTCTGAAGCAGACGGGAGATGGGGGCGGGGGGCGGGGGGGGGGGGTCTAAATGAGCTAAATATCTGAGATGAGCTAAATGAGCTAAATATCTGAGACTGGATGATGGTGTCGATGATTCCATTTCATCCTCGACACTGTAGAAAAGGGGCTAAACATGCTAAAAAGTTAACTAGGACCGTGGTGGAGATATATGACCGTGTGTTTGTAACTGCTGTGTGTGTGTGTGTGTGTGTGTGTGTCAGCATGGCGGTCACACGTTTGAAGCCGCTGGCAGAGATCTATGAGCAGCACGTTACCAAGGTGAATGAAGAGGTTGCTAAGCTACGACGACGACTCATGGAACTCATCAGCCTTGTCCAGGAAGTGGTGCGTAGGACACAACCACACACACACACACAACCACACACACACACACACTCTTACACACACTCTTGAGCACACACAATGCAGTTGCGAAATTTACCATTATCCAATCATTTAAAACAGAGATATTAAATCGCCCAAATTATATTACCCACAAATGACATGTACTGTAGGAACACACACACACACACTCACTCACTCACTCACTCACTCACAATCATTTAAAACACAGATATTAAATCGCCCAAATTATATTACCCACAAATGACATGATACTGTAGCAACACACACACACACACACACACACACACACAGGTGGTGATGAGTGCTCTACCCTGTGTGTCCAGCAGGGGGAGTGTGAGTGCACAGTAGTGAAGAAGCGCTCCCAGCAGGAGCACAGAACAGACTAGAGAGAGAGAGAGAGAGAGAGGGGAGGGGCAGAGAGAGCGAGAGAGAGGGTGGGGGGGTGTTCTAGTGTTCGTCCTCTCACTCCTTGCCTTATGTAACAGCCAGCATATTGGCATAGTTTCTGGCCTGATAGTATTCAGGCGCTGTGTCTGATCTCAGGCGTACCAGCATCACTGTAGGGGAAAAGTTTGCCTAGAGATATAAAGGGGTGGGAATAGAGTAGGATTAAACTACAATTTATACCTTTTCTTCTCATTGTACCCTTATATATAAATTGCATGGAAGTGATGAGGATTGGTAAATTACATGTTGTGAGTGAAATGTGCATCCTTGCACTGCCATCACTGCCTACTAGCTGATGACAGAATTTGCCCATAGCCAAGTAGTGTTCTAAAAGTGCTATGCAAATATAACCGTAAATAATTATTAGCCCCCGTATAGGCAGCAGCTATGATGGGGAATCTTCTGTTTAGCCTCCATACTCATCAATAACAGATAGAATTTATCCAGCAGTTTAGTTTGAGTTTCCCCTCAACTCACTGGCCTAAATAGTCTAACTGGCACACCACAAAATAGCAACTCACTGGTTAAACTGGTACACCACAGACCCCATAGGCATACTCACTGGTTAAACTGGTAGATTACAGACCGCATAGGCATACCCACTGGTTTCACTGGCACACCAGACTCCATAGGAAAACTCACTGGTTAAACTGGACCTGATAGGAAAAAGGGCCATCACTGACCAGTGCCATACACACTTAGTTTTCCCCATCAATGAGAACAATGTAACTGCCTAACTATAGTTTGCCCTCTGCAAAACTGATTGCGTATTGGTGTGTGTGTGTGTGTGTGTGTGTGTGTGTGTGTGTGTGTGTGTGTGTGTTACTCCGACCCCATCAGGAGAAGAATGTTGAGGCGGTACGGGGGGCGAAGGACGAGCGTGTTCGAGAGATCAGGAACGCCGTGGAGATGATGATCGCACGCCTGGACAACCAACTCAAGAATAAGCTCATCACACTCATGGGTACACACACACACACACACACACACACACACACACACACACACACCAAATACACACTGGACAACCAACTCAAGAATAAACTCATCACACTCATGGGTACACACACACACACACACACACACACACACACACACACACACACACACACACACCAAATACACACTTTGGAGCACTTTGGAGCAACTCTGTTGTATGAAACGTGCTATACAAATAAATGTGACTTGACTTGACTTGACACACACACACAAAATACATACTGGACAACCATCTCAAGAATAAACTCATCATATGTGTGTGTGTGTGTGTGTGTGTGTGTGTGTGTGTGTGTGTGTGTGTGTGTGTGTGTGTGTGTGTGTGTGTGAATGTGTGCAGGTCAGAAGACGTCTCTGACCCAGGAGACTGAGTTGTTGGAGTCTCTGCTGCAGGAGGTGGAGCACCAGGTAAGAGAGATTAACACACCTGCACATACCACCATTGCAACACACACACACACACACACACTCTCACACACACACACACACACACACACACACACACACACACACACCACCTACCTGCAAGTAAACGTAAAAGTATTAAACAGACACAGGAATATCACAGGACCCCATATAGAGCCCTGGGGAACCCCTCATGTTGACTACAGTAGTTATGGCCACACAGTGGAAGTGATCAGATAAAATATCACAAGGCCCCATGGGAAATCTAGAACAAGAACTTAGAATACAAGCACAGCAGTTCTGTGGCTCTCATGTCTGATGAGATTGTTTTGTGTCTTTATCTGTGTGTGTGTGTGTGTGTGTGTGTGTGTGTGTGTGTGTGTGTGTGTGTGTGTAGTTGAGGTCCTGCAGTAAGAGTGAGCTCATCTCCAAGAGTCCGGAGATTCTGCTCATGTTCCAGCAGGTTCACAGAAAACCCATGCAGTCCTTCGTCACCACACCTGTACCGCCCGACTTCACCAGGTGTGTTAACACACACACACACACACACACACCTGTACCGCCCGACTTCACCAGGTGTGTTACACACACACACACACACACACACACACACACACACACACACACCTGTACCGCCCGACTTCACCAGGTCTGTTAACACACACACACATACACACACACACCTGTACCGCCCGACTTCACCAGGTGTGTTAACACACACACACACACACACCTGTACCGCCCGACTTCACCAGGTGTGTTATACACACACACACACACACACACACACACACACACACACACACACACACACACACACCTGTACCGCCCGACTTCACCAGGTGTGTTAACACACACACACACACACACACACCTGTACCGCCCGACTTCACCAGGTGTGTTACACACACACACCTGTACCGCCCGACTTCACCAGGTGTGTTTTAAACCACACACACACACACACATTGTTTTTTTTCAAAAAGTGCGCTCAACTCCAGATGATTTTATCGAGTACATTTCTTGAGTACATAGTATATTTCACAGAAAAAGCCGCACTCTCAAAAATATATATATATATATATATATTAATGTATATTTTCTTAATTTATTTTAGGGTGTTTAGCATGACAGACAAGACAGATGTTTCGGCCTAAGCGTTCGGGTTGTGCATATAGGCATTCATATTCTCACACAGATACAGCCCTGACACTAGATGTGTTATTGTGCACTCAGTCATTGTGTGTGTGTGTGTGTGTGTGTGTGTGTGTGTGTGTGTGTGTGTGTGTGTGTGTGTGTGTGTGTGTGTGTGTGTGTGTGTGTGTGTGTGTGTTAAAATATCTTATTCTTTATTCTTTATCCTTCTCTGGGTACAGTGAACTGGTTCCTGCATATGACTCCAGTGTCTTTGTGCTGTCAAGCTTCAGGTAAGTGTGTGTGTGTGTGTGTGTGTGTGTGTGTGTGTGTGTGTGTGTGAGAGAGAGAGAGAGATGAGGAGTGTGTATGCATATAATCACTAAGTGTTTTAAGACGACCTTGGATAATAATAAGTAACTATGGAAACAGTATGCATACTTCCAGCCATTCATTGTGTGTTTGTGTGTGTGTGCGTGTGTGTGTGCGTGTGTGTGTGTGTGTGTTGCAGTACATTGCGGCAGCGGGCTGACCCAGTATACAGTCCCCCACTCCAGATCTCAGGACTCTGCTGGAGACTCAAGGTTTACCCTGTAAGCGCTCTTATCACACACACACACACACACACACACACACACACACACACACACACACACACACACTCAAGGTTTACCCTGTAAGTGCAGCACTCTTATCACACACACACACACACACACCACGTACACACACATATATACACACACATACACACACACACACACACACAGACTCAAGGTTTACCGTGTAAGTGCAGCACTCTCATCATACACACACACACATACATACACATACACATACACACATATACACACACATACATATAGCATACACCACATATACGTATGTTCATATACACCACACACACACACACATCCACCACATACCCACACGTACACATGCACCACATA
>JAODXP020000020.1:4588919-4591419 GCA_027497455.2 Sardinella longiceps | reverse complement strand
ATCCGAATCTGGGGTCCGTCCCCCAAAAGCATAGTTGCTAACTAAGGTAGCTTGTTAGTTAGTTTGGAATATGTTTCTGTTCCCCAAAGCCATCGGCCAGACTAACAAGCTTCCTTTGTTGACAATATAACTAACTATGGTGATAACGTCGTTAGTCAAAGCATAGTTAGTTCATCACTGGTGTCCCCCAAAAGCATAGTCCAGACTAAGCATAGTATCTTGTTAGTAAAACTTGTTAGTTCAAGCTGACACTCCAAGGTGCAAGTTAAAGCCAAAGAAGCTTAGTTATATGGCCACGTGATGTCTTCTTTGGCTGTTTTGGGGTGAAATACTGCTGACGCGACACCACTTGATGCATTACTCCCACCTACAGCGTGAATTAATTATCACAGTTTGATTGACCTCAGTTTGACTCTTTCAAATGAGTTTAACTGACGAGAGGATACACGTTGTAAAATGCATGTTGTGAAAACAATTGGTCTTCTTGACTGGCAGAAACTTCAAATTACAACTTTGATGCAATTAAATCATTACATTACGATTCCTAATTTAAAATCAAGCCGCAGCATTCCCGGCTGGATTCGAACTTGAACTGACAAAACAAGTAACCTAATGAGTCAATCTCTACATGACAGCCTTAGCAAAGTATGCCACTGACTAATTGAAATAATTGCCATCAAGAATTATTGAAATCATACATATAAATATACGTTTTTAGAATTTATTAATACTAATGGTGTGTAGTTGCTCATTAAATACCAGAGAGGATTCAAGCGGAGCCCATGATCTTTGTAAATACTACTATTATGGCCAAATAGCCCATGCTTAACTTTCTAAAATAGCCTAACTGTGAAGCTTGCATTGGCATTATTGGCAAATAGCACGTCCTCCCGAAGCCCATGCTTTATTTCTGAACATATTCCAACACAAACTCATTGAAATTGCTCCTTTTCTAAAACTCTATGCAAATAGGACAGACAGTGAACATTATCCACAACTGTAAATGACAACACCGTAGTTTTACATTTGGTAACATTGGCGATATCCCATGATCCTAATCGCAACGAATGCCTCCGGACACTTCCGAAAACATCTGCAAAGGACATAGTTTGGACTAACGTCTTCCCTACTAACCAACTTCTTACTATGGAGGTACTTACTTAGTTATCTCGTTTTGGGACACGCGGGAATAAGTTCAGTCGCTAGCTTGAACTAATATAGTAAGATCTTCGTTAAATGCTACGTTCGTTAGTTTTTTGGGAAACGCACTCCTGTGCAGCACTTTCCGAGTTATGTTGTACACAGCAGGGCCGGACTGGGACCAATGCAGGGGATTATGAAGTTTTTTTAGGTGGTCAAACTTTATTGCCTGCCATAATGTGGCACTGAGGACCACAAAATGTCTGGAGACTTTCTACCTGTACCCAACAATTACCCTCTTTCCCCAGATGACAAGTTCTCCTTTTTCACTCATCACCTTATCTGTCTCACACACACACTCATCACCTTATCAATCTCTCTCACACACAGTCACACACACATACTCCTTCTCAGGCTTTGAACCCACATCCTCTAAGGCAGCACACACACTCACACTGCAGACCAGCACTCTTCCACTGAGCCACCTGGTTGTTTAGGAATTTGTCTAGATCAAGTCTAGTTGGGGAGGCTGGCTGTATCAAGTCTAGTTGGTGAGACTGTCAATATCAAGTCTAGTTGGGGAGGGATATCAATATCAAGTCTAGTTGGGGAGGCTGGCTGTATCAAGTCTAGTTGGTGAGACTGTCAATATCAAGTCTAGTTGGGAGGGATATCAATATCAAGTCGAGTTTAGGAGACTGACTGTATAGTGTAGTTGGGGAGGGCTACAACACTGGTCAACCCTGTTCTAGGAGAAGTGTTCCCAGATATCAGAGGTTAGGGCCTTTTCTGTTCTAGGTCAGGACACATCACTAAGGTATCATTAGTGGTACAGCGTAGGACCTACAGGTTAGGGCTTAACTTGTTAAAACCTGTTCTAACATGTCATAGGATGGATCATTTAGACACATTATTTTGTCCCAACAAAACATAATCTCCTCTCTCCACTTCAGCATGTCTGCAGTGAGATATGAACGTCCAACCTTGTGATATGCAGCCCTGCTCTCTTCCACTGGACTAACTAATCCCAATAGAGATTAACTATAACTTCAACAATTTCCTGTCTGGTTTCTCTTTTCAGTCAGTATTTGTCTCTGTTTTAACTTAGGGGTGAAGCACCCTTCCTATCAAGTTTCCATTCTAAGTCCATACAATACAACTTTGAGCTTGCCTAACGTCTTGGGCAACAGATGTAGAGATTTTAGTGATATTTTAACTGGCCAAGAAATGAACCTCCTATTTCCAGGCCACTTTTGTCAGGTTCCTTAACCGCTACACTGCCACCAGCCCCCACCATTTTGAGTAAAGGCATTTAAATACGAAGTATTAACCTGGTCCTGTTCATTTCATATGTTCATTA
>JAODXP020000020.1:4578919-4583919 GCA_027497455.2 Sardinella longiceps | reverse complement strand
TGTTTCTGTCAGAAAACTTCCCTCTTATGGACTGAATGTTAGAGGAAGTGTGTAATGAGGATTTCTAAAGTTCATTTTCACACTGGTTAGGGGAGTTGTGACCGCTGTGGGACATCAGTAAAAATGCTCTTCAACTCCAACTTTACAACTTAGCCTACGGATCTTTTTTATAAATACTTTTACTTTGCAGGTTTATTTGTGTGTTTGAGTTGGTGTATGTGTGTGTGTGTGTGTGTGTGTGTGTGTGTGTCTAGTGCTTAAGCATCCCCATGTGACTAGCAATTTATGCTAATCAAGCTACATATGATTTATCTCTTAATATACATTCATTTACATCCTTTAAACATAAATATACACTTTACCAGACAACTTACTTGTTTCTGAACGCACACTGGAACATAAGCACAACGGATGGCCAACTGCACAGAGGATGCCAGGTGGATTGACCTCTCAATCTTACCCATAACCATACTATGGCCAAAATGGCTCTCAACAGGAATTAATTACCACAGCTTACCATAGGTGGCGTTAAAGCCAGTATCTATGGAACAGACGGCAACTAGCTCGGCTAGCTGGCAGCAGTGTGTGTAAATCCTCGCAACCCAATTCCTTGGGCCTTTTAAGCTGCTGAATTTGAAGCCTGTACTTTAAGCTCAGTGGTTAGAACGTCCCACTCCCACGCCGGGGGTTTGTTGTAGCTAGCGGGGTGGCGGGTTCGAGACCTGTGTGCGGTGCGGACCGCCACTATGTGTGTGTGTGTGTGTGTGTGTGTGTGTGTGTGTGTGTAATACCACCACATTTACTCCCAGGAGCTGGTTAAGTGACAAACTTGGGTAAGTTAAGCCAAAGGTCTAGCCAGGTTATAGAAGTGAACAGGATCTTTTCTAGGTTACTTTAGCCAGGTATGGACAGGGGTCAAGCTAACTTAGCCAGGCTATAGCCTACTGTATGTGGAAAGGTTTACTTATAGCCCGGATATACTGTGTCCAGACTGGAGTGTATATGTGGAAAGGGATACCTAGCCTGGATAGATTTGTGGAAAAGTTAAGTTAGCCAGGTTATAACTTCGGCAAGTGATTCTGTATGTGGACAGGTTAAGTTAGCCAGGTTATATATGTGGACAGGTTAAGTTAGCCAGGTTATATACTGTATGTATGGACAGATTATATTAGCCAGGTTATATAGGCCTACTGTATATGGACAGGTTAAGTTAGCCAGGTTATTTACTGTGTGTGTGGACAGGTTAAGTTAGCCAGGTTATTTACTGTGTGTGTGGACAGGTTATATTAGCAAGGTTATATGTGGACAGATTCAAGCTGTATTCTGCAACTATTTTAAAGTCAAATTTTGTAGAATTGACACATTATTCTGGAAGTAGATGTAGAGTATACTGAACAGGCTTGCTGTGTGTGTGTGTGTGTGTGTGTGTGTGTGTGTGTGTGTGTTTTCCTGAGCTAATAATCAGTATTATTGTGAGGACTTGTTTCAGGGTTTCTTTTGTAAGGACTGTTGCACTGTGTTCATACAGTCAGAGTGTGTGACTGACAACAAATTCTAACACGTGTGTGTGTGTGTGTCAATTGTTCTCAGATGTGCCCTATTGTACGATCAGACCCTTGTGTTTTAATAATTGTTCATGATGGGACCCTTGTGTGTGTATGTGTGGTAATAATTGTTTCTGGAGCCCTAAGGTTTGATCGGACCCTTGTGTGTGTGTATGTGTGTGTGTGTGTGTGTGTATGCGTGTTAATAATTGTTTCCGGAGGTCTAGTGTATGATGGGACCCTTGAGTGGTGAAAGCACAGCTGACACAGAGTCTCTCTTATCTTTATACATGTGTGTGTGTGTGTGTGTGTGTGTGTGTGTGTGTGTGTGTGTGTGTGTGTGTGTGTTAATAAGGCACAGCTGACACAGAGTCTCTCTTATCTTTATACATGTTCAGAATCAACAGGTTATTAAGTATACACAGTCAGGGGTTAGTCAGACTAGATCACACAATCACGGGGGAAGAGTACGGGAGACAGAGCTGAGGCCGAGAGAGAGAGAGGGATAGAGAGAGAGAGGGATAGAGAGAGAGACTGATAGAGAGATAGAGAAAGAGAGAGATAGGTATTCCTGTTTTCATTCTAATTTAATTCATGTGTCAGTGAGAATGGCACTTTTATCTTTAACTGTTTAACTGTCAGTTTGAGAGAAGGTGTGTGTGTGTGTGTTAGTCAGTTTGAGAGAAGGTGTGTTGTGTGTGTTTGTGTGCCTGAGATGTTGTGTGATGTTGAAAATGTGTGTGTGTGTGTGTGTGTAAGTGTTCCTAGAGTATACATGTTTACATTGATATGTAGAAGAGGAGAGGTATTCTGCAATATATCTGCTTAAAAGTGTGTGTGGGTGTGTTTATGTACTGTGCTGTGTGTGTGTGTGTGTGTGTGTGTGTTTATGTACTGTGCTGTGCTGTGTGTGTGTGTGTGTGTGTGTGTGTGTGTAGTAGGTGAGTGTGTGTGTATATATAGTAAGAGTGAGTGGTGGTGTGTGTATAGTGTGAGTGAGTGTGTGTGTCCTGTGGGGGCGGGGTCAGCCTCCCCACAGGAAGTGATGTCGTGTGTGTGGTCACGTGTATATTGAAACACAGCTCTTGGAGAGAGAGAACAGCTCTGGATGTTGAAATACAGGTTTAATAGAATACACCAATCACCAGCATTAAGAAGAACACACTTTGTTTACTTGTTTTTTTTTTCATTTGTTTGTTTTTGTTTTTATTTATTGATTTCCTCCCGCTCAGCCTTGAGTGAGTATCAGGCCCTTGGAGCTTTTTCACCGTCATGGCTTACCGAAGGGGTCTATATTATTGCTTACAGGGGAAAGCAGTCACACACACACACACACACACACACACACACACACACACACACACTTGGGCACAGTGACGTGTGTGTGTGCTGGGGAGGGGCAAGGGGTTGTGTCATGTCACACACTAGTGGAATGTGACTGAGTGTGTGTGTGTGTGTGTGTGTGTTTGTGGAGGGAGGTACTGACATGACATGAAAGGTGTGTGTGTGTGTGTGTGTGTGTGTGTGTGTGTGTGTGTGTGTGTGTGTGTGTGTGTGTGTGTGTGTGTGTGTGTGTAATGGCAGGTGGGTGTTGCACCCAGTGATGCCAGGCAGGACTCTAACTAAGAGTGTGTGCCGTGCAGCGAAGGGACAGAGTCACCATCAGGGTCACACACACACACACACACACACACACACACACACACACATACACACACACAGAACAGGGTCACCATCAGGGTAATCACACACACACACACTTTGCAAGGCTCCTAGGTATTGAGTATGTGCGTGTGTGTGTGTGTCTGTGACGCTACAAAGCCACAAGTGAGCAAAAGTCAGTGAACAGAAGTAAATAAACACTTAAATACACACACACACACACACACACACACACACACACACACACACACACACACACACAGCCACAATTTCTCAAGAGCACACACACGCATACTCTCAGTGAGAACAAATAGTGTATATCTACACACACACACACACACACACACACACACACACACACACACACACACATCTACAGCGCTAACTACTGTATATGAGCTTACTAGAGCCCCATCTATGAGAGCAGTCACACACACACACACACACACACACACAGCTGCAGCTCTAACTATGTGAGTCCTGTCTATGGTGAGTGCCCTTTAGGATCCAATGGAAGAGGAGAGAACAGGGTGCAGCAGCATCAACGTCCACATGGCACAGACTTCACACACACACACACACACACACACACACACACCCCATCCAGTCTCCATGCAGTCAATCTCCATAGTGATAGCTGAGTGACAGCGTCTCTCTCCAGTCAGCTGCATCCATTTGGGCACCAAGAGGGCGGGGTTTGAGTATGGAAGTCCCTCCCCCCCTCACAGGTACATTCCCCATTGGACAGTCAGGTCCGTCAGTCAGTCCTAAAGCCCCTCCCCCTCTCCTCTCGTCTCATCTCGGCTGGTCTGGTCTGGTCTGATCGCCGCGGCAACCCTGAGACTCCTTGCAGACAGGCAGGCAGAGGGTTCCACGGTACATTCTAGAACTTGGGATACATTCTGTTCCCCAGGAGACGTCATGGCAACTTCCATCAGACACACCCCCTTCCATCAGACACGCCCCCTTCCTCTCTACAGCAGCAGCAGCAGCATCAGGACCACAGAAGACCAGAGGAGAAGAGAGGAGGAGAGGAAAGGAGAGGGGAAGAAAGGATGAGAGGATGGAAAAGGAGAGGAGAGGAGAGTAGGAGAGTAATGGAGAGGAGGAGAAAGGATGAGAGGAGAGAGAGGAGAGAAAAGGAGAGGAGAGGAGGTAAGCGGAGAAGAGAGGAGAGAAGAGGTGAAAGGAGAGGAGAGGAGGGGTGAGAGTGTGGGTGCTTGGGTCTCCCTAGGGTGCAGGATCAGCAGTGTCCACCAGAGGGGGCTGCAGGCAGGGGAGCAGTGGTCAGACTGAGCAGAGCAGCCAACAGAGGAAGGGAAGTCTGAAAATGGCACCAAGGAGTGTGAGTGTGTGTGTGTGTGTGTGTGTGTGTGTGTGTGTGTGTGTGTGTGTGTGTGTGTAGTGGGTGGAGAGGGGGCTACTCTATGACAGGCCACCATAGCTCTCCTCCTGCTCCCTCTCCAATCACAGATGGGGGGCGATGTTGTGAGAGTAAACACCTAATGTGTCACACACACACACACACACACACACACACACACACACACACCTAACTCTAATGGTAGGAAGCCCCTTAGTGGTGGTGGCTGTAGTTTTTCTATGATCACAGCCAGTGTGTAACACAACACACACTCCACAAGTTCATCCCTGTCCGTAACTGAGTGTGTGTGTGTGTGTGTGTGTGTGTGTGTGTGTGTGTGTGTGTGTGTGTGTGTGTGTGTGTGTGAAGCATAGAGAGCAGCTCTGCGCCCTTTGGTTTCGTCCATCACCGGCTCATTCAGCAGAACATAC
>JAODXP020000020.1:4548527-4571319 GCA_027497455.2 Sardinella longiceps | reverse complement strand
CTAGGGCTGGGCGATATTCCGGTATTACGACTACGATACGATATGTTTTTGATATCGGATTGTAATTAATAATATCGTCATATCGGTGTCATCTTAATGTTGGACCATTTTATCAAAATCCACTCGCTCTATTGTGTTTTGACCCGTCACTGCCGCAACCAGAGCCAGTTCTCTCACGTTGCTCAACAGCGCCCCTTTCATAATGCACGTGCTGCCAAATTGCAATTGCACCCTTTCAGTTCAAACACGGCGGAGACAGTAGAAGAAGCAGAGCTTGCATCAAAGAAAAAGAACATTGTCTCGCTTATATTTCCGCCATTCTAACGTTTCAGTATGTCCTGTGTTTGTAGCCTATTAGCCTACTTGAAGTAGGCCTACTGCTAACTCATGCCTACACACGCACTTACACACAGGTGTATGCGTCTAGTCTGCTCTGTTGCTCCGAAGTTTAGTGTAACTCCGATGTCAGTGAAAACAAATATTTTACCGACGCAATCATAGACGTTAACTCGCATGTTCCATATTTAGGTTGTTAATTAGCTAGATGATTAATGTTGTCGCTTAGAAATCTCTTCTCTTGAACGGAATACCCCGCAAATATCAGTTTCAAAATTACAGCGCGAGTGAGAGAGGACGGTGAAACAGTTCGGAGCGCAACTGAGAGAGAATGTTTGTGAGCGTCATTATAGCATTTGCTATAGATATGCAGACGCATATCTGAACGTATACCCGCTGTCTCTCTCTCATCTTCAAATCACTTCGTCACTGAGAGCTTTTTGCAGGGCAAAATGGCAATATGGCAAAATGCATTTTAAAGGTATGCTCATGCAATGTAGGTCTACTCATGTAGGCCTAGATCATAATGCCATTTTTTCATTGAGCCTGTTTAAAATATAGGCCTAGTAGGCTATAATTTAAAGGGCCACCATCCAATTTTTTTTTTTTTTTTTGTAAACTTGTGAACTAGGTACATAAAAGACAACATCTGTCTGGCACTACTTGAACATGTTAATGATTTCTGATAGCAAAAATTATATCAATATCATGCTACAACTATTATTTATTATTATTATTTTTTTGAATTGGTATTCACCTCCACCAATCCATGTTGAACAGGACGAAAATTAAAATAAATAAATAAATGTTAAATGTTGCAGAGCTGTTGGCCCGTTTCACTCTTCGTCGTTAAAATATCGATATATATCGTATATCGCCCCTTGGCCCCAAAATATCGGGATATCAGTTTTGGCTCATATCGCCCAGCCCTAGATGTGGCCATGCCCTTTTTAATGTTTGCCATTAGGGATGCTGTCAATGACTCCACTGGTTTTAGCCCGTTTGAGTTAGTTTATGGACACGAAGTTCGTGGACCTTTGACGCTCATGAAAGAGAAGTTTTTGGAACCAAGTAACTCATGTAATTTATTGCAGTATGTAGCAGTGTTTAAAGACCGGTTGAATGCGGCATGTGAGGTAGCTCGAGAGAACTTGGAGGGAGCCAAAGAGCTTATGAAAGAGCAGTTTGATAAGAAGGCTGTAGTACGTTCCTTCTCCGTCGGGGAAAAGGTACTGGCGCTGATGCCGTTGAGGGGGGAGAAGCTTGGTACACGTTTCTGTGGCCCCTACTCAGTTGTGAAGCAGGTGGGAGAGCATAATTATGTTCTTGAGACTCCTGATCGTCGTAGGTCTACCCAGTTATGTCATGTTAATTTATTGAAAAAGTACCATGAGCGTGCTACACCTACTGCTGCCTGTAATGTGATAATGTCGCCGTCCGAGGGTCCGGTGGTGACAGAACTGCCATCTGGAGGTCTGGTGGAGACAGAGCCTCTTATCGAAGTTGACTGTCGAGGACCAGTCAGTGCTCGGCTGCAGAATTCTGCTGCTTTGGCTGATATAGGAAGTCTATTAAAGCATTTAACACTAGATCAGCAGCAGGATATGACGACACTCGTCCTTTCTCATGCAGCTTTATTTGGGGATAGACCAGGGCGCACCTCATTAACAGTGCATGATGTTGAGACTGGGGATGCACCGTCCATTAAACAGCATCCTTATAGGCTACATCCATCTAAACTGGCTCTGGTGAGAGAGGAGTTGCAGTATATGATGGACATTGGTGCCGTGGAACCAGCCCAGAGTGACTGGAGCTCTCCGATAGTCCTTATTCCGAAGCCAGATGGGTCTGCTCGGTTTTGTATAGATTATCGTAAGGTGAATACAGTAACTAAGACAGACGCATTTCCTATACCACGACTTGAGGATTGTATTGATCAGATTGGGAGGGCTGAGTTTGTATCTAAATTTGACCTGTTGAAAGGTTATTGGCAGGTCCCCCTTTCCGATCATGCGAAAGAAGTCTCAGCTTTTGTTACCCCAGATGGACTATACAGGTGTTTAGTATTGCCTTTTGGCATGAAGAATGCCCCTGCGTCTTTTCAAAGACTTATGAATTATATAACATCAGGACTGCCTAATGTAGTTACTTACATTGATGATGTGGTTGTGCATAGTCATACGTGGCCAGAACATCTGGGTCACATTAGACAGCTCTTTGTGAGGCTGGAGGAGGCTGGCTTGGTTATTAACCTACCCAAGTGTGAACTAGGGAAGGGTCAAGTTACCTACTTGGGGCATCAGGTAGGCCAGGGGTCAGTGTCGCCCAAAGCTGCTAAAGTTCAAGCTATCATTGATATTCCTGCTCCACAGACGCGTCGCCAGCTGATGCGTTTGTTGGGGATGTGTGGGTTTTATAGAAAGTTTGTACCCAACTTTGCGGCACTGACGGAACCATTGACCAATCTCTTGAAGAAAGGAGTCAAATATTGGTGGTCTGAGCAATGTCAATCTGCTCTTGAGAATCTCAAAGCTATATTGTCATGTGAGCCAGTGTTGCAAGCTCCAGATTTTCAAAAGCCATTTAAACTAGCATGTGACGCATGTGAAGTAGGCATAGGGGCTGTACTACTTCAGGCTGATTCTGCTGGAGTGGATAAACCGGTGGCATACTTCTCTAAAAAGTTAAATAGACATCAGAAAGGTTATTCCACAGTGGAAAAGGAAGCATTGGCCCTTGTGTTAGCGGTTCAGCACTTTGAGGTGTATTTAGCTGGAGGTGGGGGTGACGTAGTTGTTTTTACTGATCACAACCCTCTAACCTTCCTGGCCAAATTCAAGGGCTCTAACCAGCGGATTTTCCGGTGGAGTTTAGTTTTACAGCCGTATAGCCTGGTCATTTGCCACCTTCCCGGAAAGGACAATGTAATAGCTGACACACTGTCTAGAGTGTGAACTCTGGTGGTCGGGAGAAACACTCTGGGATAGGGTGGGTAGTGAGGCAATATTATCATTTATGACTAGCTGGAAAAGCTTAAGTACGAACATTGACGTAAATACCTGATGGGTGACAGTAGGAGTGCATGTTTGCATGTTTTAGATCATAAAAAAAAAAAAAAAAAAAAGGGATGTTAAAAGGAAAATATTTTTGTTTTTGTTTTGTTTTCTTTGAGGGGGGGAGGGATGTTAGGTAAATGCAGGTGCATAGTAGTTAGACACGACACTGTCACAATTCCCATCCCATCCTCCAGAGGGGCGTTGGTTTCCGGTGTGCCTCATCAAGCTGTTAAGCAGCACAGGTGAGGAAGGGTGAGAGGTCGGGCGTTTCAGTTCGAGCTACGCGGTCACGGAGCTGAGAGCTAACTGCTCTCTGGACGCGGCTTTGCACGGTGAGCTGGGCTGGGATGCTGTTTGTCGGGATTACACTTCGCCTAGGACCCCTCCTTAACCGTAGGACGTCGGACCGTCGCCGTCTATTAACTTTGACCCTCTGAACTTCCTAAACACGATCGCACGGGCTGGTCGGCCGCGGAGGTCATACGCTTGGGTTGGCCGAGGACCAGGTAAGCTAGCGCTCTCTCTGGTGCATCCATCCACTTAGCCTCCTACATACTGACGATCAAGGATTGCTGTACACATATGTTAGGGACGCAGGGAAGGCGGTAGGTAACAATTCATACCCCTAGACTTCCTTTGGTGTACCGCGCTACCTAGCGCTTCCTAATAGTTTGTCTGCACCGGCCTAGAGCCAGACACTCACCACACGTGCACCACTGCAAGCCTATATCCTAGTGAAGAGAAGAAAAAAGGAGTACCCAGCACCACCTAGCAGAACAGCCAGTTACCCCAGCAGGCCCCCACCAGCAAGATAGAGTAAAACAAACAGTTGGTTTAGCTTGTAACCAAATAAAACACACTAAAGCACTGCAACCAGGGCTATCAATGATAGCTACCAACACGGCACACAAGAGTAGGTAACCCCTGCCCCATGCAAAGACTAGGGGGAGAATGCACACACAGAAATGGAAAATGGAAAATGACAAGAAAAATAAATGAATAAATAAGCAGTCAGGTAGCAAAGCAAACTAAGCAAAACAAAACAAAACCAAACAAACAAGCAAAGCAAGCAAGACAAACAAACAAAACAAAACAAATTAAACAAACAAAACAAACAAGCAAACACAGAGCAACAAAAAGACAAACAAACAAGTAGACAACTAGCAAGCAAGAGCCAGCAAGTAAGGGCAACCATTTGCAAAATCAAAAGGAAAAGAAAGAGTAGCAGCTGTTATCCAAGCCCAGACAAAAGCCTAGGCAACACTTAAATAGCTAAATATTAGAGATGGCATGCTCGAACCCAAGGAAAGTAAAAGAAACAGACAGGACAGTTGAATGAATTAAATGAACAACAAATTTAAACACCAGCAAAACAGCAGTGGCTTCCAAGTCAGGCCTCTGGAAATGGAGAACATCATATTAGACGTGACAAAATTGAGGAAAACAAATATAACTATGAGTATAATGTGCTGCATTACCTTGTTACTGGCTACCGGACCCTTGACTGAACAGGAGCTGAATTTGCATAACCTGCGTAACCTCTCATTCACGCACACATGCACTCACTTGCTCACGCCTGTCCATACGTACACGCACGCCAACAAACACACACACACACACACACGCGCACACACACACACACACAAACACACACATTAGAACAAGCAACTCCCCAGTCTGCACCGAGGAAGAAAAGGTTAAATATACACATACCGGAGGTGCTGTGAAACCATAGAAATTATACACTAGAATGGCTCTTCAGCCTCGCAGAGCGCGGCTACACCGCCGCCTTATTAGAGCAGAGTTCCGAGGCAGCCAGCGTCAGTTCAACAACACTGAATATCAACCTGGTGCTGGACCTCTGTACATCGTATGGATTATTTCTCGTGCGTTTTACTACCTGGTATGAAATACGTAATAAATGTTATTAATACAAATTTTCAGAGTGTCAGATTTTAAAAATGAATGCCTTAGCGAACAGCAAAATGCTACAGTCCTAAACTGTCCCTGTTTTTTGTTAAAAGTGAGCTGAAAACAGTACTTGCTCTCACCTCCACAATTAGTTAAGGTACTTACCTACAACTTTGTGAAGTTTTTTAAAAAAAATGAGCGACCGTCTTGGCGATACCCCAGGCTACAAAACTTGGTGCTCTAACGGCAGACTCCTGCAGAGAATGTTGCTGGTAGGCTACACCAGAGGGCTATGCTACAGTTAGCTGCTGCTGCTAGTTGGGCTTGATCTTGCAACTTCACCTGTTTGGCAGTTTTATCGTCTTTTCTTCCTCTCTCTGTCTACAATATTTGTTTAGTCATATTTATCCATTTAAAAAATATTGTGATTGTGGTATTAGACTAACTTTTAAACATGGCATAGACATGATTAGTAAGGTAATAATTACAATAATTTTTTAAAAATTATTTAATAAAAAATTGTGGATACGTGTCTAATATGTAATGACCAAAAAAAGAAACGAACGCTTGTAAATGTGTAGCTTTACGACAAATTAAATCTGAGTTGACTTCAAATCCATTAGCTGAATAGGAGAGAAGCGCTGTTCTAAGATGGCGGCTCTGCAACTCGAGTGCTCTCATTGATGACTGTTGTCATCGGCCATTCTAGTGTATAATTTCTATGCTGTGAAACCATCACATATGCTCACTTCCGCGTTCCGGTTATATGGGAGATACAGACCAAAAGGGGACTGTCACACCAGGCCACTACTGCAAAGTAGATGTAATTAGTAACCCTGCGGCACCAATGTACAGCTAACTGTCGAATTCATGCAATTGTTAAGGACGCACCTACAATCTGTACATCAATCGCACAAACGCTTGCAGCGTTGCACGCTTAAAGTGAAACTCCGAATTCACCACCAGTGCTTAATTTGTGCCGGAATATGCCGGAACAGGATCCCCCACCTCGTCATTTTGAACCCCCTCGTTCCGGGACTTATTTTGGCTGATCCGCCACCTCTCGTGAATAATAATAATATTTTTTTTTATTTAAAAAAAAAAAAAATCATGACAGTTTTAAAATGTATAAAATCAATTCATGAATTGTACAAAATAAATTGATCGATTTTGTTTTCATAATAAGTCTTCATGCTTTCATGTATTTATTAATTAAATTCAATGTTACTCGTCGCCGGGGATTTGTTGACAAACCACGCCTCAAGAGGAACAAAACCGAAACTTAAGAATATAATGGCAAATCGAGGAGGTCAGTGTGTCAGTGAGAGGGGCAAACGAATGGTGTGTACTGGTGAATGGTTTTACAAAAATGTCTAAACGACAGATGAGTTTGATGTCCTTTTTTAAGAAAAAGGAAGAGGGAGATGAGTCAAAACGTTATAAAGCAACCGGCAAAATATGGTTGTTTTCTTGAATGTTTGTACTTCATGTAGCGCTGGGTCGGGGTTTTTTTTTGTAATGCAATCTTATGGCATTTATAAAAGGGATGTTGTCTGAAATTGAGCCTTTTATGTGCCACAGCTGTAGAAGTGGCAATTCACTTGATGTTTTTTTGTGCGTTCCGGGACCTGAGTCATGTCGTCATCGACTTGTCGTTATAATGTACTTTGCGTTCCGTTACCTACTGATTTACAAATTAAGCACTGTCCACCACCTACAAAACATGCACACGCTAGTCGGTTCGGGATTGGGATATGCAGCTAGAACGATATTTACACACAACAAACAGCAGCACTTACCTGTCGCACGAGCATGGGAACCCAACAAAGACAACGCCTAACCAATGCAGCACGGCAAATGGCCATAACCAGCCGGTGCCGCCATTATATCAGAGGAAGTTAATTAAACCGGGGAGGGAACTACACAGGTGAACGGAGGGGGCGTTACCTATCCGGTTACATAAGCATTACAAATCGTTTTTTACAGTGTAGGGAGTTGCCAGGACTTACCTACCTTTATTTTTATTCTGTTTATTAGGCTAATTTTTCAGCAGTTATATTTGGCTAATTCAACTAGGTGTGCCTTTCTAGGTCATAGTCATGTTTATGTACAAGACAAAAGGGGAAAAACAACAGGAAAATAAAGCTAAAAAAAATAAGATGTACATTAGGGTGCATCAAATTTGAATGGGAAATTTAAATGTGAAAACATCAAGTTGGCTGGCCTTCCATTTTGTTCCAATTGATAGAAAAATGACTTTTGCAAAGTTTTGAGAATTTATGGGGTAAAACCGGACCTCTGTTTTTTTTGTTAGCTTAAACGCTAATAATGCAAGTGGCCACCAATGGAGTTCTAAGGTAATCAAAACTGCAGCTCAAGAAAACTGAAGTGATCTTTTTGTTTTTGCATTTGATGTGTTTTAATGCATATTATAACTATATGTACTTAGAACATATTTATAGGTATTTTCTGCTCATTACATCTAGGTAAGACCTAAGGTTTTTGGAGTTTTAGTTCACCTAGAAAAGCATAGGCCTGCCCAAAATAAATCATTAATAGCTCCACAACTATCTATAGTCCAGTCAATCTAGCGCAAATTGACAAAAAAATTGCAACAGAAACGGTTCATGGTTTTTCTTGGTCCTAACACCCCCCTGAATCACATACTAAAAGTCGACCACTGTAGATGGAGTGGAACATATATATTTTCTAAGTTAAAGGGCAAAATTGTGCCCAACAGTCTAGAGTTGAATAGGGTAAAATTTTAAATTAATAGATATCACTATGAAACTTCTTCAGTTGATTAGTTACATCATAACAAAGACAAAATGTATTGGAAGTTTTTGGAGATGTTATGTTTATATATGCAAATTAGGCATTTATCTATAAAATGTACCATAATCTCCATAACAAAATACACATGAACCGTTTCTGTTGCAATTTTTTTGTCGATTTGCGCTATTTTGACTGGACTACGAGTCTATTTACATAATCTTGGTATGTATGGATAGGTAAGACCACAGAGAATATGTTAGCAGTCTGTGACTTATCTTTTTCAAGTTAAAAGCCTTTTACATCTAAAAAGATAAGTTATAGTTACTCAACTCATTTGAGGCAACGAGTTTCCACACATTTTTCAAGTAACCATTACAAATCATTTTTTACAGTGTAGTGTAACCGGTCTTTACCCTCTGCGTTGTGATTTGTAGAAATGACGGCACACAGCTGATTTGCATTTTTAGTCTTTACTTGGAAACTGCAACAATGGGTCAGCATCAGATGCAAAACAAAGTAGATGTTAGATCGTGGGCCTGCATCTGCAGCATTGCAGAAACACTTCCTGCTGCTGCATCACCCACAATGCAAATCTCAACAGAAAACAAAATAAAAGCACTGACCAGAGAAGCAGGATTTAACAAAAAATACCTATTGACTCTGCTACATAGGCATCTTTGTGTAATTATAAAAGGCTCAATAATATGTACACTGTTACACTAGCATCTGCCCTGACAAACAGTTAAAAGATAGTCCTGACAAACAGGGGGCAAAAATTTCAGTATGGAAAAGAATTAATCTATTTTGGGATGACACTGTTGAAGACAATGCAGAAATTTTACATGAATTCAAGATCGAATTATTCGGGAACCGCTAGTCACAAAGATGACTGTTACACTGTAAAAAACGATTTGTAATGGTTACTTGAAAAATCTGTGGAAACTCGTCTCAAATGAGTTAAGTAACTATAAGTTATCTTTTTCAAGTTAAAAGCACTTTACATCTAAAATGATAAGTCATAGTAACTTAACTCATTTGAGGCAACGAGTTTCCACTCATTTTTCAAGTAACCATTACAAACAGTTTTTTACAGTGTATGCACCATTGTAATCTCCTGTTTATTTTGATATGCAGTTTGCCATCGTTAAGTTAAGAATCCGTGAGATATTACACAGAGAACAATGTATGACATGGATGCAGAACTCTATTGGTGATCATAATTTTGATGCAAATTCAATGCTAATTATCTCGTGAACCGTTCATCACACAAACTAACTACTAACACTGTTGAAAAGGTCAGTTTGCAGATTCCAATAATGCCCTTATACTTTCGGTATGATTAAAACTCTGTGAGTAGCATGACGGAGAAGAATGGAATAACTCGCAGGTCGGATCTGTGCCAAACCTGGGACACATTTGGCCCGCGAGCCAGGAGTTTGAGACTCCTGCTTTAGATTATAAATATAAAAAATACCCTTGACTAAAATGTATTCTTAATTATAAAATATATAACACCTCATGCCAATGATTATATCCACCAAATGCTGATCGTAATAATATGCGTTAAAACATGGTAAACACCAAAACAGAAAGATCACCTCAGTTTTCTTAAGCTGCAGTTTTTGTTACCTCAGAACTCCATTGGTGGCCACTAGCATTGTTAGCGTTTAAGCTAACAAAAAACAGAGGTCCGGTGGCACCCCTAAACCATCATGTATCGGAAATATATTTTGCATGTGTTGTTTTTACCTGTATTGGAACACTTTTTATCACCCAGCCATATTAAAATACAAGAATTGGTTTATTTGATGAACCCTAATGTATATTTACAGCAGTTTATATAATTACTTTCAATTCAATTAAATTTTCAATTCAATTTTAATTGTAGAGCGCTAAAATACAGTACATTGTCTCGCTGTGCTTTACAGACAGTACGGGAAGCATCCATGAGAAACAGGGGCAAGGAAAAACTCCCTTCGCTTTATAAATAATTTGTTTTGTAGGATTGGGCAGATCCACGCCTCATGGACTCAGCCTACCTGTCTGGGGCCTAATAAAGTATCAGTAAAGTGTGATGCATAGATTGACCATGGTTTACACAAAACAGCATGAGTATTGAATGTAGTCAGTCAGAGATAATATACACATAGTTTGTGTGACAGTCAGGGCCAAGGGATGGAGTCAGTAGTTGGAGTGGGATTAGAGTTCATTGGGTGTTGCTCGCCATTTAGGTAGTGGTCATCAGGGGGCCATCAGGCCAGATCCATCACGGACCTGAGAGAGAAAAGGGAGGATGGTCCTGGTGTGTAGCTCCGGAGAGGTTGGTCGGCATCCGTAGTGGGGTAGGGTTGGTGGTAGGGAGGTACGGGAGGTTCACCACTCAGCCAGTGCGTCGGGGCAGAGGAGGCAAGAGAAACAAAAAGTTCAGAAACAACAGAATTAGGCCAGTCCAGGAGGATATCACTTCATGATATAAGTGTGTCATATAATCTAGCTAGAGTGAGGAGAGGGAGAGAGAGAGGAGAAAGAGGGTTGTACAGGATGGCAAGTGTGCAGAAAGTGGCAGCACTAGGCTATCGCAGCATAACTAAGGTATGGTGCATGGCATCTCACCAACCCAGAAGGGGGTGGTCAGTGGCCGCCTTGGAAAAACATTTCATCTATCTTGCTTGGATATATTCTCATAATTTGGCGTTAAAAGCACCAACAGGTTGTCTGGATCTAATGTTAAAACGCAGGTTGTTCCACAACTTGAGCCCAGCTACTGAAAAACACTGAGCTTATATAACCAAATAACCAGAGCTGTGCTCGTCTCACCAGGTGTCTCTGCTCCTTCCCCAAACTTTTGATGAGGAGATATTCTGTGTGTACAGTAATAAGAAAGACACAACTATAAGTGAATAAAACAGTCACATTAACAACAGACAGAGAATGAACACAGTGGCCTAGAGAGGAATGGCTGCATCCAGCAGCATGCTGCTGTATGGGAGCAGAAAGTCTCTAAGAGCATATTGTCACCTCGCCTTAAATAGCCTTGCCCTTGTGTTCTTACTGATTACATACAACAGCCATATGGCCAATGTACAGATGGGGGAAGCTGAAGGGACCAGGAATCCTAGATTCCTGATAAACATATCAAGACTAACCTATTGCTTGATGAGACTGAGGCCATTAAAGCATGTACACTTAGAATATCAAAATAAGACTAAACATGACATACATTACATTCTGTAAATCCATATAACACTTATGTCCCTTTGTCTGTCTTCAGAGTGGCTTTCCCGTGGGAGAGCAGAGGGTCTGTAGGGGACAGGTATAGTGGAGATAAGACACAGTGGGAGCTAAGAATGCAGAGACGGTGTGGCTTATCCAAATATGGGGGATGGTCCTCAGCCCTTGAATACTGTATGGCAGAAACATTTACCTTACAATTGTTTGATGAAAGGTTGATGTTAGCCTTAGCATTCATAAAGTTCCATTCTTACAGTTACATCACATTTTTTTCCCAATTCTATCCCTTTGTATAATATCTGCTTATACAAGTTATGATAAATTTCAAACAGGTGGACACAATCATCATGTTCACTGAAACTGCGCTCCCACATGCAATGCGTTCTAAATCTTCACGATGAGTAGGCCTATTACATTTTCAAATGACTTTCCTATGTATGTCAGTAAAATGTCCAGATTATTCCACGTTTGTCTCGAATTATATGGATTTGTTAGTTTGGTATTTGTCGATAAACTGAAACACAAGACGGATATAAAACATTTTGTTCAAAATAGGCTGTGAGATTTGCAGACATTTTTACTTGCAGTTTCGCAATTCTACCACTGTGTTTTGAGTTTACGCGTGGGCAGAGGAGTGCGTATATTTTAAGCACATTTCTGAGATCAAGTACAAGTTCATAAATCCCACCCTTTGCGCAGGAATGATCGTTCGCACCCTTTACACACAGATCTGTGCGTAAGTACGGTTCATAAATGAGCCCCTTGGGCTTTTCAGCTCAGTGGTTACAATGTTCGGCTCCCATGCTGTGCATTTGTTTTATCCCGTTTTTGACGGGATGGCAGGTTCGAGACCCGAGTATGTTGAGAACGGCTCCGGCTACATAGGCTACAATTATTGTCCAATATAGACCATTTAATGCCATTTAATGACTAAAAATTTGGTGTTTGAAAAGAATTAAAAATTCTTAATTGTCCAGTTGACAAAATGGTTTGGGGCAATTCCACGAAAAAGTAAACCTCACCTTAAAACTTTAAGTCTCACCTACATGGACATACAAATTCTTTCAGAAAACTTCCAATACAAAAAAGTATTGTCTCGATGTAAATATTCAACTGAGCAAGTTTCGAAAGGATATCTGTTTGTTAAAATTTTTACCCTATTCAGCTATAATGTAAGTCTATGGAGGGGCTTATAATGGGCATAAGTGGGTGATAACACACACAAAGCTGCAATGCTATCAGTTATTTTTCATTGTTATATTACTATTTCTCTTGTTACAGGTTAAAATCCACCGTTCACAATTGTTTTGTATCGTTTTGGAGGGTTTTTCCAGACGTCACGTCCATAACGTCACATCCATAACGCCATGTCTCCCAATGAAAACCAACTTTTTTTACATTTACATTTGAAATTAAGTCTTTCTCTGTCTTTACTGAGGTGTCCTGTTTGGTATGAATGTAGTAATATTTACATTTCTCTAGAAATTTCACACACTTCACAGCAAAAACTACGCTCTCTCAAAAGTTTGTCCGTTTTTCGTCACGTCCATAACGCAAATTGAAAGGCTCATATTCTTATGATGCAAATCATGATATTATTTTTTTCTGTTTGCCTGTATTCAGCCATGGAGTTTGCAGAAGAATATGAAAAAAAATTGTGAAATACTGCTAGGTTTGCAGATGTTATCTGGCCTTTTGTTCATCAATAATGCACGAAAATGTCACGTCCATAACGCTGGAATTGCCCATTGATATAAACTGACTAATTACCACAGATTAGGCAAAATGAAAATGCTTGTGTGTGCATGTTCTTGAGGCCTAGGCTTGCTGTACAAGTGACCCCACCATAGCTGCAGTCATCAGCACAAATAAGTTTTCCCAAATTACCAGTCCACCATCCCATTCTTTATTTTCTACAATTTGTCAACTGCGGGCAACTCTTCTGTTCCAAGCCTGAAGCCCTAACCAGTACTGTATGTTATGACTACCCCAGTTGTTGGTGCTGAAATCTACAATACGCTAGCCTGGGAGTTCCCATGCCCCTTTGCGCGCTTATTTCATTTCACTCTGCAAAGCAGCATGGTGACCATGCCCGTTTTTCTCGCCTGCTTTCGGTATCCAATCGCAGAACAAAAAGGGATTTGTACGGCCCTCGATTGCATTTTACGTCACATGGTGGCTCTGGTATTGGCTCCAAGGTATGTACAGACGCTATGATAGACATTCGTAGTGCCCAATAAACGGCTCTGGACAATCGTAAACGATGCTTCCGCTACGAGAAATGCAATAGGTAGGTCTCCAGACTAAATATCACTTGTGATTTTAGTTTGGCATTCACCAGGCTAACAATACGCTATAAAATGAACATGAATAGCCCACATGGCATTTGTGGTCTTGATAGGATGATAGTTATAATGAAGGAGACTGTTGCAGATATAAATCAAACATGCATTATTAAGCATAATGAGGCGGTCAGCGAATTCTGGGACCCGTGCACCCCATGCAGATTCCTCCTCAATATTAAACTAAAGTTCATCTCCTATTTCTCCCAATACAAGGGGTCAAATGTCCAACACTGTGTTTGTCTCGCTAGGTGTCTCTCCTCCTTCCCCAAACCTTTGGTGAGGAGTGGTTCCATGTGTACAGTAAGAAGAAAGCAAATGTTGATGCACTGCAGAAGGCTTGGACGGATGTGAAGGAATACATAGAACTGAAATTTAAACAGGTACCCTTGTGGTGTTGGGTTGCTATATTTGTCAGTTTGTTTTCCAATTTTTTATGAGTGCAATCAGAGGGCAGATTACAGATAATTAAACTGTAATTGAAAGTATAATGTCAAATATGGTATGTACTGTACAGTACATTCTTGTGAAATCAGTCTGGAAAAATGTCAAGGATCTTCCAGAGGAGGAGGATGCACCAACTCACACCTGAGAAAATCATAAAAATCTTTGCATTCAAGTCAATTAAATTAATTAAAAATGGATTCAATCTCTGATACATCTCTGTATGCTTTTCAGAATGACAGCAGTGATTTGTGAGTGATGGGATACATAATTAAAATCCTTCTTTTTAATTTTATAGATCTCAGATGAGAAGACACCATGGATATGTCCATGCAAATGTCCATGCAAATGTCCATGCAAATGTCCATGCAATTGCCCATGCAAATGTCCATGCAAATGTCTATGTCCCCATGGCAGTGAGACCGTACCAGAAGGTGCCAAGAAATTTAAAAGGGATCTAGCTGATAGATTTTAGACATAACCTATAGTAGGCCTACAGTACTTCATCATGAATATTAAAGATACTTTACAGTTTACCAATGTGTTATACAGGGCAAAGCTACATAATGAGTTGCTAAAGCAGGGGTGTCAAACTTATTTTGGTTCAGGGGCCGCATACAACCAAATGTGATCTCAAGTGGGCCGGACTAGTAAAATCATCGCAAAATATCCTAAATCTTAATTTAGGCTTACTCCAGAATTGAAGGATGTTAAATGTTGGGGAGTTATAGTCGTAGCTTAATACATGATGCAAAGATTTGTTTAGGCCTACACAATGAATTCAGTACCACTTAACTTATTGTTTATTATTATTATTATTATTATTATTATTATTACTAGTAGTAGTAGTAGTAGTAGCAGTAGTACTCTTGTAGTAGTAGTATATTATTTTTATTGTTCTGAACTGTATTTGGATCACTAGGCCTTTGTGTTTGTTTCCCACTAAAACAATATCAACAAGCAGATGAAAGAAGAAAAAAAATAGAATGTTATGAACACTAATGGCCCATTTTTCATTTTTAAACAACATGCAAATGTGCACTTATGGTGCCAAAACACAATTCTTGCATCTTCTGAATAACTGTAATAACATTTGAAAATACTCCACGTCTTCTTAAAGTCGTGCATAAAACTCTGTGCTTGCCTCACGTTATGTTGCGCCCGCGCTCCCCCACTGCTGGCTTGAGATTCGCTGGAGAGCTGCGTCTCCTACAGTGACAGCTTTAACTTGAAGGCGCATATTGTTGCAAAACTGCCTGGCTACTCTTTGGTGACCCTGCAACGTTGTGTTAAGATTACTCAAATGCTGTCAACGAGAGATCCCTATCAGATTCAGGTCATTCCAATTCTCCTACTGACCTGCCCTTTTTCTCCATGAATTGGCCATTTCCCCCGCGTAATTCAAAGAAGCTTGACTACGGCACCTCGGCTTAATAACCGCACTTCAGTGTGGTATGGTAAGACAGCCGTAATATTACTGAGAAAACAGTCAAACTGACGTGCTCGGATGAAATTTACGCCCCCAGTGGCGGAATTGCGCATTTCGGTTATTTCTTTAAAAAATCATAGCTCGGCACAGGAGTGGGCTAGAGACTTTTTTTTTTTTTGACATGCTCATAATTTTTTTCTCTCTATGCCCGGGCCGGATTAAAACCTCTGGCGGGCCGGATACGGCCCGCGGGCCGTATGTTTGACACCCCTGTGATAGATTATGAATTTACCTTACCACAATATAAGGCAGTGGTTCTCAAACTTTTTCTGCCATTCCCCACTTTGGAAGGCAGAGAATTTTCACGCCCCACCTGGAAGGCTCCATTTGCGCACAATACATGTAGGCTATCTCCATGAGTAATTCTTTGCAAGTACAGGGTTTTTGTCAATGTTAGAATTTTCATGTTACTAATTCAAAGCCAAATTTCTCATGAACCCTCATCATAACAACTGGCAAATAACACCATTGGAAAGCTCAATTTACTGTCATATGCGCTTATCTGACAGATAACTGTGAATTTGGGGGGCATGGTCAATCGCAAAGAGATGTCTCGCGCCCCACCTATCATGTGTCTGCGCCCCACTAGTGGGGCCCGCCCCACAGTTTGAGAAACACTGATATAAGGCAATAGGAGTAATGATGAACCGAGGCATCTCAATAAGTAGTTTGCACTGCATGCATTATTATGACCGCTGCTAGCGTAAGCGGTCATATAATGATAGTCAAAGGTTTTTTTTTCTTTTCTTTTTTTTCTCCCGTCATCTACTTCCTGAATTTTTGGTCAACGATTCCCGGGACACCGTAACACCGGGGCACATGAAACTTGGTGGACGTGTAGCCCCAGTAGACTTTTACGGAAAAATTTGGTTTGGTCCCCGGGGGCCACACCATCTATGCACTGCCCCCCACGAAGCCAAAAAAATGCAGTTTTTCCTAAGGAACTACCTGACCCGTGACATTGAGGATGATGAAATGTTTATGGAATGTTGGTCTCAAGAGCCCTGATCAACTTAGCTTATAACCTGTCATTTGTGATTTGCACCCCCATGGTAAAAAATGAAAATGCAATATTATACTGCTTTAAAGGGACACTAGGCAGGACTGCGTTTTTCTATCTCCGGAGCTCCACCTACAGTCTCCGAAATATTATAAAAATTACAACTACGTTTCACATTCTCAACAATCGATGTAAATTTATTTGCAAATCAAAGAGTACAAACCAGAGATGATATTTTTTGTGTGTTGCGTTGTCTGACAAGCCAGTAATAAATGCGATTTCAGTTATACCTACTTTCAGTTTCTATTTCGTCGTCCCGACACTGCCAAACTGCAAGTGGGATTACCGCGAAACAAATGCTTGAGTCTGACGAGATAGCCATCGGTCAACCATTTAATCATCGAAGTGACTTTGAGGCTGGTAAATTAACAGTAAAACGTTGCCTGGTGTCTCTTTAATTATCCCTATCTTTAGATCAGATGTTATGAACTGCACCAAATTTAATGTGTATGATGAACCTGACATCTTGTGGGAATATGTCAAGTTTTGTGGAATTTCATCCATGGGGGGCTATAAAATAAATTAATTTATATGTACATTTAATGACTGTACTACTATCGACCTGTAGGTGGTGCTATTAAGCACAGGGTTATTGGTTTGGGATGATAGGCCTACTGGCACACACACACAGGGCAGAGAATGTGTAGAACTGAGCGGCAGTCATATATTGTACCACCATGCGGTACATCTAGTTGATCAGTATGTCTGGTTAAGCTGACTTCTCTTCTGCTGTTGAATGATCTCAAATATCATTGACAAATCCAACTGTGATTCTTCTCAAAGTCATTCATCTAAGTAAGAGACTTGTAGGCCCTGATGTTGAAAATTATGTGTAAACAGTCTGGAAGTGTGGGTTGCTTGCCACCGTTGTGCCCTTGAGCAAGGCATTTAACCCTAAATTGCTCCCAGGGAGACTTGCCCTGAAGTAATAGTTGACAAATGTAAGTCGCTTTGGATAAAAGCGTCTGCTAAATGCATAAATGTAAATGTAAAATGTGTGTGCTTTTCTGTTAAGACTAGTTATTCATTTTAGAAGTGATCTTTGTGTGATCAGATTATACAAGCTTATAGAAGTGATTGTGTAAAACCTATGTATACTGTGTGTTATGTTAAGATAAATAAAGAACCTGATGTTACAGAAGAAGACTAGTACAGCCCATGACCTCGGCATGGCGGCACCTGCCACGCACCAGCAACTTAACCTTATAGGTTGTTAAACTTGACGGAGGTATTAGTCTTTTGTTTAAAAAGTCTTGTTTCAAGCTAGAAAATCAGACTTTGTCTTACCAGACTCTGTCTTCAAGAACTTTTTGACTGCTGTTTTGACCTTTTTGTCATTTTTTGACTTTGTCTTTTTTTTTACCTTTACTTTGGTTTTGTACTAACACCTTACTCTTGTAGTTTTTCACATTTTTGTACCTTTTACCATTTTAAAATAAAACCAATTCTACCCCTTGGTAGAGTGAAAAGGCATATTTGCCTGTTCTTTTTAAGGGACATGGGGGGGGGGGGGGCTGTGGTGCTGTGTGGAACCACTTGACATAGCCTAACATTTTTTAAATGGAAACAAAACTGTTTAAGTAAATACAACATTTTCAGAATAAATTGCATTTATTCAGCCATACAGATGTCAACAATTGTCAGTTAAGCTGAATATTGAATGTCTTTACATCCAAAAGTTTAGATACAACTTCTTGTTCCATGAAAAATACATTAGATCATCGTAAATCTTCAATAAATTAACGGAAGTTTTGACATTGGGACTGTACTAAGTATCTCTCCAAAAACTAGGCTATACCCAATAAAGTAAGCAAATCTTTATATTAAATACAGCACTAGAGCCTTCATGTTGCAAGTCCTCCTAGTGGCGGTGTGATTCTGTAAGAGAAAAGAGGGAAATGTGATTGTATTGCTTCATTCCTAAGTGCAAGTTACACACCTCAAATTGGAACACAGATTTGTGAAGTATAAGACACAACCAAATCATCAACCACAAGATCATCACATAAATGTAAATCTCCACCTTTCTACAGAGATATCTTATATGAATAAAGACTTAGTGAAGTTTGAATCACAAACCTATTCAATGCAAACCATGATATTTTTGATTATGCGCCCTGCTTCTCCTCGCTGCAAACTGTTGACAGCTTGGTGCACAAAATGTGGAGCTCTGTCATAAACTTTGACTTCAGTGGGATTGTGGTAATCCGTGTATACTCTGCACATATCTGTACAGAAGAGTGGGGTGAGAAGACAGAAAACTTAAAACACAACCCAAAATATGAGCATTATATTTTTATATCAAAAAAAAAAAAAAGAAAAGTTCAAATAGGCCTACTATTTCAATAGATCTCCTAGACCTATGTTGGAAAAAAATTTGGCGCGCTTCGAGCGCATCTCATACCCCTCCCCCCAAGGTGTCCTGCTTTTCCCAAATGAAAATAGGGTCACCCTATTGCATCTCCTTTCTGTGAAGTTAAACAAAATGGCGGACTACCATGTACAGCCATAGATGTACAGCAAGGAAATCAGGGAGGTACGGCATCAGCAGAGGGACAAACGTTGTGTGATGTGTGTTTCACTTAACAATGTTGCATTGATTTAATGTATGTTGTTCAGTTAATACAAAAAAGTATAGTAACATAATTGAAATAAAACAACATACTTAATTAGACTTTAAAAAGCGACTTAGTTTGGTTAATTCAACAAAAGAGAATTAAATAACACCAGCAACAGCCTGAATTCATTTTTTTTGAGTGAATTCTAGAAAGATTAACCCTCATGGAATTTAATAAATGCTTCCTCTTGGGCACATTATCCTAAACGGGAATGTGTCTATGTTCCCACAGCTCTATGTTCCCACAACTCTATGTTCCCACACCTGTGGTAAGTTTGTCCTAGGAAGCTGTTAAGTTTCAGTCTTTCAGTATTTCAATGCTCATTTTTTGTTTTCACATTAATGTTACAGTAAGTTTTAATTGAATTATGACACAAGAAAATTGTATGGATACATCGAAGCACTGTGAGGAGATATGCATGCAACATCTAATCCAGTTCTGTCAAGAGGAATGATCCAAAACAGTTCAATTAAATGTATTTTTTATATATATTTATTCAAATGTAAAAAATGTCATAGTAATGGCTGAACTGAATCAGACAAAGCTTATTCTGATTCAGTGTTGGAGAGTAAAGAAATCTCTCTCTCTTTCCCTCTCTGAGGTGTATAGGCTTCCAAACGTATATATCATGTAGATAATTTCTTGATCTTTACTTACCCTCTTTATTCATTACCAGCCTTGTTAGCATGGTCAAATGACTCATTACAAGCCTCCCTTCCCCTTCCACCCTCCCGTGAGTGTAAGAGGATTCAGATTAACTAGTCGATATACTGTAGTCCTTGAGCTAAAGAGTTGACATACTGCCGCCAGCTCCGAGCTAGTTGGCATCCGTTACTCTGAGCTACAGCTACAGTAAGTCCTATATCGCCAGATGTAGACAACAACTGGATGGACTGGAGAAAGATACGACTCAAGTGTTTAACTCGAGAGGAGGTGGAAAATGAGCATATTTCCCAAAATTGTGACGTATCACTTTAACAAACTCTTATGATTCAACCTCCTATCTACAAACTGAGTTCCACAATAGTTGGGACACTTTACAAATTGTGAATAAAAACAGAATGCAATGATGTGTCAAATTTCAATATTTTATTCAGAATACAGCATCGATGACGTATCAAATGTTGAAACTGAAAAAGTATGTAATTTTAAGGAGAAAATAAGTTTATTTTCAATATCATGACATCAACACATTCCAAAATAGTTGGGACAAGGCCACGTTTACCACTGTGTGCCATCCCCTCTTCTTTTTAGAACGTCTGCAAACATCTGGGGACTGTGGAGAGAAGTTGTGGAGAGATTGTTGTCCCATTCTTGTCTAATACAGGCTTCTAGTTGCTCAACTGTCTTAGGTCTTTTTTTAATGTCTTCTTATATATGATGCACCAAAAGTTTTCTATGGATGAAAGATCTGGACTGTGCCTTTCCAGATGAGTAAGCTGGCTATGCCACACACACTCACGCAACCCCCTACCATTCTGAAGTGATCGCTGACTATAAGCAGTATCAACTTCTGTTGTCTTTGTCTGTGTGGCATGGCATCACAGTTTTCCAAAAACAACATTGAATTTTGATTTGTCTGACCACAGAACAGTTTTCCACTTTGCCTCAATTCATTTTAGATAAGCCTTGGCCCAGAGAAGACACCTGGGCTTCTGGATAATGTTTAGGAATGGGTTCTTTTTTGACATACATGTATAGAGTTTCAGTCGGCAACAGCGAATGGCACGGTGGATTGTGTTCACCAACAATGTTTTCTGGAAGTATTCCTGAGCCTAATTTATGATTTCTATCACAGCAGCATTCCTGTATGTGATGCAGTGCCGTCTAAGGGCATCCAGTACGGTGCAACTATTTTGGAATTCATTTTGTATCTATCTATCTATCTATCTGCTCCATAACTTGTCATGTCAGATGATGCGTTATGCTGTTAACATCTGTACGAATCCATCTGAACCCAATACCATTGGGGTGGATTTCAGGACGAAAATGAAATGGATGAACCAATTAAATTCAAAATAATTATTGTATTTAAGTGTATGATGCCTCATCTTCATATTTATACATGGCATTTCAGAAAACTTGAAATAAAAAAATGCTGCCTGATTATGTAAATAATCAACTGAGGCACATCTTGGTTGAGTGGTTTGGGCCACATTTGGCCATCTGGCTCAAGGACTACATGTAATGGTGGAAGAAGAAAGACGAGGCCTATTACAATTCTCTTGGAAATATGCTGCCATCTTGTGGTGAAGATAGGGCTGACAATGAGAGTCAAAACGAAAATGTACTGAGATTTCACCTATTTCAAGCACATTTATTGAAACAGATGTATGACGAAATACTTAATGAATTATAATATCCTCAATATGTGCAACCAAATGTTTTACAAAGACACATGGATGCTTGCTCCTGTCTTTAGTTTTTTGCTTTGAGCCAGTCTAACTCACATGAGGCCGACCAAAAAGATGTAGGTTAGGAGGCCCTGAGGACCTAGCCTGGTTGCTAGACTCTCTCTCAGAGTCATTTGGCTACAGCAGGAGTGTCAAACTCATTTGTATTGTGAGCCACATGAGTATTGGGATTTTCCTCAGAGGGCTTCCCTCCACGTCCATCACCAACACAAACCTAATGCACCACCACTTAATTTTGTATTCCTTTCCTGTTGGTAAGCAGTTACATGATGCAGAGTTGCCAGGATTGTGTAGGAAATAAGTTGGAAATGTGACACAATCCAGTTTTTTTGCATTTCTGGAACTATTTTGAAAATGGGCCACATAGATAAAATTCTTTTCAAACTTTTTGAGGCAGGCCCCAATGGGCAGGCCGCATGAAAATAAGTAAAAGGACGCATCCGCCCCCCAGGCGTTTGACGCCTGCTTCCTTCACATTGGTCTCTGACTTCAACAGATATCAGTTTCTTCCCACTGGCACACAACTTTTACAATATTCTCTATGTTAGCACAATATCTTCTCTGACAAATGTTAGGGGATGAGCACTTTTCAAACCATAACAATGTTTTCACTATGATAAACAGAGACAGTAGGCTCAGTGGTCGTTGTAATTTGAATCTCTGGACACAGGCCTATGAAAAGTGAATCTTCTGTTTGCTTTGGGATTGTAAAAACTCGAGTGGGCGTGTCGCTCATGAGCAAGCTCTCTCCTCCGAATCTGATTGGTGGATGCGAATCACGCGCCCGTGCAAGTACTCGCGAGAGTGAGCGCAGCGGTTTCCCATGGTGACTGACAGTGAGTGACAAGCAGGTATCGTAGCGATAGCGATAGCAGAGCTAGCCTCCACACACACAGTAGGTGGGAGAGAGAGAGATGCAAGACTGCAGTGAAAGCTGCAATTACCCAAAATAAGCAAGCGAAGCAGACGTGACAGTCTTGCATGATTTCAGGCATTTGTGGTGTTCGTAGTTGGGCGTCGGATGCTACACGGAAAAATAGCTGTGTGCTGCATTTTTAGCAAGTGAACTGCTTCGCTAACCTTACCCTGTTTCCTCCCTCTCCCCTTTCTTCCTCT
>JAODXP020000020.1:4528527-4531027 GCA_027497455.2 Sardinella longiceps | reverse complement strand
ATCACAAAACTTTGCCATAATTAATTGATGATGAATTAATAATTCAATTCAATTCAATTCAATTTTATTTGTATAGCGCACAAATACAGTACATTGTCTCACGGCGCTTTACAGACAGTACGGGAAGCATCCATGAGAATCAGGGGCAAGGAAAAACTCCCTCGCTTTGTAAATAATTTGTTATGTAGGAAGAAACCTTGGGCAGATCCACGCCTCATGGACTCAGCCTACCTGCCTGGGGCCTAATAAAGTATCCGTAAAGTCTGATGCATAGATTGACCATGGTTAACACAAAACAGTATGAGTACTGAATGTAGTCAGAGATGATATACACATCAGCATCCGTAGTGGGGTAGGGTTGGTGGCAGGGAGGTTCATCACTCAGCCAGTGCGTCGGGGCAGCATCCGTAGTGGGGTAGGGTTGGTGGCAGGGAGGTTCATCACTCAGCCAGTGCGTCGGGGCAGAGGAGGCAAGAGAGACAAAAGAAGCAGAAACAAGAGGGTTAGGCCAATCTAGGAGGATATCACTTCATGATATGTGTCATATAATCTAGCTAGAGTGATGAGAGAGAGAGAGAGAGAGAGAGAGAGAGAAAGAGGGTTGTACAGGATGGCAAGTGTGCAGAAGGTGGCAGCACTAGGCTATCGCAGCATAACTAAGGTATGGTACATGGCATCTCACCAACCCAGAAGGGGGTGGTCAGTGGCCGCCTTGGAAAACCAGCAGAGGTAGCCCTCCCAGGAAAGCCCAAGAGGAGTGGTGATATGCCATGGCCCACTCCTAATTATAGGAAATGTCAAAAAGGAAGGTTTTAAGTCTAGACTTAAAGGTATTGAGAGTGTCCGCTGCGCGAATGTAGGGAGGAATAGAATTCCATAGAAGAGGTGCTCGATAGGCAAAAGCTCTTCCTCCAATTGTAGTTTTAGATATGGTCACTTTTTCAAGGAGGCCAGCATTTTGAGATCTCAGAGGTCTTGCTGGATGGTATGGAACAAGTAAATCTGTAATATACGCAGGAGCTAAGCCATTAAGTGCCTTATACGTCATGAGAAGGATTTTGAAGTCAATTCGACTTTTGACAGGAAGCCAGTGTAGAGATGCTAGAATGGGAGAAATATGTTCATATTTCTTAGTTCTAGTGAGTGTTCTAGCTGCTGCATTTTGGATTAGCTGTAGACTTTTAATGCAGGTGTTACTGCACCCTGAGAACAGAGCATTGCAGTAGTCGAGTCTGGAGGTAACAAATGCATGTATAAGTTTTTCAGCATCCTCAAAGGACAGGAACTTCCTAACCTTAGCAATGTTTCTAAGGTGAAAAAATGATGTTTTAGAAATGTGCTTTACATGGCTATTCAAGGACAGGTCTTGATCAATAATTACCCCCAGATTTTTCACTTGTGAGCTAAATGAGAGTGTAGGACTGCTAAGTGAGCTATGATGGTGAAGCGAGGTGTCCTTCAGTTGTTTAGAGGCAATCATCATAACTTCAGTTTTATCTGAGTTCAAGCATAAGAAATTTTTTGACATCCAAACTTTAATATCTTCAAGACAGGCATTGAGTTTGGTTGTTGCAGTGCAGTCGCTAGGCTTCATAGAGAGATAAAGCTGTGTATCATCTGCGTATGAGTGAAATGCAATGCCATGTTTCCTAATGATTTCACCCAGAGGTAGCATATAGAGAGAGAATAGTAGGGGGCCCAGTACTGAGCCTTGCGGAACGCCATATTTAACTTTAGCATGACAAGATGAGACGTTGTGGGCATGTACAAATTGGTATCGATCAGTGAGGTAGGATTTGAACCAAGCTAATGCTGAATTTCTAATGCCTATCGTATGTTCGAGTCTGTGTAGTAGGATATTGTGGTCAATGGTGTCAAAAGCTGCACTAAGATCAAGTAAAATTAATATGGATATATTACCATTGTCCATGGAAAGAAGGAGGTCGTTGAAGACTTTAACTAAGGCCGTTTCAGTGCTGTGATTAGCTCTAAATCCTGATTGGAAGACTTCCTGGATTTTGTTTTCGTCTAGGAAGCGACAAATTTGTTTGAAAACAATTAATAATGATTAATCACTTTTAATTGCAACTCATTTCCTCTAGTAAGAATTTGGATGCTAGGATTTGTTGGATTCTTATTTTGCACTGATAAGATACCTGTCTTTGATCTTCTCAAATGTGGCAATTCACACCTATCCCCCTATTCCTCAGGCATCAATCCTCTGTTGTTGTTGACATTCAGGGGTCTAGTGTGACTAAAAAGTAGAGCCATTTTCTATTTCAAATTCATACATGCCATGAAAGTTGAACCATAAAATCCTTCAGGATTAATCAGAGTTATTTTTTTTTTCCGATTAATTACTTTAAGCGTTATTTTGCCAGCACTAATATTTATAGTACACACATATAACAGTTATTATATGTATAGTACAGGCACTGATATCCAGTAAATATATTTATATATTCTATAAGTATATTCATATATTTACAGTGCACATATT
>JAODXP020000020.1:4490489-4500489 GCA_027497455.2 Sardinella longiceps | reverse complement strand
TTTGGAATCAAACTCTTCATACATTTGTATAAATGCAACGTATGCGTTTCTCATGCAGATGTATGAATGCATGGATGCAACTTATTACTAATGCAGATATATTTGTATAGATGCAACGTATGAGTTTCTCATGCAGATGTATGAATGCATGGATGCAACTTATTACTAATGTTGACATATTTGTATAGATGCAACGTAAGCGTTTCTCATGCAGATGTATGAATGCATGGATATAACTGCCACAGCTCATCTAGAGCAGAAATGTTCTACCCATGAGTCCCTTAATTGTTTTAATGTTGTCTTTGTGCGATGCTCTGCTTCCATTTACTCTAAATTAAATATCTCCTCAGGGGGACCATTAAAGCAACCTTGACCTTGATTAAGAAAGAAAGAAAGTGTGTGATTTTGAGTTTGAGTTAGAGAGAGAGAGAGAGAGTGATTTGGAGTTAGAGAGAGAGAGGGTGTGATTTTGAGTTAGAGTTAGAGAGAGAAAGAGTGTGATTTTGAGTTTGAGTTAGAGAGAGAGAGTGTGTGATTCTAAACGTGTTTCATTGAGAGAGTATAATTGTCATGTTTTATTCAGATACTACTGGAATACTGCATGGTTTGTAGTGTAATTCGAAGAGGGAGATTCTTAGTGCGTTGTTCAAAGAGTGTAATTCTTCACGTAGTATTTCATTCAGAGAGAGAGAGAGAGAGAGAGAGAGTGACACATTATTTATTTAGAGAGTGTGGTGTGATTGTTAGTGTTTTAATTCTGAGAGAGTGGGACTGTTAGTGTTTCATTTCTGGGCAAATGTGATTGCAAGGTTTTATTTCTGGGTGAATGTGATTGTAAGTGTTTTATTTCTGGGTGAATGTGATTGTTAGTGTTTTATTTCTGGACGAATGAGATTCCAAACTTTAATTCAGAGTGTTTATTTAGAGAGAGTCTGATTCTAAATGTGTCATTCAGATTGTTAATAGATAGCATGGATAACATTCATGTAATGTAAAATAATATTTTATTTCATAGAAGAATTCCAACCACCTACAGATGCATTTCCTCAGCCGCCCCTGTTATCCCCCGTGACTGGGAACAATGGTTACTGGGAATATTGGCAACTGGGAATATTGGTTACTGTCCCAGGAATGATGCCATCCCCATGGAAGGCATTCTATATGTGTTTGCCATGGGGATGTGGGTGTAGGGCAAAGCAATGGTTAAATGTGAATCTAAACTACATGGCTTGAGGCGTTTTTAAAAGAAGGCCCTTTGTCTTTCATTGATAAGAAACTGCATTGATTGCCAAGTTAATATGAAAATCATTTAAATTTGATGTCCACACATGGGTTACATTGGAATAACGAGGTGATGAAAAAGTTAAAGCGGAATCAACCAAGAAACTCCCTCAGTAAAATGGTCTCCCATTTTCCCACTTGTTGCTCCCGCATGAGATGGCGTTCACGTGATCTTTCCCACCGGGGAAATCCTTTCCGCATTTATTCCCAGATCATGCCATGAGCGCGCGGTCTATTCCCCCTTTCTGCCCTGACGTCAGCAGCACGACATCCAAAATGCAGATGCGCGCCGATGGCGGAGCGGTGTGTGTGTGTGTGTGTGTGTGTGTGTGTGTGTGTGTCATCTCGATGCAGAGCTATTTTGCATAGGCTAGATTAAATAAGAGGAACTGAGTAGAAACTACACCGAGCTACATTGCATCTTTGTCTCAAGCACCTCGCTGCCCCCTTCCCCTAAATAAGCCCCCCGTCGGGCAAGTAGCCTACCCTACGTTTCCGTGAACCAGTTTCTTATCTAAACGGACAGACAGACGCGGAGAGCCGTTATACCATCACAGTCCTCGTCTCCGGTCGCACTCTCGCTCGCTCGCTCTTTGGTTCCACCTGATTCTCCGCTCGCTCTGCTCTGAGGTGGGCGACGGACGGGTCTATTTGTGGAAACGCGTTTGCATGACGTAATTTCTCAAGCGCAAACCCTTCCCACAGCTCGAGCAGAATTCAATTTAGCGCGAGGTAGATACCGTCGGCTACAGCGCGGAGGGAATGTGCCTTTCCTCCCTGTGAGACTGTGTGTGTGTGTGTGTGTGTGTGTGTGTCGCGGAATGAGGATACGGATGCAAACACACACACACACACACACACACACACACACACACACACACACACACACAGAGAGAGAGAGAGAGAGAGAGAGAGAGAGAGAGAGAGAGAGAGAGAGAGAGAGAGACAGACAGCTTAGAGAACATGCACGCTTCTTTACACCTTGGCATGCACGGTGAAACCGATAGATGATCAATCAATCAATAGCAGTTGTGAGCTTTGAATGATCTAAAGCTCACTCTGTCTAGCATGAAATTCGAGCAAAAGCTCCCGACGAGTGACGCGATCCAGCGGTCCCCCTCTGGAGCAGAGGGGGGTGGGGTGGGGTGGGGGTCGGTTCTCTCGTAGCCTATAGCCTCCGATGATGGTGACGCAAAAAGATGGGGATCCACCACTCCGGGACTTGGGTGGGCACGCGGACGCGGATGCTGGGAGGAGCAGGCACGGAGGGATGAATGAGAGGCTCGCGGAAACACGGGCACACACACGGTGAATGAAAAGGGGGAGAGTTGCGATACCACAACTGTGTAGTGAAATGTGTGTGTTGTGTTCGCCTTGCTTATCCTTGCCTTGCATCGCGCTAACCTGTCAGAGAATTTAAGCAAAGACATCCTATGAAAAGTTGCGATTGGCTTCTAATACTGGCTGATATATGGAGACATGTAATGACTTTTAAAATGTAAATCTCCCGTCCGAGCCCGGGAGAGACGCTTTGCATATGGAGGGTAAACCCTCCTCTCCTCTTCTCTCCTCGAGCCTACGCTACTGACGGCTCCAATGGCCACTTGCTTGACAAGTCTGCTGCTCTCGGGCTGGCACTGCACTACACAACACAACACAGGCAAAGACTGACTGAGCTGAGCTCGGCTGGGGCGAGATGCTCAAGTGTGACAGCCATAGTGCCATCCGACTGACTGCCTGACTACCTGACTGGCAGCGAGATAGGCTACACTAGAAACGGAAGCTGTTCAGAAAAACCAAACTCGGCAGGGGCAGCCACAAGTTCATGTTTTCGGTACAAACACTCAGTGTTTGATGTCGCCAGCAGCGCACTACACTTACTTTCATTTCATTTGAGCACTTTTGTCTGTCTGCGGGTGACCTTAATCTTGAGGTTTAGCTTATAATGTGGACACAATGCCTAGAGGACAGGACAGCAACCATTGGATTCGACGGTGTAATAAATAAAAAGTGGATCGGTACTTAACTATTTGCACAGGTGCTGAAGACACAGGTCGATGCACTCTCCCTCCACCTCGTCCTCAGAGATGAGATCCGACAAAGGGCGCATCGGCAGCGGCTGGTCCTCCTGCAGGGGAGGTCTCATCTCCCGGAGGAAGAGCTCCAGGAACCTTCGGAAGGTTTTCTCCTCGTTGCCAGCGCCAGACATCGCTTCTCATTCCCGGTGACACAAGAGGAGGCAGTACGAATCGGGTCCGGAGAGAGAGAAGTCTACTCTGAATTGCGAGCTGAGTACTGCTGCGCGCGCTCTCTCGCTTTCTCTCTCTCACCCAGGAGTTGCACGGAGTAGAGGGAAGCGCGCGCGCAAGAAGCCACGATTGGCGATAATCACAGGAGAGGAGAGAGGGGGTGGGTGGATGGCAGTGACGTAGAGGCAGGGAGGCCGGAATAAGCCGACCGAGGAGAGAGAGGGAGGAAACAGAAAATAGAAAGCCGTCACGCTATGCCGTCAGAGGCTCGGGCGGGCACGCGCGCGCCAAGGAATGCAGCGTTCGCCGCGGTGGGCCGGCTCGTGTGACTTCTCGCCTGCGTGCGCGCTCCTGAGTGCAAAAATAAGAGAGAGGCTCCGTTGTTGACAGGCAAAGCAGCATAAAATAAGCCGCTGCCGCTGCTGTCGAGAGAGGATCTCCTCCTTGCCTGCGCAGTGACATCACAGCTCCTGTGGTGACGCAAACCGCTCTCGACCTTCTATGCTTGCTCATCACAGATACTTGGAAATAAGTGAATAAAGGTGAAAAAAGATTTGTCTGCAAGTCACAATTGCTAAGGTCACTCTCAAATATGATCTTTGAAATTGGCTACATGACATGAAACATCTTATATCCTCCTTTCGCCCCTTTAAAAATGGCAATGTTCTAGCCTGTGATTTGAAACCATGCCCATTTAATTGCGAGAAGTTTCTCTTGTGACAATAAAGCCTTTTATTATATTTGAGCAGGTGTGGGTGGTAGAGCTGACGGCGGCCGCGTGCTGTATGCTCCATTAAGATTCAATCATGAGCCTCCGGAGTGGCGGACAGAGTCGCGCGCACCGGGAGGCAGAAGTGCTTACCGGAGATTCTTATGGCCGCCGAGAGAGAGAGAGCAAGAGAGCGCGGGGCTATTCTATTCTCACGCAGTGGATAAAGCAGCAGACTATTCCCCTCGGGATTGGCGCATCCGAAGTGCTCCACACACACACACACACACACACACACACACACACACACACACACACACACACACACACACACCCATTATCCTTTATTTTAAATCTCCTCTCGCCAGCGATGACGTAATGTTAATTGAAATGAGACCTATTTTGGCAACATAAAAAATAACCTTCGCCGCGCCGATAGAGATAAAACTTTGGGTGAATCATCATAGGCTGCTACCTAAACTAAACTAAATGGGGTTTAGTGAAATGAATAAATAGAAAAGCTCTCAGTCAGGACTGATTCTGTGCAATTGGCGCTGAAAGCAGCAGTAGCAGTAGCACCACGCAGCGCTGCCCCATTCTAAGAGCGTCTATATAGGACATGGGCGCTCCGCTCATTCTAAAAATATCAGCTGTTGTAGATTTCAAGGCACGATCGGCATTAACTGTTTCCTCGCCACTTTCGAGGCCTCAGTAGCACTCAGTGTAGTCTGGCAAGACAAACAGACAGGGAGCCGGTGGCTGAAACGGGTTGATGGATGTTTAAATGCTCTGGGTTAAGAGACAGTCACATTTGGAAATGCTTCTCCCAAGGGATCGGTACAACTAAAAATGGCGAAAAAATGAAGCGATGCGCTGACATGTTCACAATTCAAAGTAGTTTTCTGTGGTGGGGACACACATGCATATTATTCACCTTCTAGTGTATGCTATGTGTGGTGTCTTTAAAGCTGCGGGGACCTTGGCCCCCTGGGGGTCCCCCTGGGGATCAATAAAGTATCTATCTATCTATCTATCTATCTATCTATCTATCTATCTATCTATCTATCTCTCCATCTATCTATCTATCTATTCTACTGAGGTAGGCAACTGGTCGCAGTGGGAGAACCATCAGCTGGAGCGAACACGCCCATTCTGTCTGTGCCATACCGTGCTGCTGGAGCGAACACGCCCATCAGAGCACCTGTCTGTGCCATACCATCAAAGATCATGGAATTGCTCCGCTTCCACCCTCTCTGATACCGTGCGCTATCGTTGCTCAGCATGCGCAGGACGACGAGATGAGACTCGAGTGCGTTTGTGTGTCAGCGCGGGCACTCGCAGAGAGCGAGCTGTTAGAGAAACGGCCTTTATGTCAGTCTGCTCATTTCACGAGAGCGCAGCCGCAGTGTGTCGTGACTCTAATTCCTATAGTGCGTGTCAGGTCATCAGGCATGTGTGAGCACCAGCGGGCCCGCGACCTCCCCCAACCCGGCCAGTGGGGGGCGCCATACGGCGGATAGAACACACAGAGCTGGATAGTTCTATTCCGAACACTGCAGGATCAGATCTATTGACCAAGTATATTAACATATAAAAGGAATTTGACTTTGGTAGGTGTTAGCTCTCTGTATACTTATCAATAGACACATAGCAGCATTCCATACAAGCAGTAGACATATAATATACACATAATGTACAATTAGTAGACATATAATATACACATAATGTACAATTAGTAGACATGTAATATAGACGTAACTACAATAGAGGCTTCAACACATAAAGGCACCTCAATGTATACAAATAACACAATGGTCAAAAGACCTAGATGAAGACACACAGTAAAGAACATTAGCAAGGCCAGAGGTGGATGATGGATGATGGCTATAAAGCACAAGTAATAGTGCAGTGAAGTGTCATAGTTAGGGATCATTATTATCGTTATCGTTTTATCATTATGGGCCTACTAAGGACTCCCCCAGAACGACCTGGAATTCACACACACACACACACACACACACACACACACACACACACACACACACACACACACACACACACAGACAGACTTCTTCTCCTGAGGTTTAGGGGAGGGAGAAAAAGTGTGGAAGAAGAAAAGAAAGAGAAGAAGAGAAGGGAGGGAGAGAAAGAGTGTGAGAGAGTGAAGGAGGGACAGAAAGAGTGTGTGAGTGAGAGAGGGACAGAAAGAGTGAATGAGAGTCAGGGAGGGAGAGAAAGAGTGTGTGAGAGTGAGGGAGGGACAGAGAGTGTGTGTGAGTGAGGAAGGGACAGAAAGAGTGTGTGAGTGAGGGAGGGACAGAAAGTGTGTGAAAGAGTGAGAGAAGGAGAGTGAGTTTCCCTTCTCTAAGAACTTATGATCATCATTATCATCCAAAGACAAAGAGTGTGTGTGTGTGTGTGTGTGTGTGTGTGTAGCCGAGGTCGGTCCACACCGCACACGGGTCTCAAACCTGCCACCCCCTCAACTACAACAACGCTCTAACCATTCAGCAGTTAGAAACATGGTCTGGGCAGCTTCATATCTTACCTCACTCACGTCAGATGTAGCGCTACGCGCGTTCATCTGATATTCAGCGATAGACGAGTTATTTCAGGAGCCAGAAATCCTTGAATCTAACTTGGCAAACGGCTTGTCCATCAATTTAATTGACGTACACTGCAGCCAACCACATCGAAACCAACCGATGACGCTGGTTACGTTTGTTGGATTGGTTGGATTCAAAACAGTTGCTTCTTCGCTACGTCACACCCTCTACAGCAGCCAGCGGCCCTGATTGGTCCGGTTAGAGAATAATGGCTTGAAATCTCTCTGATGGGCTTCAACATCAGGGCCGAATTCAACAGGCGTAACGTTTTGTAACGTAACGTAACAGTTCCCATTCATCCCTATGGGTGACGTAGTAAACGTTTCGTAACGTTACGTCGTCTTGAAAACGCTACAGATCTTAGAGTGCTATTAGCGCATCATCTGACGTGAGTGAGGTAACTTCATATCCAAACCATCTCAAGAAATGATGCATTATTCAAAAAAGGTTTCTAAGATTTATTTCACATTCAAGCAGATATGCTCCGTCGGCGCCACTCTTTATTAATTTCTCTATCCAATCATAAACTGAATATTTACCAGATTTGTTTGTTTATTCACAAGTTTATTTACAGTACCCAAGGTCTTCCGGCCTCCCTTCCATCTTTCTCCACTCGGTCATCAGACATACATTCTCATCGCACTAGACACAGCTACAATAATAATCTATTTGTACCCTTCACTCGCTCATCTCATCACCAGTTTAATGTCATACAGAGGCCCCATACTATGGAATGAATTACCTCCCCCATTAAGAGCCATAGCCTCCCACTCTCTCTTTAAAAAACACCTTTAAAAACATCTTTTCCTGTCATGAATCATCTACTTAATTTCTGCCTGCTTCTATTTTTCTCATTATGCTATCTAATATTTCTAATGCACCTTTCAAACCCATAGATCTGCCACATATTCCTCTTCTCCATCCATTTCTGATGATTTTTGTATTCTGTCTCCTGATTTTTCTTTTTCCTTATTTGTCATTGATTATATTTCTAACTTATATCCTTATGGTTTATTTGTCAGCCTTACATGATTAAGTGTGTTTATTGAAAGGGGTGGAGCTCTGTACATGCCCATTGGGCTTCGTTCCCTCCTTGCACCATTTAATGGTAATGTGTGCTACATAAATAAAGTAAACTAACTAAACGTTCTTTTAAGGCTAGAGTTGAGAGGATTTACGCATACTGCCGCCACCTACATGTAGGCCAAGTGTGTGTATGTGTGTGTGTGAGAGAGAGTTTCATAGAGTAGTATATTTCCTGATTTCTCTCCGATCAAGTAGTCAAGAAGCCTAGTCAAGTCATTTCTATAGTCATTTACACCAAATACACTGCATACAGTTTGACAAATGTTGAAGCGGTGTTACATTTAAACTATATGAAAAAGACATCCAAGACATCCTCAATGCCAGGGCTCACTTGAAAAAGAGACTCCTGTCTCAATGTGACTACCCTGGAGAAATAAAGGATAATAAAAAATCCTCACTGCCAGCTGTGCCTTATAGATTCCCATGCACAAGCAGCACACTGTAGTTTATTCTCTAGAGAGCAATATCAAATACTTCATTTATCCATTCCATATTGGATTTAAATTGGAGTTCTTTTCAATAACTGTTCAAAAACCCAAGTTAACCAAGTGAAGATCTTATTTATTAAATAACTATTATAAATAAAACACAGTATTATAACACATACCAAAACAAACTTTCCTCTCAACATGGAACATCTCTTAAACGTGCAGTAACTCCATAATGCAGCTGCACAAAGACTTGGGACCTGAGACCAGTCTGAGGGTTGGTAAACATCTGCAAGACTACAGGGTGGTATTTATTAATAAGGATGTTTTGATAGTAATTAATTAATGAATATGGATGTTATGAATGTATTTCTACTATTATTTCTTGACTGAAGCATAATCATCCAGAGTAGAGTGCCTCTATGCTTCCTGGATCACAGTACCACTGTTTGGCCAATGAGCAAGGACTCTGGAATCAAGCAGCTCTTGGATTGGCTGGTGGCTGGATGAGGTGTCAGTGTGGGCGGGGCTCCATGCGAGGCCTTTTGCTCTGCTGTGCAGAATGGGAGGGTCCTGGTGATGATGTCACGATGATTGGGCTAGGGGGTGTGGCTAAGTCCCGGAAGCCGTCCTCCTGTGAGAGAAAGGGGTGGAGTCAATAATGGCAATAGCGAAGCCACGCCCACTTCCGGTTTAGCGATGGGACCTTTTGGCCGTGAGAGTGAATGGACAGATAAACGTAACTTTCTGGTCCACATTGATTTATATTAAAAAGAGTGCACGCACATCCAGAAGACACAGGTGCTGGGTAAAATAAAGCGTAAATGAAAATGAAAAATACCCGCACACTGCTACTGCTGCTCCCAGTGAATTTATCGGGAGCAGTCGGCATATGTTGTATTTGAATTTAAATGGTAACCAGTAATGCCAATCAAGACTATGTTTGTTGTATAATATAACATAACTTTTGAAGTTCGTCTACAATCAACTTATTTTTGTTACGTTTGTGAAGCTCAAAATGTAAGTTTAAACATTATAAACATTATATGTGAAACCCACGGCTCATAGATACAGATGGCAAGTCTGACCACGCCCACAAATATAGCTCCGCCGAGGGGGAAATAGCGAAAAATAGTCCCCTGTGGGGGAAACAACAGGCTCACACAGTGGGAAAGTCAATGAGATGCTAAGCTAGAAGTTACACTGAGCACCATCTACAAGGACCTTGACACATTTTTGAGGGCAATGCATTAAGGTAGTAATGATGTTCAGATGGTCCGATGTGAATTCTGAACTTGACACCCCTCAAAACGCCATACTGAGGTCAAATTAGTTGATGCTTGTAAGCTTCATTAGCTTGCTAACTAGCCAACTTCATTCATGACCACAGTAAATGTAGCTAACTTTAGCTTGCTAAACAGAGCTAATCTGACTTGTGATTGAAAGTTGCTTCACTTATGACAGGAGCAGAGACAGGTCATGACATTTCTGTCAGTGTTACTGGAATAATAAAGTCATGGAAAATTTATTTTAGTCTAAACACAAGCAAGCACACAGGTCACAATTAGACAAAACATCTCATTTGGAATTTGTTCAATTTTACTAAGTGATCTATTACTGTTAATCAACTTTCTCTACCTT
>JAODXP020000020.1:4482989-4485489 GCA_027497455.2 Sardinella longiceps | reverse complement strand
CTCATCCTGAGAGATGCCTGTCTCTGAACACACATGTGAACACACACACACACACACACACACACACACACACACACACTGGATCATCACACACAACTACACACACACACACACACACACACACACACACACACACACACACACACATTTCCAATTCCATGTCCTCAACTGTTAGACAGCCAGGAAACACTTAAAGTTAGTTACCTGCAACAGTATAGTTACCTGCAACAGTAAAGTTAACTTAATGTTACAGTTCAGTTAATGTTAACTTATAAGGTTTACTTCTGCTAAACATAAAGTTAATGTTCACTTAGCTTGTTGTGTAGTTGGCACAACAAGCTACAACAAGCTTCCTGTTTCTGTCTATGCCTATGAAACTTAACGTTAAATGGTCTGAAAAGCTTTTTTTATACAGTCTACTCTAAGTTATGCTCAAAACACTAAACGCATCGCTGACCAGACAACAAACCACTGTGGCTTATCGACGTGACATGGGCTAACGTTAGATGGCCCTTGTGATATGGTTAAAGGTTGCATTGATTTAACCTAACGTTAACTTACCTTTGCAGAGTTGGAGTGGTCGTAAATCCTTCAGATCTGCACAAGTTTCGAATCCAGCACTTGTGAGTTTAATTTTCACCGACGGAGCAAGCGGCAAACTTGCAATAGTCCTGTGCATGTTATATTAACGTTAAGACACTTTACCTCTGAGCTGTCTTTAGATGCCTGTCTTTCATAACGTTTTTTCAAGTGTAACGTTAATGTTACAAGCTACCATGCTACTACCCTTGAAACTTCAGTGATTGACTCTGCCTAGTCCACCATAGCTAACCCAAATGTTAGCGGAAGAGTTGTTAGAAAACTTATATAACTTGTAAGATTGGTTTTGTAGAATTTGTCTTGACACTTCCACAACTCCGACCATTTCAAAAGTGCCACTTCTGGATTGCAGACCCGCCTTCTTTGAAACAGGAAGTGTCGTCACTTGATGTTTTGGTTCTATTTACTCGCTAGTTCAAGCATCAAGGTCAAGCAACTGGACTTGTGTTTCAGCAAATCTTAGGCTTTTAAATATAAAAGACGGGTGAAACAAGTTTGACTAATTTAATGACACATCACAGTTGTGAGATGTCTGTGTACAGACGGAGTCCCTGTGCCCGTTTCTCTGGTAGCCTACAGCTCTGGCGAGACATGAATAACTGCTGCCGCCCCGTGGTGAACTCGTGTATTGCAAGTGCTTAAAGTGAGTCATTGGTAACTTTGCATTATCTGGGTTTTCCAGCCCTTGGGCGCTCTGCTTAGACTGGAGTTTAGCCTATTTCAGACACCCTGTGCTATCTTTAGCACGAACTCCAAGAAACAGTTGCTCCAAGTGCTTCTGTGACCTTCAATTTCTAACAACCTCCAGACCTATTCAAGAGTTGCCAGGGCAGTAATCTGTAGGCCACTCACAGTGTTCTGTGTGGGAACAAACGGGAAAGGGGGCTTGGAAATGAATTAATTAATTATAGATTGATTGATTAATTAATTCAAGTTCTTAAAATGAAATGAAAGCATAAAAGGAACTGACATCTTGATGTCCAATCTGATTCCATCACACCGTACATTATTATTGAATACATGTAGGTAGGCCTACATAACTTTAAAAAAATGCACAGCAATCCCATGCAGTAGTACGAAGTTGAAGCAAATAGGTTGCCCCTTGATGCCAGCGGTACTAAACCTTTACCGTAGTTCTCACAGAATCTCGCGTGTGCTGTTACAGTTACAAAAGCAAATAAAACAGCAGAGGTTTTTATTTTATTTTTAAGTATTAATTTTAAAAATGTTTCAAAATTTGGTATATATCAGTAAGTCGTTTGGCATTGTTACTAGGCAACCGACATAACGGCGAGATTTCAACATAATTTCCGTCCGTCAGCATTACCTTCTAGTCTTCACCCGCTCGTCTCTGGACTGACTGGAACCTTCAGCACTTCGGCTCATGTCACGTGCCTGAACCGTGGCTCCAAGGATGAAGTTGCACACCAACAGTAAGTTGAATTCTGCTCTGATAGGGATCATTTTTAGCTCTCTCAGTTACATAGGCTTCAATTTGAAGTGATTGCGACGTGAAAAACATTCTGTATATGCATGTAAAACGGATGAATAGAGTCACTATTTGTCATTAAAATCAGAACAGCTTTTTTCAGTTCATTATAGCTAGCGTAGCCAAAGTTAGCACCATTTTCGGAAAGTTGATAGTTAATGTTTCCAGAGAATTTACCTGGCAGATTTATTGCACATCAGTGAAAACAACACATTACTCATTAAAGATATTAGCTAACCTATCACCAGAATAGCATTAGTTCACTCTGAACTAAAGTAGCACTTACTAACTTTAGTTGGAGTGCAGAGCTAATCATAGCTAGAGCTAATCATAGGCTACTTAGTTAGCCCTAATAACAGGGCTAATTTCTTATATTTTCTTCTAACTTCTTTATACTCTTAGTTGTTGTGA
>JAODXP020000020.1:4448994-4458994 GCA_027497455.2 Sardinella longiceps | reverse complement strand
ACCAGCGCAGATTTGGCTATAATCCCAGATTACCCCATGAGAGTGTTACTGTACTAGTGCAGATTTGACTGTGATACCATATTATCCCATGAGTGTGACTGTAGGCCTACTAGTGCAGATTTGGCCATAATCTCAGATTACGTGATGAGACTTACTGTAGGCCTACCAGTGCAGATCTGACTATAATCCCAGATTACGTGAAGACTGTAGCCACTGACGTGGGAAATGAGGGGATTAATAAATGGGCAGAAAAACTAGATGAGTCGGAGGTGGAATAGAGAAGCAGAGAAGCTCTCTCACACACACACACACACACACACACACACACACACACACACACACACACATACCGTTACAGTACAGACACACACAAGAGCAATATGTCTTTCAGATCAGACGTTAAATGAAGGTTCTGACTCACAGCGGTCATAAAAGATCCCATGACACTCGTCGCAAAGAGTCGGGGGTTCCCCGCTGTCCTGGCTAAAGTCCCAGCCTGGCTCATTCAATCTGGCCCCCTCATCATCCCCCCACTGTAATTGGCTCAAAGTGTGTGTGTGTGTGTGTGTGTGTGTGTGTGTGTGTGTGTGTGTGTGTGTGTGTGTGTGTGTGTGTGTGTGTGTGTGTGTACCAGGTGGGTGCTATACATTGGTGGTGGTTAATGTGTGTGTGTGTGTGTGTGTGTGTACCAGGTGGGTGCTATACATTGGTGGTGGTTAATGTGTGTGTATATGTGTGTGTGTACCCAGGTGGGTGCTACACATTGGTGGTGGTTAATGTGTGTGTGTGTGCGTGTGTGTGTGTGTGTGTGTGTGTACTAGGTGGGTGCTATACATTGGTGGTGGTTAGTTTTGAGAGGCCTCCGAAGTAAGACTCCCCTCCATAATGACCTGAGAAGTGTGTAAGTCGTGTCCTAGCGAGTAGTTCGCGCAGAAGTGTGTAAGTCGTGTCCTAGCGAGTACGGAAGTGTCGATAGAAGTGTAGAAGCGAGTAGAAGTGTGTAAGTCGTGTCCTAGCGAGTAGAAGTGTGTAAGTCGTGTCCTAGCGAGTAGAAGTGTGTAAGTCGTGTTCTAGCGAGTAGAAGTGTGTAAGTCGTGTCCTAGCGAGTAGAAGTGTGTAAGTCGAGTCCTAGCGAGTAGAGGTGTGTAAGTCGTTTCCTAGCGAGTAGAAGTGTGTAAGTCGTTTCCTAGCGAGTAGAGGTGTGTAAGTCGTGTCCTAGCGAGTAGAGGTGTGTAAGTCGTGTCCTAGCGAGTAGAAGTGTGTAAGTCGTGTCCTAGCGAGTAGAAGTGTGTAAGTCGAGTCCTAGCGAGTAGAGGTGTGTAAGTCGTACTTTAGTGAAGAACATCAACCTTTTTACAGGAATTGCAAAGATATTCTAGATATTCTTATATTTGTGTAGCTCTTTTCCAGGGCTAGTCCCCATCTTTCTTTTGAATGATTGAGTTAGCAATGAATCACACACACACACACACACACACACACACACACACACACACACACACATACACACACACAGTCCAGTTAAACAGGTCCCCATCTTTCTTTTGAATGATTGAGTTAGCAAAGGATCCTGAAAACTCTCTTCACTCTTACAGTAAAGTATTGGGCCACCCAACCCTCACACATGAACACACAGAACTAAGTGTTACAGTAGGTAAAATCCAATTAAATGTGGGCAATTTGCATACATTTGAGTGTGTTTACATTTTAAAGCAAAAAATAATCTGCACATTGGAAAAGGTCAGGTTCAAGGTTCATTGGAAGATGTCAGGTTCAAAGTTCTTTTTTCATTTTGTTAAGACATTAAAGTAGAAGATGCACAGCGAGGATTGTGGATATCTTTGTTATCAGAAAATACTGTCAAGAGCCTTAAAAAATGGCCAAAATGTCATATAATTCAGGATTAGAAAGATAAATCAACAAATCCCTCTGTACAAATATTAAAAATATAGTTAGAAATGACACTGCAAAGTTTGGTAATTTGGTCATTTGGTCATTTGGTAAACATAAAATTGCAGAAAACTTGCAATACATTTTTGTCCCATACTGTCCGTCCACTAAAAGATGTAATAATATCTGCATCATTAAAGTCCCATACTGTACGGCCATCTGAAAGATAATCATATCTAATATCCGTGTTATATCATTAAAAGAAAAGCACATTACACATCTGATGACAGGTGTCCGTGTGTGTGTGTGTGTGTGTGTGTAGTGTGTGTGTGTGTGTGTGTTATACTTACCTCTCTAACAGTGCGTTTGAGGTGCATATACACACTCTGGCCATGTGTGTGTGCGTGCGCCTGTGTGTGTGTGTGTGTGTGTGTGTGTGTGTCATACTTACCTCTCTAACAGTGCGCTCGAGGTGCATGTACACACTCTGGCCAGGCGTGTGTGTGTGTGTGTGAATGTGTGTGTGCGTGTGTGTGTGCGCGTGCGTTATACTTACCTCTCTAACAAAGAGTTTGAGGTGCATATACACACTCTGATGACAGGTGTGTGTGTGTGTGTGTGTGTGTGTGTGTGTGTGTGTGTGTGTGTGTGTGTTATACCTACCTCTCTAACAGTGCGTTTGAGGTGCATATACACACTCTGGCCAGGTGTGTGTGTGTGTGTGTGTGTGTGTGTGTGTGTGTGTGTGTGTGTTATACTTACCTCTCTAACAGTGCGTTTGAGGTGCATATACACACTCTGTCCAGTCTTGCGATAATGTCTCTCCACGTGCTCCCTGCCAAAGCCCAGGAATGTGTTCAAACACACATAGAGACCGCCCTCGGACTCCTACACACACACACACACACACACATACACACACACACACACACACAGTCAGTTATTCAGGAAAACTTTATTCTGTAAGAAATAGCAGAAATCTGTGCAGATCTGAGTAAAATCGAGTGGACCTCTGAGTCCAGTTATACAAGTAACCAGTCCTAGACAGTCACACACACACACACACACACACACACACACACACACAGTCCAGTTAAACAGGTAACGAGTCCTAGACAGTCAGACACACACACACACAGTCCAGTTAAACAGGCAACCAGTCCTAGCAGTCACACACACACACACACCAGTCAGTTAAACAGGTACGAGTCCTAGACAGTCAGCACACACACACACACACACACACACACACACACACACACACACACAGTCCAGTTAAACAGGTAACCAGTCCTAGACAGTCAGACACACACACACACACACACACACACATACAGTCCGGTTAAACAGGTAACCAGTCCTAGACAGTCACACACACACACACACACACACACACACACACACACACACACACACAGTCCAGTTAAACAGGTAACGAGTCCTAGACAGTCAGACACACACACACACACACACACACACACACACACACGTCCAGTTAAACAGGTAACCAGTCCTAGACAGTCAGACACACACACACACACACACACACACACACACACACACACAGTCCAGTTATACAAGTAACCAGTCCTAGACAGTCAGCACACACACACACACACACACACACACACACACACAGTCCAGTTAAACAGGTAACCAGTCCTAGACAGTCAGACACACACACACACACACACACACACACACACACACACACACACACACACACACACACAGTCCAGTTAAACAGGTAACCAGCCCTAGACAGTCAGACACACACACACACACACACACACACAGTCCAGTTAAACAGGTAACCAGCCCTAGACAGTCAAGACAGCCCTGTTGTACCACTTAAACCATGTGGTTGACTTAACACACTCAAATATATTATGAAATAAATTATGAAAATAATAGATACTTGTGAAATAATAGATCTTATGAAATAAATTATTAAACTAATAGATACTTTATTCATGCTACAAACATCAACTCATACATTAATGTCATAAACACTAGCAGAGGGAAGTCAATCAGCCCTGTGTGTGTGTGTGTGTGTGTGTGTGTGTGTGTGTGTCTGTCGATCAGCCCTGTGTGTGTGTGTGTGTCTGTGCCCTGTGTGTGTGTGTGTGTCTGTCAATCAGCCCTGTGTGTGTGTGTGTGTGTGTGTGTGTGTCCGTCATATGCATGCGCGCGTGTGTGTGTGTGTGTGTATGTGTGTGTGTCTGTCAATCAGCCCTGTGTGTGTGTGTGTGTGTGTGTGTGTGTATGTGTGTGTGTGTGTGTCCGTCAATCAGCCCTGTGTGTGTGTGTGTGTGTGTGTGTGTATGTCTGTCTATGTGTGTGTGTGTATGTGTGTGTGTGTGTGTGTGTGTGTGTGTGTGTGTGTGTCTGTCAATCAGCCCTGTGTGTGTGACAGCAAAACAGCATGGCGAGGACTGGCCTTCTCTAACTGACCAACAGCGCACACACACACACACACCGGCCCCAGATAACGGTCTTGTGCCCAACAGCGCACAGCCACACACACACACACACACACACACACACACACACACACACCGGCCCCAGATAACGGTGGTGTGCCCAACAGCACACAGCCACACACACACACACACACACACACACACACACCGGCCCCAGATAACGGTCTTGTGCCCAACAGCGCACAGCCACACACACACACACACACACACACACACACACACACACACACACACACACACACACACACACCGGCCCCAGATAACGGTGGTGTGCCCGCGAACGAGGACAGGACAGGACAGAGCAGGGCTGTTTTTTTTTATCCGTGGGCCGAGACAAGACAAACCCAGTGACTCAAACTCAGCCCCTATATCAGATCCGGACTGCATGCTTGGCCTATATCCGTGTGGAGCCTCGGCCTCTGTCTGTGTGTGTGTGTGTGTGTGTGTGTGTGTGTGTGTGTGTGTGCGCGCGCGGCCTATATCCGTGTGGAGCACGGCCTCTGACAAACCTTAAAGTGGACAAGAGTGACACACGAGCTTTCGCAGCTAGCGCGAGCTAAAAATAACCCGGTTCTCAGTGTGACACGACGGGCTCCAAATAGCTGAGTCACATTTTAAATTGTTTCAACAGAGAAGTTGCGGCCCAAACAACGCGATGTCACCTCATTTAGTTAATGTACAAATATTACAGTCATTTCACCTCCAATACGGTTGACACAACTAACTTGTTTACATGTTTACACACCAAAACTTCAACAGCTCAGTCACCGGCTCTTGACCTGCATTTTAATAGGTCATTTGGGCTAACCGACCAACGGGGACTTCAAATCCTCCCACATACCCCTGCCCCTGCTCCAGTCGCCCAGCCAGCATGGACACATGCACTGGAGCTTTTCACAGTCACTCACTCACACACACACAGAGTGTAGATTGGGGATATGTATGTGTGTGTGTGTGTGTGTGTGGGGGGGGGGGGGGGCAGCAGTGTGTGACAGGCCTACAGGTCCTTCACTTTAGCGGCTGGCAGACTGTTGCTTGCTAAACTAAACTAACGTTACCAATGATGTGTCCAGAAGCGTCTCGGCCCAGTTGCCCACCGAAGGCACTGACCCACCCACACACACACACACACACACACACACACACACACACACACACACTTACAGTATCCTTACACCGAAGGCACTGGCCAAGCACAGCCGTTTACATTTCGAGCCATCAGCTGTATGCAGGCACACACTAGTAGCCTACAGATAGCCTAATTATGAGCAGCAAACCCGACCCAACGGCTGTTCACAAACATCACCGACAATCCGTTTTCGAACTGCGGATTTATTTATTTATTTATTTCCACAGTCATCGCTCGAGCTCACGTAAACAGCCTCGACATCCTGTCCACGAGCTGCGCAGCACTTCACGTGTGTGAGCGTGCGAGGCAGACTCGACCCGTTTTAAGAGCACCAGCACCAGCACTTCCCGACCCAACACCACCGCACGCAGAGAACCGGAGAACCGGGACTACTTACAGGGGAGTCGTATGAAAACGCGCATTCGCTCTTGTAGACTCTGTCTCCGGTTCTGGGCACGCGGATAGTGGGCATGTACGGAACCAACAGCTCTCCCAGATCTGTGGCCATCTTCGGATTCCGGTGTCTCGCTCCACAGTGGTGCGAGAGTTCGGTCTGTCACACTGTCAGCTCAGAGAGGAGTTAGTTGCTTTGCTACTATTTTTAAATCCTACAGCTCCGACATTCCAGCAGGACCAGGGGGATGTGACGATCAAAACATAGGGGCGGGACCGACCGACAGCGCGGGGACACAAAGGGGGGATAACGGGGAGTAACGGGAGTGACCCTCGTGTTTATCATTTCCAGTGGGGCGCCAATCAGAATCGATTCCACCGCAGCGCAATAGCGTCCATCGCGACCATTGGTTCCTCCTTCAAGGGCGCGCGATGGAAACGGAGGAAGCGCATGCCTGTTCCGTGCTGACGCGCGCGCTCCTTGCCTCAAACGCCCCGCGATGTTGACAGCTCGTGACAGCAGCAGCCCCTCACTGAAAAGCAAAACAAACCTCCGCTTCTCGTTGTCGCCAAACAAAACAGATTCGTAAGGATAAAAGCAATAAAAAAAATAAAGTTTGACTTTCATGTTAACGTAACAGGCGAACTGAAGCTAGACTTCCATCGCTTAAATTGTCTGGATGTAATGGGTTGACGTGGGCCAGAAGCTTGTCGATCTGTTTCTTATTGGGTAGACAAGCCTACATGTCTGGGTCCTTTACTTTACAATGCTTGACAAAACTAGCTTTAACCCGTCATATTATAAGACTCAGAAGGACACTAAACACCTATTAAGGAGACCCATGAATGTCTTTTCTAGTCTAGTCTAGCCTATAGTTTTCCATTTTTCCAGTTTATTGTATTGTCCACTTGGTGTCCAGCCTGTTTTTTTTTTCGTTTTGTTTTGGTTTTGGTTTTGTGTTGTTTTTATATGTTTTTTACTTTTATAATGTGGTAGGCCTATTTAATTGTTTTAGTCCAGTTCCTTATGTCAAAATTGGGGGGGGGGGGGGGGGGGAGGTAAACTATGTATTTCTGGAAAGGGTTTGAAAGGTTTTTAAATGTGCTTTATAAATAAATATTACTTACTTACTTAGTTACTTTGGAAAGGTTATTGTATAAGGAATCAAAAATTCAATGTTTGCCTTTGCTCCGATGTGGTGGCGCAAGGTCCTTGCGGTCTGCTGACAGGGATCTCCTAGTCATCCCCCACAGTAGACTCAGGACCGTTGGTGACAGAGCCTTCCATGTAGCTGCTCCCACCCTCTGGAACCAGCTACCCCTCCACATCCGACAAGCCCCATCTCTGGCCCTGTTTCAAAAGCATCTTAAAACACACCTCTTCACTGTAGCCTTTGGCCTCTAGACCCTCCCTCTCCTACACAAGTTACACACACACACAAACATGCACCTACATGCTTACATAAATTGTTAAGCGACCTTGGGTATCATGAAAGGCGCTATATAAAACGAAGTTATTATTATTATTATTATTATTATTATTATTATTATTATTATGTTGAAGTTTAAAAAATAGGCAATATAAAACAATATAGACCTAAAACAATAGGCCTACATCTCAATGTAAAACAATAGGCCTACATCTCAATGTAAAACAATAGGCCCACATCTCAGTATAAAACAATAGGCCTACATCTCAATGTAAAACAATAGGCCCACATCTCAATGTAAAACAATAGGCCTACATCTCAATGTAAAACAATAGGCCTACATCTCAATGTAAAACAATAGGCCTACATCTCAGTATAAAACAATAGGCCCACATCTCAGTATAAAACAATAGGCCTACATCTCAATGGGGCTTTCCCCCCCTTCAGTCCAATCAAAATAAAACTTTGTACAGTGAAAGTATCCATGAATGAAAAATAGCAAGTTTTCTTTTTTTTTTTTTTTAAATTGTAATATGCAAATGAGCTATACTGTACCCATATTGCTAATTGTTGTTTTCATGGGTAGTGAAGAGATGAAGAGGGTGGGACTCTATCATTGATATGATATGACCCCCTGTGGGAGTCTGCTGTCAGATGAGGTTTAAGGGTAGATTAGTTTCCTCTCGTGTCTCAGGTCCAAATGCATGCAAATGCAAGTCTGCAGTACCAAATGATCTATGTACCAGTACCAAATGTCTGCAGTACCAAATGATCTATGGATATCAAAGGGAGGATAACTATCAAGGTTAATTACCTTTTCCTACATTCTATAGTGAGTGAGAGATGCACCCAAATTCTCATTTCCCCCCAAATCAGCACGTATGCTTTGAAGTAAGTAAGGAGATGGGTGGAGTTCTGAGGGTATAAGCTCTCAGAAACTATATGGTTATGGGGTCTTACAGTATATATGTCTCCCCTTAGTGCTACAAGCCTAAATGTCACAAATAAGCAGAATTTGCAAACACCACATTTCTCAATTATGGGCTTTATTGTAGGCTAATGACGAGGGGCATGCCTAACTGTCACACCTTGACCTTGCCATGTTATGTCACATAGGAGGGTGTATGCCAGGGGTGGCCAACCCGCGTCTCTTTGCCCGGAGTCATGCGGCTTACATTCATGTCCAAGTTTGTGCTTGTGTGTGTGTGTGTGTGTGTGTGTTTATGTGCGTGTTTGCTTCCCTTATGTTTAATACAACAATTAATTTTGTTTCGGGTGTGTGTGTGTGTGTGTGTGTGTCAGAAGGATGGGTAATGTACTGCAGTAGTAGTAGTAGTAGTAGTAACATGTTCATCTGCCTGTGTGCCAATGTGGCTCTTTGCTGTAACATAGTCAAATACTGTATGTGTCTCTTGGCCTCAGTTTGGTTGGCCACCCCTGATGTACAGTACAGACCAAAAGTTTGGACACACCCCCTCATTCAATGCAATTCATTTATTTCCAGGACAATTTATATTGTAGATTCTCACTAAAGGCATCAAAATTATGAATGAACACATATGAAATTATGTGCTTAACAAAAAAAGTGTGAGATTATCACAAACTTTTGGACCTGAACCCGATCAAGATGGTTTGGGGTGAGCTGGACCGCAGAGTGAAGGCAAAAGAGCCGACAAGTTCTTAGCATCTCTGGGAATGAATAACTCTTCAAGACGGTTGGAAAACCATTTCAGGTGACTACCTCTTGAAGCTCATCCAAACAATAAAAAGAGGACAAAGCAGTTATCAGAACAAAAAAAGGATACTTCGATGAAACAAGAATGTAAAACATGTTTTCAGTTATCTCACACTTTTTTTTATTAAGTACATAATGCCACGAGTTCATTCATAAGTTTGTTTATTTTGTAGATTGTCACTGAAGGCAACAGTCATGAAAATAAAGTAAATAATTTAATGGGAAAGTGTGTCCAAACTTTTGGTCTGTACTGTAAGCTTTCAGAAAATATAATTATGGGATGTAGTTTCCCCTTCATGCTTCAGAGACTAACATGTAGTTATGTAGGCCTATATTTCCCTATAAAATCCACAACCAATCCCACTGATTTCAAAGGGAAATTAGCTTCTTCTCCCCTATATAGATACAGACGGCAAGTCTGACCACGCCCACAAATATAGCTCCGCTGTGGGGGAATTAGAGAAAAATAGTCCCATCTGGGGGAAAGAGCAGGTTCACACAGTGGGGAAGTCAATGGCATGCTAAGCTAGAAGTTACACTGAGCACCATCTACAAGGAGCCTGACACATTTTTGAGGGCAATGCCTGAAGGTAGTAATGATGGTCAGATGGTCCGATGTGAATTCTGAACTTGACACCCCTCCAAACGCGATACTGATGACAATTTAGATGATGTTTGTTAGCTTCATTAGCTTGCTAACTAGCCAACTTCATTGATCACCACAGTAAATGTAGCTAACTTTAGCTTGCTTAACTGAGCTAATCAGACTTGTGATTGAAAGTTGCTTTACTTTTGACAGGAGCAGAGACAGCTCATGACATTTCTGTTAGTGTAACTGCAATAAACAAATGATGGGGAAATTATTTTAGTCAAAACACAAGCAGGCAAACAGGTCATGATTAGACAAAACATCTAATATGGACTTTGTTCAATTTTACTA
>JAODXP020000020.1:4436556-4440596 GCA_027497455.2 Sardinella longiceps | reverse complement strand
CTCTCTGTGTGTGTGTGTGTGTGTGTGTGTGTGTGTGTGTGTTTGAGTGTGTGTGTGTATCTGACGTTAAACTTGGTCTCTCTCTGCTCCAGGTCAGCGTAAGGTGGGTTCTCGGTCCCTTCGCCCCGGGGTGCAGCACGCTCCTCACCGCTGGGGCGGAGCAAGCCTGGGAGTAGGAGGGGCTACTGGTGGGCAGACCAATGGGGGCCAGCGCTGCTCCAGCTTAACCAATCAGCCTCCGGCGCGTGACCTGGACCTGGTGACCAAGCGGCTGCTGTCGGCGCGGCTGCTGAAGATCCACGAGCTCAAGAACGCCTTCGCCGAACTCCAGCAGCAGACCGACGAGCTACGCAGAGAGAACAGGCTGCTCAGGCAACTGCAGCTGCGCCACGAGAAGGTGTGTGTGTGTGTGTGTGTGTGTGTGTGTGTGTGTGTTTCTGCGCAGAGAAAATAGACTGCTCAGGCAACTGCAGCTGCGCCACGAGAAGGTGTGTGTGTGTGTGTGTGTGTGTGTGTGTGTGTTTCTGCGCAGAGAAAACTGACTGCTCAGGCAACTGAAGCTACGCCACAAAGGTGTGTGTGTGTGTGTGTGTGTGTGTGTGTGTGTGTGTGTGTGTGTGTGTGTGTGTGTGTGTGTGTCGGGAGAACAGGCTGCTTTGGCGACTGCATCAGTCTGTGTCACGGCTTATTACATTATGTTATTAACCTAATAGTGTTTTATTATATAAGGTGTTATTACATCATTTATAAATGTTATAAACCATTTAATTGTTAGTCTATTACAGTAACACCTCTTCTGGCTCTCTATAGCCACAGCAACAAGAAAGGCATTATATCAGAACGTTTGAAATGAATATCACATGGCTGTAAACATTTGATATGAATTTACAAGGATACAATGACACAATGAGTTTTTATTGTCACATGCATATGATTACTACTGAATTTAATTTGAATGGCAATGTAGACATTACTGTTTACCAGAATGTTTGATATGAATGTTACATGAACGTCGTCCGTGTGTGCGTTCCGTTCCCCCGTAGGCTCTTAATCGCTATAGTGACACGGAGAGTGAGATCGCCCAGCTGCTGGCGCGGCACAACAACGAGACGTCGGCGCTGCGGGAGCGCCTGAGACGCAGCCAGGACCGTCTGCGTGCGGCGGAGAAGGGTCAGCGAGAGGCGGACGAGCGCCACCAGAGGAGCGAGCGTGAGCTACAGAAGCTGCGGAAGATCGCCGACGACCAGCACCTCGGGAGAGAGAAGAACTCACCCGCAGATTAGACGCCACCCAGCACAGGGCACAGGAGAGCGAGCGCAAAGTCGAGGTACGAGCAAAAGTGTGTGTGTGTGTGTGTGTGTGTGTGTGTGTGTGTGTGTGTGTGTGTGTGTGAGAGAGAGGAGCTCACCCCGCAGACTAGACGCCACCCAGCACAGGGCACAGGAGAGCGAGCGCAAAGTCAAGGTACGAGCAAAAGTGTGTGTGTGTGTGTGTGTGTGTGTGAGAGAGAGGAGCTCACCCGCAGACTAGACGCCACCCAGCACAGGGCACAGGAGAGCGAGCGCAAAGTCAAGGTACGAGCAAAAGTGTGTGTGTGTGTGTGTGTGTGTGTGTGTGTGTGTGTGTGTGTGTGTGTGAGAGAGAAGAACTCACCCGCAGATTAGACGCCACCCAGCACAGGGCACAGGAGAGCGAGCGCAAAGTCAAGGTACGAGATAGAGTGTGTGTGTGTGTGTGTGTGTGTGTTAGAGTTAGAGTTAGAGTGAGACTGAGTGTGTGTGTGTGTGTGTGTGTGTGTGTATGTTTGAGCGACTGTTAAAGTGAGTGAGACAGAGTGATGTGGATGTGTGTGTATCTGTGACACACAGGGTGTGTCTCGGAGAGAGTGAGCTGGTATATGTGTGTGTTTGAGAGGAAGAGGTCAGTTCACCACTAGATGGCAGAGGAGAGAAGTCTGTATGTACCTGTGAGTACACACTAACCTGTGTGAGTACATACTAACCTGTGTGAGTACACACTAACCTGTGTAAGTACATACTAAGCATGATGCAGCATCATTCTGCATGTAAACACACGTTTCAGTCAGAATAGTTTATTTTCGGAATAGAACAATCTGATCAGAAATGTCCATATAACCAGGCTAATGTTGATGTGTTTATGACACAATGTTAGTAAACACAAATAAGTTCCATACATGCTTCCCTCCAGGCATAGTTTGTGTGCCTCATTCAGCAAGCCTCTGGGGAGGATACCAGTGGTGGAGGCATAAACACCACTCCCTCATGAATACTGCAGAAACACAGAATACTATTCCTCACATACTAACACAAACATGGAGGACTACAAGCAGGCCAGAACAGTGGAAGGGTGCTAGAGGGTACCTTGACTGGGTGTGTTTAATAGGGTTAGCTGCATGGATTAGAAGCAATTTAAAGGTTTTAGTAGGAAGTTGAAGCAACCTGGGATTAAATGTAGTTTTGTTTTGTTCTAGAAGCATCATTTAGTAGCCTAAAAGTTGTGAGCATATCATGTGTAAAATGATTTAAGTATGCTGAATCCAATTTACTAATTCTCAAGCTGGATGTTGAGTTTTTTTCAAAACAAAGCGGCTGCCGAAAATTCGCGATTTTGGGCACCGTTTTCTAAAAACACATCTGTTCCATGTTTTAAACAGTATTTGACATTTTATTGCATTTGATCTTTCTCTCAGACCAAAAATACTCAGACTTTCCAAAAACTCATAGAATATTGTAAAACAGTAGGCCCTGACCCTTGAATAATTTCAATGTTGTCAATGGCAGTGCATTCATACATCTTAAAAAAAAAAACCCACACAAGCACATAGAATTCTCACATGCTTAAGCCCTCCTCTGAGAATAACCTAATGACATCTTTGTGTGTGTGTGTGTGCGTGTGTGTGTGTGTGTTTTGTGTGTGTGCCAGTGCCGTTGGGAGTGATCATGAGTGTGTGGTTGAGGTAAATATCCTCTAAAGGAAGGTCCCAATCTTCTGTTGTCGTTGTCAAACAAGGCAGCGCTAGTCGACAAGCACAGGGCGGACTTGATAGCATAGCATAAACATAGCATATAGCATACACACCCTCTGCTTCTCTCTTCCACTGTGGCGGTGAGTGGACTGATGAAGGCTATATTTCTGTGAGCAGAAATGTGTTAGCATAGTTCTGATTGCTAAGCTAATCTTTCATCTACCTCAGTATATTTCTGTGTCTCAGTAGAGCAGTGTGTTAGCGTAGCTCTGGTCGCTAGGCTAATCTGTCATTTACCTCAGTATATTTCTGTGTCTCAGTAGAGCAGTGTGTTAGCATAGCTCTGGTCGCTAGGTTAATCTTTCATCTACTTCAGTATATTTCTGTGTCTCAGTAGAGCAGTGTGTTAGCATAGCTCTGGTCGATAGGTTAATCTTTCATCTACCTCAGTATATTTCTATATCTCACTACAGCAGTGTGTTAGTGCAGCTCTGGATGCTAAGCTAATCTTTCATTTACCTCAGTATATTTCTGTGTCTCAGTACAGCAGTGTGTTAGCGTAGCTCTGGTCGCTAGGCTAATCTTTCATCTACCTTAGTATATTTCTGTGTCTTAGTACAGCAGTGTGTCAGCATAGCTCTGGTTGCTAGGCTAATCTTTCATCTACCTCAATATATTTCTGTGTCTCAGTACAGCAGTGTGTTAGCGTAGCTCTGGTCGCTAGGCTAATCTTTCATCTACCTCAGTAACTGTGTCTCAGTGCAACAGTGTGTTAGCATAGCTCTGGTCGCTAGGCTAATCTTTAATATACCTCAGTATATTTCTGTGTCTCAGTGCAACAGTGTGTTAATGTAGATGTGGTCGCTAGGCTAATCTTTCATTTACCTCAGTATATTTCTGTGTCTCAGAGCAGCAACGTGTTAGCGTAACTCTGATTACTAGGCTAATCTTTCATCTACCTCAGTATATTTCTGTGTCTCAGTGCAACAGTGTGTTAGCTTAGCTCTGGTTACTAGGCTAATCTTTCATTTACCTCAGTATATTTCTGTGTCTC
>JAODXP020000020.1:4426556-4429056 GCA_027497455.2 Sardinella longiceps | reverse complement strand
CACATACAGGAGAGCAGGAGAAAAGTCTAAACTCACACACACACACACACACACATACACACACACACACAACAGACACACACAGGAGAGCAGGAGAAAAGTCTAAACTCACACACACACTCACACACACACGCACACACACACACACACACACACACACACACACACACACACACACACACACACACACACACACAGGAGAGCAGGAGAAAAGTCTAAACTCACACACACACACACACACACACACACACACACACACACACACACACACACACACAGGAGAGCAGGAGAAAAGTCCACACTCAGCGCAGTGTTGTCTAGTGAATGCAGTGTTTGGACCAATGATGGATCTCCACAGAACTTCACTGGATTCTACGCCTCTCCCCCACATTCTACTGTAGTCTTTGCACTTTTGTACAGTACACACACACACACACACACACACACACACACACACAGACACACACACGCCTCTCCACCATGTTCTACTGTAAGCTGCGTCCCATTTCAGGGGCTGGATACTTCCAAGTATTAGTTCTACAAAGTACTGTTCTTCTGGAGCTGCATAGAACAGTACTTCTCTGACCAACCGTTTATGAAATGGGACGGTCTAGCCTTCAAGGGGTCACTTGGCAACAATGAACGCTAGAATGTTTAGTGTAGTGACGCAATGGACATGAGTGGGCGCCGTTCTGATAAGCTGGTTTTTGTTTTTGACACACTAACATGGGTATATGATCATGCTACCATTACAACCCGTCGCCAAAAACATTAAAACTGTCTTACCACCTACATGCACAATTTATGTGAAAGGAAATTTGTTTTGAAATAGCTTCAGGCAGAAACGTAATAGCGCCCCCCTGAACGTGCCCGTCTGTCCGAGGAGTCTAAACCAAATTGCAAGTATTTCTCCTAACTTGTGGTGATATACGTTTGTTGGCCATTCGCCTGTTTCGTCAAATACAAAATATGTTTCATCCAAATTGCACTTCCCCTGGCAACTTTTCAGATTGATTTCTCTTTAGCTGCATGCACCTTTGCCAGTGAAGCAGGCTTCAGTAGCACCACCGTGGACAAATCTAGTTGGTGCTAGTTCTATCAACTTGACTTGACATTAGTTTCGTATAGGCTACAGTGGAGAGATTGCTCCGTTGTTCAGTGCATATCTCATCAAAGCTTTGGTGCTAGTTCATATTTTTATGCACAACTTGACTTGACATTAGTTTCGTGTACGTTGGAGAGATTTCTCGTTGTTCAATGCATATCAACAGATTTGAATTCAGAACGTCAGCAGCAGGCTATATTTGTAGGCATTCGAGCATGCTAAGGTAGCTTATATACAGCAAGCTCATAAAAATGGCTAAAACTTTTTTGCTGCCGCAGTAGCGAGGTAATCGTAATATTAAAGCGTCTGCAGTGTTCACTTAGTTCATGCAAGAGGAAGCCAAATGATTTTTTTAACTAGTGCTGCTCAAACCAGATGTGCTGTGCCACAAGACACACAATGGACTAGGCTAACGTTACTACCAAAGGTAAGCAACATCATCTAATTGTGTGGCTGAAACGTTACAGTTCGCAGTTTATGTCTGCCTCAAGAAACGGCATGCATTATATTCCCCTCGATCCTTATGACTGCTTCCCTGTCTCCTTATTATGTTTTGTAAAACATAACATGCAACGACCAGCCAGGAGAGAGAGAGAGGGAGAGACGCAAGCATAGGCTCGACCTACTAGGAGGATAGCCTGGACATTATGTAGTGGTAGCGGTCAGTTGGTTGTCACTTGTTTCAGCTGAACTTTGCAGGTATGCAGGTCAACAAGTCAAATACTAGACCTAGTAATCATGGGCTAGGCGACCTTTTTATTAACTGACAAGGATAAAGCGACTAGTTTTTCACAGTCACCGTTGAGTAGCACCTGATCAGCTGATATGTCTGGGAAAACCTACCCCCGTGTGTAAAATCGTGCTTGTGCACCTCTGCTTTGTTATGCCTTTTGCTAGTATGATTTTTTTTAATTAATAGGCTACCTGTGAGCAATCATTAGTCTGGATCAGATCACAAAAGACAGTAGCATGGTTTTGAGAAAAAGCTACAGTTGGCGGTATGTGGAAGTGTTGCTGCAAAAAATCTATGCCACTTAAACGATATTTATTTATCCCTGCTATCGTTTTGTTCATATTGTGCCGGCCAATTGTTTAGCCTATTCAGTCACGTCAAGGTTTAACTCCTGTATGCCCAACGTGTCATCGAAGTTGATACAAGTTTAACACAAGTTGTTTACAACTCCGTTATAATATTTTGCCATGAGATGACAACCAATACTTACATCTAAATGGAAATTCATTTATGTTACGTTTGTATTTTTCCATTTTACCCGCGATATGTTTGTCTGAAACGAACATTCTATAGAGCTCTGCTCTGGAATCTTTGCTCTGGAACGTCAGCAGCGCTAACGGATTTTGGGTTGGGTAGTACATAAAGGATACACCGATGGATCC
>JAODXP020000020.1:4422447-4424947 GCA_027497455.2 Sardinella longiceps | reverse complement strand
GGGGCTCAGTGCCCTGCTTTGGCTTTGGGAAGGTCAGCACAACACACACACACACACACACACACACACACACACACACACACTCACTCTCTTTCACATACATAACACACACACACACACACTCTCTGACATATATAACACACACACACACACACACACACACACTCTCTCTCACATACATAACACACACACATACACACACACACACACGCACACACACACACTCACTCTCTCTCACATACATAACACACACACACACACACACGCACACACACACACACACATACACAGACAGACACTGTTCATTTGAACCTGCAACTTTCAATATATACTGCAACCTGCTACTGGTGTGTGTGTGTGTGACCCCTGTGTGTGTGTGTGTGTGTGTGTGTGATCAGTTGCGTGTGGAGCAGCGGGGTCAACCCATGGGGCTGCTGGCGTGTGTGCCCCTGGTGTCCGACGTCGAGCTCACACTTCAGGAGGACGAACCGCCCACCGTCTTTATGCTAGAGGACTACACACACATGAGCAAGTAAGATATACACACACACACACACACACACATCACCGTCTTTATGCTAGAGGACTACACACACATGAGCAAGTAAGATACACACACACACACACACACACACATCACAGTCTTTATGCTAGAGGACTACACACACATGAGCAAGTAAGATACACACACACACACACACACACACAGACTCACACATCACCGTCTTCGCGCTGGAAGATCACAGACACGAGTAAGTAAGCAATTAAGATACACACACACACACCACTGTCAGAGACATGCACATACAAGCGGTTTTGTATGGCTGATGTTGTTCACTGTGTGTGTGTGTGTGTGTGTGTGTGTGTGTGTGTGTGTGTGTGTGTGCGTGTAGCTCCAGCTGGAAGGGTTGCAGGGTGACTGTGAAGGACCTCCTCCCGCACACACCCAGTGAGGCAGGGAAGACACACACCTACCAGGACCTTCTGCTCAGGGAACAGGACTACTGCAGGTCACACACACACACACACACACACACACACACACACACACACACATACACAGACACACCTATCAGGACCTGCTGCTCAGGGAACAGGACTACTGCAGGTCACACACACACACACACACACACACACACACACACACACACACACACAGCTACACATCACGTGTCATTTTCGAAGACCAGACACGCAAGCAAGTAAAATACACATACAGTACACACTCACACACACAGCCCAAACACTATATCAACATTTAGTAACCAGTATGCAATAGGGTTGGGACTTTTCAGAAATTTTCATGTTCGATTATTCAGAAAGTTAACAAACAGTTAATCGATTATTTGCGAAAAAAAGACGTCATTTGCCCACTTTCAGAGCCATAGTCTACATACATGGGTTTGCGCCCATCTTCCCCACGCAAATTAATGTTAAAAAAAACGCACATAAAATGACTTATATTTCTCCAAAGTTATTAAGGAAATACAGCATTTTGGCCTTCCGCAGCATGAGAGCGAAAGGATCAGTGTGCATTAAGGTGCGAACTTGCACCACATCAACCGTGTAGACCTGGTTGCGATGTTTAGGGATTTCGTGAAGGAATTGGCCGTCAGTTATTAGAGCTCTAATGTAGCTTTTGTTTATGCTGTTAAATATTTTTTTCGACTGTACTTTTATCCAGAGCTTAATGACGTCCCAGATTGTGAAATAAGAATCCAGCTCTTGGCTAGATTTGTCACAATGTTTTGAATGCAGCATAGGCTATCATGAGCATTTTTGAATGCACGACGAAATATGGAACTTTTCTGACCAAAATTGCCAACGGATAACAGCTGGTGATAGGAAGAACTTTCACATAGTTTTGTTCAAACTCAGGACAAGAGGGCGGGCGAGCAAGGCACACAGGTATGCATATTCCAGTGGATCACAAGTTCATGCTTTCCGAGGCAGAGACAATTATTATAAAAAAAAATTGACGCGCTCTGTAATAGCAGTAGCCAAGTAGGCTACGTTAAATAACGAATAACATTTTTTTCTCAAATTACGTAGGCCTAATAAGCAGTAACCAATTTATCAACAGCATGCCTGTTTCCCTTCACATCGGAGAAAACATCGCGACTAGACAATGCACACATACTTTTTGCCAAACCCGCCTTTTAAATGACGTTGGTAGGTAACAGTGTCACTGTAATTGCATTGAAATTTATAAGCTATAGGCCCATGTTTCTTGAGAAATGGTCCCACACTGCTATTCTCCTCCTAACCTCCTTCACCTCTCCTTGTTGTTGCGCAATAGCGTACCGGAAGATGTAGCTGCTCTAATGCGCAATAAATTAAACGATTATTCGCCAAGCTTTAATTTTTATTCGAACAAGCCTTAACAAACAAATAATCGATAATCGATTATTCATTAACAACCCTAGTATGCAAACACTAGTGTTTTCAATTAATTAATTAATTAATTAATTAATTAATTAAGTATGTATTTATTTATTTA
>JAODXP020000020.1:4372447-4414947 GCA_027497455.2 Sardinella longiceps | reverse complement strand
TCAGTCACTCACGTTAGACGGAGATGAGCCAAAAGCTTCACTCGGAAAGTAGGCAACATTATTTAGCCAGAAAAATTGCTGCTGTGGTAGATTTTGTGCAAACTGATGACCGTTTACACAAACAAAGCACTTAGTAACGTAAAATGCGTCTAATATGACACATGCTATATAAACCGGTTGTCAGAAAATAGCGCTTCTCACTCGCCCAAATTCGCCTAGGCTATCCGCAAGTAGCCTACCTAGCCTAATGTAAAATATTACGGAAGGATGTCTAGGCTAATGCCTAGTTTATCTTGAGAAGAGTTCGATCAAATAAGTAAAACGGTGAGACTGGGCTTGGATGCAACAAGTGACAGTCTAAGCGTTTTACAGAAAAAACGTCCTCTGTTCCTAATTTTCTGAAGTTTGGGGTGTCGTGTCATGCAATGCATTGTCACGCAGACTGTTTCCTTTAAGTGCTAGGGAGCCTCTCAATCTGTTGCGTTGGCTACCAGCAGCACTTGAAATCAATGACATCTTTTCTGACAATACATTTCCTATAGTGAAACTATGTCCTAATTTCTGACAATACATTTCCTATAGTGAAACTACGTCCTAATTTGGAAATGAGCAAATGATAAAATAGACCTAGGCTACTGGAGGATATTTACTGGCTCAGGACATTTAATAACATTTGAAGAATATTAATAATGATGGCCTAGGCTAATTGTTGGTTTTATTTTATTCTGTCTACCCCTTTATAGCCTACCTACTAGGCAGCAGATTAATGAAAATTGCCTGATAGATAGGCTGATGGTTGACAAGGAATGTAGCCATTAAAAACAATTATATAACCCCTTTTTTTGTTGGAAAAAAACGAAACCGTACCGTCACCGTGGCCCCAAAACCGTGATGCATACCGAACCGTGGGCACACTGTACCGTTGCATCCCTAGAGAACGCCGTCATCTACAGTGTGTGTGCACTGATTCAGGAGATATACACAGGTACACACACACACACACACACACACACTGCACAGAGAACGCCAACATCTACAGTGTGTGTGCACTTATTCAGGAGATATACACAGGTACAGTACACACACACACTCACAAACACACACACACACACACACACACACACACTCACACTGCACAGAGAACGCAGACATCTACAGTGTGTGTGCACTGATTCAGGAGATATACACAGGTACACACACACACACACACACACACACACTGCACAGAGAACGCCGACATCTACAGTGTGTGTGCACTGATTCAGGAGATATACACAGGTACACACACACACACACACACACACACACACACACACACACAGACACTGCACAGAGAATGCCGACATCTACAGTGTGTGTGTGCTGATTCAGGAGATATACACAGGTACAGTACACACACACACACACACACACACACTGCACAGAGAGAGTGGACACAACCTTTAGATGGATAGTTACCTGTCTGCCTTTGTATTTTTGCTATGTGTTGCCTTGCCATATTCATGTGTGTGTGTGTGTGTGTGTGTGTGTGTGTGTGTGTGTGTGTGTGTGTGTGTGTGTGTGTGTGTGTGTGGTGTCAGATGCGTTGCCGTGGGGATCCCTGACTCCGGGGAGATTCGCCAGGAGCTTGATGAGGGGCGGGCTCTATCCCCCCACCATTCTGTTCCCGCCCCTTTTTACCAGCTGCTGCATCAAGGCCTGCAGCCCCAGCCCTCTCACCGCCAGCTAACACTACAACAGCTACGATACACTCTCAGCAAGGTCACACACACACACACACACACACACACACACACACACATGCAGCAAGGCCTGCAGCCCCAGCCTTCTCACCGCCAGCTAACACTACAGCAGCTATGATACACTCTCAGCAAGGTACACACACACACACACACACACACACACACACACACACACACACACACATGCAGCAAGGCCTGCAGCCCCAGCCCTCTCACCGCCAGCTAACACTACAACAGCTACGATACACTCTCAGCAAGGTACACACACACACACACACACACACACATGCAGCAAGGCCTGCAGCCCCAGCCCTCTCACCGCCAGCTAACACTACAGCAGCTACGATACACTCTCAGCAAGGTACACACACACACACACACACACACACACACACACATGCAGCAAGGCCTGCAGCCCCAACCTTCTCAACACCAGCTAACACTACAGCAGCTACGATACACTCTCAGCAAGGTACACACACACACACACACACACACACACACACACACACACTCAGTAGGGCCTGCAGCCCCAGTCCTCTCACCGCCAGCTAACACTACAACAGCTACGATACACACTCAGCAAGGTACACACACACACACACACACACACACAGATAGCCTCATCAGCTAACATGTGTCTACAGTAAGGTACAGTATCACACACACACACAAACACATTTTAATTCTTTATTTGGATTGACAGATAGACATTTATCATGGCACAATCCAAATATGGCTTTAAGGAGTTTTATACATTACCAGTATCTACCCATAATGGGAAGCACATCACGAGCAGTACTTTAAATGCCATATTAATACTCCTTTTCTACGTTATCGGTGGTAGTCACGACGGGTGAAAATCACACACACACACACACACACACACACACATAGCCTAGCCTCACCAGCTAACATGTGTCTACAGTAAGGTACAGTATCAGTATCACACACACACGCACATAGCTAGCCTCACCAGCTAACATGTGTCTACAGTAAGGTACAGTATCAGTATCACACACACACTCACTCTCTGTGTTGATACTTCTGATGGTGTATGTTGAGATGCTAGGTGCAGCTATGATTTGTGCGTTTCTGTTTTTGTGTGTTTGTGTTTGTGTTTGTGTGTGTGTGTGTATTTAGGAGATTTCAGATATGACAGGAGGTATAAGCAGCGCTGTAAGCCCGACTAAGAAACTTCACGAGTCCTTAAATCAGAGTGAGTTTTCAGTCTTCCCATATTGTATCTCTCCCATTCTCCTCTCCATTTCTCTCTGTCTTTCTCTCCCTCTCACTCTCTTTCTCTCTCTCCTTCCACTGCAGATTCAATTTCTGGTTTCGTTCCTCGCTACACTTGTTGCTTTTGTTGTCCGTCTACAAAGTCAGTTACTTCCATCACTCTTGGTTCCTTTATTGCTTGCAGTCTGAATGTGCAGTTGGCTTGCGCAACCATGTTCAGAAATGAAGCACTGTTGAGGTTTCCTGGTGAACCAGAAGCTATGTGTTGACGCCCAGGGGGCTGGGCTACACAAACCTTCTGGTACACCAGTGATTCGCTCTCCTCCTCCGTTTTCGAAATAACCGGGGCAGCACGACGAATCAGGATCGTAGGGAGGGATTTCAGTGGGTATGACGTTTATCGAACGCGACACCCTCCCCCAGGGTAGTTCGGCTGTAAAGCTTCACAAAGCTTCAACGTGAGTGGTCGAAGTGTCATGTCATTCATATGAGGTTGCTCCAACCACGTGCAAGCATCTTTTGACTAAACCACGCCTGCGGAGAGGCGTGAAAGGGCAGTGTGCCAGTAGCCTGTTACTTACAGGCTACTGGTTCACCAGGAAACTGTTGAGGCAAGGATTACATTAAATGTCTATCAAATGCAATCAAACTTCTATCAATGTTTTGGGACAGAGCTGGGCAGAATAATCAAAGCTCGCCACCTTCAGCCTCCTGATTTTTCTGGGCTCAAGAGTTGAGGAAATTTCCTCCTTGGCCATACCGACTTGATCGCGAAATTTCAGCGACAGGAAGTGTGGGTGGGCCCAGGCTACGTGAGGTTAGGAGTTTTTGATGAAAATGAAACTGTAACCCCCCTCTTTACTCTCTCTCTCACTCCCCCCTCTCCCTCCAGGCACTTGTGTCCAGCAGCGCTCTGTGGAGTGTGAGATCCAGCAGCAGCTCAGACAGCTGGACCACATGCTGCAGCAGGAGGAGCAGAGAGGAGGAGAGGAGAGGGGGATACAGAGAGGAGGAGAGGAGAGAGGGATACAGAGAGGGGGAGAGGAGAAGAGGGGTAGGACCTCTGGCAGGATGGACAGAACAACAGAGCAGAGGAGAGCAAGAGGAGTGAGGGAGCACAGAGGGTCCCAAAGAGGAGGAGAGGAGAGGAGAGAGAGGGGGATAGAGAGGGGAGAGGAGAGGAGGGAGGTGAGGAGAATCAGTATGATTCTCAGGAGGAAGAACAGAGAGGAGGAGGAAGAAGAGGATGGAGGGAGCGAGACGACGGAGGTGGAGGAGGGGAGCATCACCAGCAGCAGCAGCTCCTTCACGGAGAAATGGAGTGAGAGAGATCGCGGGGAGGAGAGTGACTTCTCCATGGGGGCGGGGCCTGGTCGGCGTGGCAGCGATGCCTCCTGTCCACCGCACGCACTCACTCTGGACGACTGGAAGACGCCGACGGCCCCTGACAGCAGCTCCGAGGACGTGGGGCCAGACCCAAGGTCAAGGTCAGCGCTGCAGGGGTCAAGGTCAAGGTCGCCCTCTGCCTCAAGGTCACAGTCCAGGTCACACTCAGTCTCAAGGTCGCGGTCAGGCTCGGGCCCTGATTGGGCTTCGGAGGCCATGAGCTCCATCGTGTTGAACCAGCAGGTGTGTCGTGTGCTACTGGACGAGTGTGAGCACAGCCTGGAGACGGCCCAGCGACACACACACACACCCCATCACACACACACACACTCACCCTCACACACACAGCTGCTGTCACACACACACTCTCAGCTGCTCCAGGGCTACGACGAGGTGGACGGACCTGGCCAGGCCATGAACTCAGATGGCACAGGTGTGTTGTCAGGTGTAGTGGGGTTAATCTTAGGTAGCACAGGTGTGTTGTCATGGGCGGTGGAGCTCAAGAGCTCAGGTAGCACAGGCAGAGAAGGTTAAAGCAGTTTGTTCCTGGTTTGTAATGGGGAGGGGGGCAAAAGTTGAGCACTCATTGGCTGATAGAATTTTAAAGAATCTTTTCTTATTGTGATGTAATGCATTTATACAGACATTGAAATGTATTTTGATGCAACATATTGGTCATTATAGGCTCTTTGCACTTTTTAAATGATGCTCACTTATTTCTGGTTACATTGACTGCATAACAATAGTAATGAAATAAAACTCACACAAACTTAGATTTGCATATTTTTTGGCACAGGTGTAGTGGTGTCGGGGGCGGTGGGTCCTCCTCCCAGCTACTCCCCGCAGGTGAAGGGTTCTGGCTGGAGCCACATGGGGGCGCTGTTGGGGCCGCTCTGGCTGGGGGAATTCCCCTCACACTCAGACGCCTCGCTCAGCATGTGCACCGCCACCGCCAACCTCACACACACACAGGTAATAACCACAACACACACACACACACAGGTACACACCACAACCCACACACACACAGGTACGAACCACAACACACACACACACACACACACACACACACACACACATAGGTACGCACCACAACACACACACACACAACACACACACACACACACACATAGGTACGCACCACAACACACACATACACACACACACACACACAGGTACATTACACTGCTCAATACACACAGAAAGGTACACACTGCAACTACTGACCTCCCACAGGTGTGTGTGTTTACTCTTCAGGTATGTGTGTTGTGTTCTTTCAGGTTGGTGAATCTGACTCCAGAATGTTGAGCACAAGTGGCAACCGCAGACGCAGGTAAGACATCACAAGCACACTTGTTGACTGGTCCCGTACCTGCTAATACATACTGTATGTACAGCCACACACACACTTACCTTACGTTCACACTGCATCCGTCCGTTGACGGACGACGGGGGAGGGGTCTGACGGAGGGGGGAGTCAATTCTCTCAATCCCGATTGGTTTGACGGATCCGTCGCCAGCTAAAAAGTTGAACATTTTTCAACTTTTTGACGGACGCAACAGAGCTGTTTTGACGGACGAACCCACAATGCATTTCGCGAAAGCTCCATTCAAAGTCAATGAGATCCGTCAACGGACGGATGCAGTGTGAAAGCCCTGTTACACTCTCAATCACACACTTGGTGGAATGATCTTTGTGCATGTGTGTGTATTTGTGTTTGTGTATGTATATTTGTGTGTGTGTGTGTGGGTATTTGTGTGTGTGTGTGTGTGTTTCCTCCACAGCTCCACCACCCTGTCTGCTGACTCTGAGGATGAGCCTCCCCTGGTGGCCAGAGCCCCTTCCTCTCCCCACGGCCCCGCTGGACCAGTGAGTGACCGAGTCTGAGACCAGGGGGGTGTCTCTAGCTTAGAAAATAATTGCCCATCTCTGAACTAAACTGATGAGAGTCAACATTAGAGCGATCACACCCACCAAACTGACAAACGTCAAAATTGTTAACAACTAGGACGACAAAAGTGTCAAGAGACTTTTGAGCAAGGATCAAAATGAATAGCTGGTAGCGGGTAGATTATCAGACAGAAAATACTGCTGTACTATTGAATGGCTATATTTAAAGAATAATCTTTCTCCCTGCCCCTCGATCTCCCTTATACACACACACACACACACACACATAGGCGAGGTGGCAGAGTTGGTGTCACGGATGGCGTGTGGACGACTGGGCTCATGTATGGCCCCGCCCATCAGCAGTGAGAGTGAGGAGCATGAGGAGGGGCTACTGAGAGGCCACACCCCATCCCGGGCCCAAGCCCCTCCCAATTGCACCTCCCAGCACGACATGAAGCTGGAGAAGATCTTCAAGAGCTTTGCAGGTGAGTCCTCGTCAGCATAGGTGCAGCATACATGTACTGTACTACTACTTCAGAGGGCAACTACTGTACTGTACTGCTGGAGATGACTAGAGTTGGGACTTTATAGAAATTCATAAAGTTAATGAACAATTAATCAATTATTTGCTACAAAAAAAAAATAAATAAAAAAAATAGCTGTCACTTGCCCAATTTCAGAGCCATAGGCTATACACGGGTATGCCCCCATCTTCCCCACACAAATGAATGTCAAATACGCACAATAAATGACATATTTCTCCAAAGTTACAGCTTTTGGCCTCCCACAGAATGTATGAATGTATGACAGCGCATCACACACACGCATATACCACATCAACCATGCCTGCATGTGATGCATTGTTGATGCATAGTGATTTTGTGAAGGAATAGCTGCTGTCAGCTATTAGAGCTTATAGACGAATCCGAGGAAACTACCGGAAGTATTGCAGGCGCCATTGTTGAGCTACCCAGATCGCCAATCTGTCCATAAGAATAACGTGATAGCACACCATAAAATGCCATGATTTACGAGATTCATTACTACCTGTATAATGTCAGATTATTCCATGGTCTTTGCTGTTAGTTGTCATTGAAATGTTTAGTTTACAGTCCAACAATGGCTTCGCCACAAGATAGCAGCCTACACAAAACGCTCGTCGGATTCGTCTATATGTAGCTTTTGAAAGAGCAGTTAAAGACATCTTTTGCTGACTGTTAAACTGATGTCATAATATTTTGAATGCAGTCTAGGCTATCATGAGCATTTTTGTATGCACAGAGAAATATGGAACCTAAAACATTTCTGACCGAAATTGGAGGACAGCTGTAGCCTGGGAGTTCCCATGCTCCTTTGCGCGCTTATTTCATTTCACTCTGCAAAGCAGCATGGTGACCATGGCCGTTTTTCTGGCCTGCTTTCCGTATCCAATCACAAAACAAAAAGGGATTTGTACGGCCCTCGATTGCATTTTACGTCACATGGTGGCTTTGGTATTGGCTCCGAGGTATGTACAGACGCTATGATAGACATTCGTAGCGCCTCTGGAAAATCGGCTCCGGACAATCGTAAACGACGCTTCCACTACGAGAAATGCAATAGGTAGCGCTCCAGACTAAATATCACTTGTGATTTTTAGTTTGGCATTCGCCAGGCTAGGACAGCTGGTGATTGGAAAAACTTTGACATAGTTTTGTTCAAACGAATATGGTTTGCATATTCCAGCGGTCAGACGTTCATGCTTTCCGAGGCAGAGCCAACTATTATTAAAACAAAATATGACACTGCTCTAAATAGCCTTCAGGAGCCAAGTCCGTGGCTAGGTTAGGCTAAATAACGAAGAACATGTTTCTACAATCACCTAATAACCAGTATTTATTCAGCAGTATGCCTGTTACACGTAACCCTCAAAGACTGGAAAGTGTAAGTCTTTATCCGTTCCCCAAATCATGACGCAATGAAGTTGATATAGAAAAATGTTTGGAAATGTGGGAGACCTCAAACCCAGATGAACATCAAGAAGCTGAGGAGACGCTAAATGACCAAACATCTTTATGTGTGTTTAAAGGTAAGGTTTTAAATTTCTAGGTTGTTTATTTCATTTTATTTATTGTATATGGAACAGAAATCCTCTCCGTAAACCGTTAGCCTAGGCCACATAGGTAGTAATGAATAGGCTTATTACATGCTAAATGTTTTTATTGTTATGGCGATTAGCTTGCAAGAACAACATTTATATGTGTACTTTACGTTACCTCCAAGTAGCATAGTATTTAGTTTTAAGAAATGTTCGAAGGCTAAATGCGTAATGCAAGCTGGTAAGCTAAGAAATTATCATTATATTCTAGCACTTCTTCCCTGTCTTTAGGTCCCGGTTCTAGTCATGTGTGGTTCCTTAGGTACCGATGCGTAACGTTAGCCAAATTGAATGATAAGTTTGCTCGTTACATTCCACACCGGTGCACAACATGAAAAACATGTTCAGCCCAATATTGTTTATGTTAAGTGTTACCGTAATGCGTTGTGTTAAAAGTTCCTTTGTCTCCAGTTTTCAAGTAAAGTTCTGAAGGTTGAAGTGTTTTCTCAAGTCTCTGGTATCTTTGCCTAGTTTGCCTAGCGTTTGGGTTCAAACCTCATTCAGGATGGTGACGATATATTTTTTAATTTTTTTTTTACTTTTCAGCTACTGGGCGTGCTAGCATTGGCTGCGGAGAGTGATGCCCTGAAGATTCAAGTGGCAAAATCAGTTCTTGAAAATAAGACTCTTGAGACTCTGAACAACAGTCAAACAAACAAAAAAAAACCCAGCAAAGATGAACTGCACTTGGGCCTATCTTTTCTTAGACAAGGCAAACACAAAAACACTGGTGTTTACTACACAGGTTTGACAGATGAACAATTTTCAGTGCTGCAGTATATGACTTTCTGATTCCAGCCAGGGTTCTAGACTTGCCATTTGAAATGACATAAAGTGGGTGCGCAACAAACAATGTCAATGAAAGATCAGCTTTTATTGGTAATGATTAAATTAAGACAACATTTTGATTATGTCCACCCATTTGGTGCATCACATCAAGATGCAAGTTCTCTTTACACAAACTGGATTAACTACATGTTCTTTCTATGTTCATCTGTCAACATGTGGCCACACCGTAACACAATTATTTAAATGATGCCAACACAATTTTGAGAAGAGTTCCCCAACACAATACTCATACTGCATGGGACATCAATTGGAATCCAGCAGCCAAGGTCCCTCACCAGACAAAACCAGTGTTACAGTGATAACAAATCCTGCAATACACTAAAGGGACTTGTAGGAATTGAACCAAGGGGTGAGATAATCTTTGTTTCAATGCTCTTTTCAGGGACTATATCGGATGAGGACATCACCAAAGTGGCCTTCTAAAAACACTGGAAAATTTACTAATTGAAGGGAAAGTAATGGCAGGGGATGGGATTATGGTGGATTAAGGGTTTCACCTTGAGGACGAAGTGGGAAAACTGGGCCTGCACCTAAACATCCCCCCCTTTGCCCAGAGTACAAGCCAGATGACCAATGCGGAGATCAAAGCCACAGAGAAGATTGCTCGCCACCGTGTTCACGTTGAAAGAGCTATTGTTTGTATCAAATCTTTCAAGATCCTAAGTCAGCGAGTTGATTTGTCTTTATTTGGAGCTATTAATCAAATCTGGTTTGTCTGTTGCTTTGTGTCAAATTTTTAAAACTTTCTTATGAAGTAGCATACCTACATCCTCAGCTTCAACAGATATTTTTCTGGGGCCATATTCTCAAAGAATCTTAAAGCAATATACCGGAGTAAGTTTAAGCAATAGTCCTGCTGCATGAGCCTTCTAACAGCAATATATTTCGCATGAAATGAAAGATTTTCGAACAGCAGAGACCTAACGCGAACGCGAAACACTTTACATTGAGTCAATGTAACCTCAGATCTTACTTTCGGTTTCCAACAGTCAGACCCACTGCTTCTGCGTTCGGTCTCTGCTGTACCAAATTATTTTGTTCCACTCGCTAACTAGCGCATTTAGCAAGCTCTTTCAACAGGGCTATGCTTGAATTCACTCTGGTACTCTCCTTTAAGGCTAAAAGCAGCTCATAACTCCTTAAAGAAAATATGTTTAGAACTCCTAAATTTTTTTTGTGAAGAGTAATTCACAAAGAAGTTTAGCGCTAAAAGTAGCATAGTATTTGCGGCTTGTGATCTCATATTGCCAGAGCAGCGCAGCATGCAGTGGAGATGACGCTCACCTGTCACTCATCAACCAATCTCTGATGTAAATGCAAGCAGGCTCGTGCATGAGAACTGACGTCAACCATAGTAACGAAGGTTTTTTTAGCCTAAGAGTTGCCGTTTGTTCTAACTAAAAGTAGGTCTCAGAGAAACCTTACCATTTCATTTGTGGCTTGTGATCTCCGTTCCCATTCTCTCTACCAGAGCAATGTGGCACGCAGTGCAGGTCACTCCTCAACCAATCTTCGATGTAAATGCTGCTCTTGCATGAGGGCTGACGTCAACCATAGTAACAGAGATTTTATTTTAGCCTAACTGCGTTCAGACCGAGACCGATTTGGGCGACGGAAGTAATTGACTTTGTATGGAGACCGGCGATTTCACTGACAAAAGTGGCAGGTGACTTGGGCGATAAAATCAAGTTAAACTTCGGTTAACTTTATGTAATGAGCTATGATGCGGTTTGGCGATTACCAATCAGAATGTCGATTTACTGGGGAGATGCCTGTAGAGAAGCAGGATCGAATGTTTGAAAGCTAACGTCATGGGCAAATTTGCCGTTTTGGTTGCTGTGCTCAAGCGATGTTTCTTGGAAGTCTTCGGCGACAATTTATCGATCTCTGTCTGAAGCGATAAATTGCCAATAGTTGCAGAAAACTTCCAAGAAACATCGTTTGAGCATAGCAACAAAAATGGCAAAGTTGCCCATGACGTTAGCATTCTAGCATTCGATCCTGCATCTCTACAGGAGTCACACCGGTAATCGACATTCTGATCGCCCAAGTTGCCCAAGTTTTCGATTCTTTGAGAATACGGTCCCTGGAAATACAATGATGGCTTTAGTATTTAAGTGTTTGTATTTGTGTATTATATTTGTGTTTTATTATTTATTTTATTTGTAGCCTACTGCTTGTGGATAATTGTATATTATGTAAATAGTAATAGTTAACTAAGATTCTAACTAAGATTAGAAATAATGTAAAATAAATAAAAACAACTTGCAAGATTGTCTGATTTGTCTTTAATTAGCGTTTAAATAGCCTATTCCATGAGCGCTCACATCCGTTGTCTATAGATTTCGTCATGATTGGGCGTTTTTTTTTTTTTTTTTTGGCAACATTGGACAGGTTTGACATAACCATGAGATACTGGCTCAGGCTAAATTTTCTCTCCCGCTGTGGAGGCATACTTGTGCAAGACAACAATGTCGGGACATGTTTTAGACCGATCATCTTCCACTGCTTCAGTAAATAAATCACGGCAACAACACGGGAGGTTTTCAGTAGGCCTACAGAATATTGGCTTATTTACCCTAGTTGACACTTGCAGGGGGAATCCACTTGCTTTTTCTCTGTATCGTTGATTTCAATATTGACAACATGATGTGCATCACCATTACGCTGGCTGGGATAAACATCTCCCCTGAGTGTGCTTATCCTGAGAACCAGCAGAGTCTGAAACGATCTCCTTAGATGTTCGGGTGATCTTTGGAGAACTTGAATTTGCATGTGGGAACTTGCAAGCTGTGTGCGCCCTTTTAAAATTCTCATCAGCCAATACAGCCAATACAGCGATAGACTGAGGCAGACAGTTTTGAAAATCTTCTACAATCACCAGGTCACAAAGAGCCTGAAAAATATCAACATATTGAGAATTAAGCCATCGATCGAAAAGCAGCTCTGTTTTTTACGAATAAACTCAACATATGTAAGAGCTTCGGGCTTCTGATATCCTTGAAACTTTTGGCTGAAGGCATCGGGTACGAGGGAATAGAAACGCAAAACAGCTGGTTTGACTTTATTGTAATCAGCTGCATATTCCAGGGTCAAAGAGGAATACGCCTCCTGCGCCTTCCCCGTGAAGACGCACTGCAACACTGCCACATTCAGCAAATATGGTGATGTCTGTGTACTCCCTGTCTGTGTCGTTGTGCTCCAAAGGGATCAATCAGGACTGCTCTCCTTTCTTTTGGGCACATGTAGTGAAGGTAGCAGACAGGACATATACAAAATGGTTCAAATCCAACAGAAATTCACTGCAGCCCCAATGAGCATGTTGTAATTTATAGGGCAGAGCTGAAAGGAAAAGCAGTCATACAGTATGTATTCCATGGCAAAATATGAACAACACAGCAATTTGGTGAAAACAGAAAACATTTCACCTTCAGATTCTAGCTGACCATTGGCAAATAGCTGTCATCGGATATGAGTTGATGAGGAAGCCTGTTCTACCACTGGAATTATATTTTTCCAGTATTGCTTAGAGGAAGGCATTAATCACCTTGACAAGATTATGCTTGATTAACCCAGTTCATCATTGGGCAAATTAGTCTTTTTACAAACATTTCAAGGAACATACGTCACTTTCTTAAAGCTGACCAGGCCTGATGCTCATGGAAATTTCGACCAATTTTGCTCCAGAGTAATGGCGGACCCCTCGCTCGGCTGCTCCATGGCGTACCGGTCATCTTGCTCATTTTCTGAGGCCGTCTCAGTTGACCAGTCAACATGCTCAGGAGAGGGCTGTTGGGATGCCTCCTGGTCAGGTTCTAAATATGGCACTGCCATATGAGGCCACTTGCGTGGTTGAGCGTCATTGAAGGGGGCCAGGTGATCAACAATGACCCTCCATGTTTTTTTGGCCTTCGGTAAAACAATATCCGCATTCTTGCCATCTAGACCAACGATGGTATAAGGCCTCTGTAGTTCCCCCTTCCTTTGGTCCATGCGGATATTCCGGAGGACCACTTTGTCTCCCACACTGAAGTGGTCCTCCATGCCCTCCTCCAGCTTTCTCATGCGGACCTTGTCCTGTGCTGTTTTGACATTTGACAGTGCTTTGTCATGGGCTACAGGCAGGGCTTCAAGGGAAGGGGCAGGGGACTCATTACCAACAACTTACTTAGGTCTTTGGAATCTCAATAGGGTAACGCGCCTCTTTCCCAAACATGAGATAGAGAACTTAGTGGTGACCTGTTTTTTAGTTCTCAGGGAAAACATGGTTGCCTGCAAATGTTCATCCCATATTTGGGGTTTGTCACCCACTAGTTTTGAGAGCGCTCTATAAAGAAAAGTACACTTTGGCCTCGTTCAGATTGGCATCCCAAATCCGATTTTTTGCATATCCAGATTGTATCTAGAATTGATTTCAGAAAACCACATGAATTCGGATTTTATCGAATCTGTTACGCCCTACATACCCATGTGGTGTCAATTGCGATTCATATCGGATATGCTGCGATCTGAACAGCCTTTCCACATTGATAAGATTTCACCGTGTCACTTGCGTCATTTGTCACATGACCCAAACATCAATATGTGGAATGCTGATTGACGGAAGTGATAGATTAATGTTAACTCTCCTTTTACAAAACGGTATCGTCTGCTATAACAACGTGTCAGTGCGCATTATGGATTTACTGCAAGTTGTATATGACCTGGAGTTTACCTCGCGTGTGGAAAGCAACTTTTACCTTGCGTGTGGAAAGCAACGTCAGTGAAAGTTTTCAATCAAGACAGGCAACTAACAGCTGTGCTGGACTGCATTGATGCACTGAAATAAAGATGAGTAACGCTATTCTTCCATCTCTGATACTTCCTTGTTACTTGTAGCTGTGTGCTACAGCCCCACTTAACCATCTGAGAGAGAAACAACCTACATTCTACCCTCCACGGTTTTTGTTTATTATTTGTGGGTATGATGCGTCAGGGTACCATAGTAACCCACGTGGATATGGCAGGTGATTAGCGGACATGGAGATCCGATATGACAAGCAATGTGAACGCGGTCGATAGAGAGAACAGATGATCAGATATGCAAAAAATCAGATTTGGAGTGCAGTCTGAACATAGCCTTAGTGGAACAGACAAGCAAAAAGGGATGATTGAAAGGAAATGTTAATAGCTGGCAATACCTCTCAATAGTCTCATTCATTATTTCAACGACACCATCTGTCTGGGGATGGTATGGGGCGCAAAGCCTACGTTTTATGTTGAGTTTTGCGCAGAGTGCAGTGTTAATCTTGAAAAATAAACAAGATTAATCAGTGCTGTGTGTGTGTGTCCATAGGGGGAACGAGTGACAGTGAGGAGGATGTGGAGTTCCACACGATCAACAGGACAGTCAGTCTGAGTCAAGATACCCTGGATGGAGGAGACCTGAGCTACTCCAGAAACGACAGCAGATCCAAGATGGAGGAGAGAGATGTCAGCAGAGTCAGGATGGAGGAGAGAGACTGCAGAGCCAATATGGAGGAGAGAGACTGCAGATCCAATATGGAGGACAGAGACCTGGCTGACCACAGCAGAGCCAAGATGGAGGCCAGTGAGCACAGCAGAACCAGGATGGAGAGAGACTGCAGATCCAAGATGGAGGAGAGGGACCTGAGTGAGCATAGCAGAGCCAAGATGGAGGCCAGTGAGCACAGCAGATCCAAGATGGAGGCCAGTGACCAGAGGCTGAGGCAGAACCAAGAGCAGAGAGACCAGAGCAGGGAGGATGAGGACGACCCAGAGGCAGAGTGCACACTGGTATCTCACACACACACACACACACACACACACACACACACACACACACACACACACCTGAAGGCCATTCTGAGAGTAAACCATGTCTGATACTCCAACCACAAACCGTAGCCATAGGAAGGCCAGAAAGGCCCTACCCACACCAGCAGCATCTCACAGCCCAATCTCAGTGTTACTCAGTGTTTCACATGACTAGGCTGCCCTACAAAGTCAAAGTGCAGTAACTACGGATTTTGTCAAAATTGAGTTAAGACTAGAAATGGGCTTTGTTACATCGGCTCTGTCTTGTGACAAAATATCCCAGTCTAATTATACTCCATTTTAGAGAAACAGGGGTGTCAAATTTGCAGTAACTACAAAAATCAAGTGGATACAAAGTCAAAACGCAGTAACTGTGAAGTTACTGCTCTTTGACTTGGTAAGAACAGTAAGAAATTGTCAGTTACTGCACTTTGATTTTGTTGACCCACTAGTTGCTAGGTTACGCTTACTGTTGGCTAGTTGCTAGTTGTTAGCAATTTAGCTACCCAATTAAACACTGAAAACATCAGCCTAAGCTATATTTTCACTTGTTAATGTCTTAAATACTATCTATTGACTACAAGATGTCTATTTTGTTCTGAACAATACAATAGGTGACTTATATTTGAATTTATTTAGAAAATACTGCTGTCTGTAGCTGCAACAGTATTCTGCTGGTGTACGCTAATCCAAAGACAAAACGCAGTATCTGCATTTCTTGGTGAATTTTTGCCTCCTAACACAGAGAAATGCTAATAAATGTAAAAAAGTTAATATTCACAAAAATCCCATACTTAGTAGGCATTGAATGAATGGTGAACCAGTCCTCTGTCTACAACACATTTTGCTGGACACTATGTAAACTTTAAAGGCATTTTTCTCAGTTTCACTGTCTTCGTAGTTACTGCACTTTGACTTTGTAGGGCAGTAGGGCTCACTTACATTAGCCAGCGTCTCACAACCCAACCTCACAGTGGTTTTTCTGTGTTCAATGCATTCCAATTAGTAACGGTCAAATGTGATGTAGAGCAGCGAGATGAGCGGTGCCAGCGGCAAAAGTTCAGCAGTATTCAATATTATGCAAATGAAGGAGCGGTATCGCGGGCGGTAGCCAATCAGATTGCTTGTTTTTACTTCTCACGGTTGGAAAATTCGATGACCGTGGAGCTGTTTGATCATAACTTGTCAAAAACAGAATAACTGTAAGGACTTCGTATGAGGTTATTGTTGCTGGAATGGTAAACATTTAGTTGTGAGCTTCATTTCAAGAAATCAGTGTTGTAATAGCAGGCTAAGTACCTCGATAGCCAGTTAGCTTGCTAGTTCAGTCAATCACACCGTTCCCACAAATCGACAAGCCTACTAGAAGCGGGGACAGCGGCTCCGTTCCGCTTGCATGAAAAACCACTGTCAGTGTTAAGCCCTATTCGCACGGGACTAGTTTAATGGGGGGACGTATAGTAATGTTGATTAACCAGACGACGTCAGGCTTTAGAAACAACCAATTCGGACGGGACAAGAAATCCCAGTGATATTCATCTAACATGGGAGGAGTTGTTGGTTACGCACAGCAGTCGCATCCTAGTTGGTATGCACGTCTTCGTGTCACTTCCGTAAACACCATCTGTAAACATGGCGCCGACAAGGTCGAAGCAAGCGAAAGTCCCTACTTATTACCGAGAGTCGCATTCGCACGGGATTAGTATTACCTATGGTAGATTCTCCGGACCGTTTTCACAGGAGGTAAAATTCAAAAAATAAAGTTTACCGGCATACTCCGCTATTTTTACTGACGTGGCGCGTTCGGATGGGACTAAATTTCCCGGTTATCATTACTTTACCCCAGGTCCCCCCATTAAACTAGTCCCGTGCGAATAGGGCTTTACTCACAGTGTCTCACATGACTAGGGCTCGCTTACATTAGCCTTGCAAGCACTAACTTCACACCTGGAATTAGACATGTTTTATTGCTTATAATGTTCTCACAGGGAGGCCTTAGGTTAGGTATCTTCTGAGTGGAGAGAAAGTTAGTACGAGAATAAAAATGTTTTCATTGCGTGTGTGTGTTCTAAATGGGGGCACTGGACTAACAAATTATTATTTCTAATGGTAAAAGATTACATAAAGCAAATTAAAAATACTGAAACTTTGTGTGTCTGTGTGTGTGTGTGGGTGTGTGTGATCAGACCGAGACTGAATCAGACTCAGATGGAACACATTCTCTAGTGGACTGTGCTAGCATGTATCACACCCCAGGACCTGGAACAGAGGTGAGAAATCACACACACACAGACCTATCTTTGAAACCTGCTGTCACACACACACACACACACACACACACATATCAGTGTGTTTTAGTGCCATTTTTGCTTGCATTTCTCTAGCGCCTTTCAGTGGAACCAGTCTGTAGAACCCACATGCCAGCTATTGTGTGCCACGCTTAATGTGTGTGTGTGTGTGTGTGTGTGTGTGTGTGTGTGTGGTAGAACCCGTCTTCTTCTGAGGAGGACCCGGATGTGACGGTGGAGGTGTGTCGACCACCCTTGGTCTCCATGCCTACACCATCAGGAGGTAAGCGTGTGTGTGTGTGCGTGTGTGCGTGCGTGCGTGCGTGTCTGCATGTTTGCTTCAGTCATTAAGATGACCAACATCACACTGAACTATGTATGTGTGTCCTTGTGTTTTTGTATGTATCTGTGTGTGTGTGTGTGTGTGTGTGTGTGTGTGTGTGTGTGTGTGTGTGTGTGTGTGTGTGTGTGTTGTCTCTCAGAGCCCCAGGCTACTGTGTGTAGGCCAGAAGAAAGAGAGCAAGGAAATATTGCTAACCATGAACAGCCAGACATCAGGTGCCATCACTCACACACACACACACACACACACACCACAAACACACACACACACACGCACACGTCCATCACACACCACAAACACACTGAACAGTTTGGATATCCAAAATGAATATACCTGGAGCTATGGGAATATCTGTATTGATTGTGTGTGTGTGTGTGTGTGTGTGTGTGTGTGTGTGTGTGTGTGTGTGTGTGTGTCGCCCCCCAATGTCCTCAGGTGTATCTCCTGTAATAAGCAGATTGATGATCCCGCTCTGCTCAGGTAAATGCGCTTGATCCTCACTTGTCTGTGTATTTACACCACATGATAAACAGTGTGTGTTAGTGTGTGTGTGTGTGTGTGTGTGTGTGTGTGTGTGTTGACACAGATGCATGCTATATGTGTGTGTAAGTAAGAATATGCATAGGCCTGTCTGTCATTTATGCATTTTTATATGTGTGTGTGTGTGTGTGTGTGAGCACAGCCGTCTGCCGGATCTGGCTGCAGATTTAGCGGAGATCTCCAGTATCACCTGCTCTCCCCTCCAGCAGCACAAGATCACCTGGAGACCATCTTACAGCACCCCCTGCAGTCCACACAGTAGTAATACACACACACACACACACACACACACACACACACACACACACACACACACACACACACACACACACACACCTGGAGACCATCTTACAGCACCCCCTGCAGTCCACACAGTAGTGATACACACACACACACACACACACACACACACACACACACACACACTCAAACTACTACAACTTAGAGCCATATATAGAGAGAGTTCCGACAACTTCATGGGCGCCTTGTTTATTACCAACAACAGATTATGCTTTTTTGTTGTTATTGTTGCTAAATATAGCCACATTGCATCATTGAATTTCAAAAACAAATACAAACAAAAACAAATACAAGCTACAAACAAAAACAAATACAAATACAAACTAAGGAACAGTCCTGAGAGTGAAAATGAAATAATATATTGCAACATGCATGGCTGTTCCGTTTTCCTCCCCACCGAAAGGGCAATCTGGTGCACAAAGGATATTACTCAAACTTCCATTTTATGCTTATTTATTTAAATTGCAGCATCAAAGGTAGTATTAGTTTAGAGTAGTTAGTCGTTTAGGTAATAAACCTGAAAATGTAATAAATACAATACAATGGATCACTTCAAGTGAATAATAAATAGCATAGCTCAATTACCAAACAGTCCAGTAACAATAGTAAATAGCATTAACCCATATAATCAAAACATATATCAACTTTATAATAGAAATACATTAATCAGAATACAAATAAACAACTTATGAACAAGTTATGATAATAATTCCATAATATAAATATTGATATTAATACCTCATATATGCATTTACATGTCAAACTTAGGGCATCCCTCTGCTACCTAGTGCTCCACTTGACTGTTTTCTGTTCAACTTGTCCTTCCGAATTTGTCCCTGCTTCCACGCATGGAAGTGTAAACGTGTCGTGAAAAACTGGAGTACACAAGATGTTTTCCAGAGAGTCCTTAGATAACAGACATTTTCCTAAGAGAAGTGGGACGTCAGGCCAAATTTAAAACCCAGAGAAAGAAGCTCTGCCTGAAGATCCAGAATTGATGACATAGAAACAACCACACCTGACTGCACGGGTTTCCAGTGGTCAAAGCATCACACCTGACTGCACGGGTTTCCAGTGGCCTTTTCCCCGATGGACATGATCTTCATTAGTCATGTAGCAGAGTGCAGATGTAATAGTGCGGCTTCATATGAATCCTAGTTGAGTGGACTCAAAGCCATGACTGGGTGTTGTCATGACGACCTTGGCTCAGGCGTGACGGTGAAATACATAGGAGATAAGACACGTTGGATCACGCTAATAAAACTGAAATTTATTTACAAAAAGGTATTTACCTATCAGTAAATGATAACCAAGGAAAAGCAAAGCATAGTATTGTGTATGTCAGTTAAGTGTACGTGTAGTGCATAAAGAACACAAAAGGAAAACGGTAACCACCAACATCATGCAGACTGCTCCTCTCTGCACCTGCCAGCTCTGAACACCATGAGAGGTCCTGCTACTCCATATCCACAAGTAGAGTAACAACAGGGCTTCCTGGCTTATCAAATAACTCCTTTGAGGGGCATTTCAAAAACTCTGCAACTGTAATGATTTTGAGGGCCTGCTTAAACTCAAGGGCAGTGGGTGTTGGATTCCTCATCCTGATGCAGCCAAAAAGGTTTTCCAGACAGTCCTGAGAGAGCTGAGATGTGTTCCAGACAGCCCTGAGAGCTAGGGTTGCCAGTGGCCTGTTCCGCGATATACATGATCTTCATCAGCCATATAGCAGAGTGCAGATGTAACAGTGCAGCTTCAGATGAATCCTGGTTGAGTTGACTCAGTCATGACTGGGTGTCTGCTTGACATGAGGTCGAACCATCTGTTGAAAAACTCCAAAAACCAAGCTGTGGTAAGCATGTCTGAATCAAACCCTTCAGAATGAACCAGGTAACGTAGTGCAGAGCTGACAGAGTGGCTGAAGAAGTTTAGGGCATTAGAGACCTTCATTTTACTTTAGTACTTTTAAGTGCAGAGTTGACAAAGAGTGGCATTTTTTAACTTGACGCAGCATCTTTTCCAACATTCACACCCTCTGAGCAGTTTTTTCAACTGAAGTACTTTATTAATACAGTAGCCACCATTATCATGCAGACAGCTCTTCTCTGTATCTGCCAGCTCTGAACACCATGAGAGATCCTGCAACTCCATATCCACAGGTAGAGTAACAACAGGGCTTCCTTTAGACAAGCTCCAAGCAAACACACTCCTCTGTCTTAACGACCTTCCAGCTGAGATTGACAACCTCACATGGACTCAGAACACCACAAACATCACCAAGAAAGCCCAGCACCATCCCTGCCTTGGGACAGCTGAAAAGATCACGTGGGCCTTCCTCCTCTCCCTCTATGACATCTACAATCACTGTCATTTGGCATACTTAAATAACTTTGTCATATTCCGCCTTCCCTATGGTGAAGATCACTAGATGAATTATATTTTAATGGTAGCAAACATGGCGTCCATAAAACATGTGACGAGCTCAGAACCAATCAGCTTAGCAGGAAAGCTCAAATATTCAAACCCCTAAAGGGGCCTTCACATGACCACCGTTGAAAAGCTCAGCTCGGTCCTTGACGCGACGCTTGATCCAAAATGCTAATTCTGCATTTCTGCCTACACCAGAGGCTAGGAGAGCTGTAACATAGATGAGATAGCCTGCTAGTTTATTTATGCTAAAAACACTACTTCAACGCTGAAAGGTCAGCGTCAAAAGGGTCGAAGTTCAACCATGTTGAACTTTGAGCGCCGCGTTACAACGCCGACGCCGGCTACAACGCGACGCCGAGACCCAAGTGGCAGCTTTTGACGCTTCTTCATAGAGAAATCGTTGCCCAACGCGCGTCACAAGCTTTTTGAAGCTGTTCATGTGTAGGCACCTTTAGTTGTCTGAACTCTTTCTACAGCTTCTACTACTACTACAGCACACCCTGCAGTCCACATAGTAGTAATACACACACACACACACACACACACAGTAAATGTTGGATGAGTGTGTGACCCCCTCTCTATCTCTCTATCTGTTCTTCGCAGAGACACCCAGACCCCAACACACCACTCAACCTTTGCCCTCTCTTCAGAACCTACTGGACACGCCTGAACACACACACTCCAGCCAGGTCAGACACACACACACACACACACACACACACACACACACACCCACTCAACCTTTGCCCTCTCTTCAGAACCTACTGGACACGCCTGAACACACACACTCCAGCCAGGTCAGACACACACACACACACACACACACACACACACACACACACACCACTCAACCTTTGCCCTCTCTTCAGAACCTACTGGACACGCCTGAACACACACACTCCAGCCAGGTCAGACACACACACACACACACACACACACACACACACACACACACACACACACACACCACTCAGCCTCTGCCCTCTCTTCAGAACCTACTGGACACGCCTGAACACACACACTCCAGCCAGGTCAGACACACACACACACACACACACACACACACACACACCCACTCAACCTCTGCCCTCTCTTCAGAACCTACTGGACACGCCTGAACACACACACTCCAGCCAGGTCAGACACACACACACACACACACACACACACACACACACACACACACACACACACACACCACTCAACCTCTGCCCTCTCTTCAGAACCTACTGGACACGCCTGAACACACACACTCCAGCCAGGTCAGACACACACACACACACACACACACACACACACACACACCACTCAACCTCTGCCCTCGCTAAAGAACCTACTGGACACGCCTGAACACACACACTCCAGCCAGGTCAGACACACACACACACACACACACACACACACACACACACACACACACACACACACACCACTCAACCTCTGCCCTCTCTTCAGAACCTACTGGACACGCCTGAACACACACACTCCAGCCAGGTCAGACACACACACACACACACACACACACACACACACACACACTCACACACCACTCAACCTCTGCCCTCGCTAAAGAACCTACTGGACACGCCTGAACACACACACTCCAGCCAGGTCAGACACACACACACACACACACACTCACACACACACACACACACACACACACACACTCACACACCACTCAACCTCTGCCCTCTCTTCAGAACCTACTGGACACGCCTGAACACACACACTCCAGCCAGGTCAGACACACACACACACACATACACACACACACACACACACACACACACACACACACACACCACTCAACCTTTGCCCTCTCTTCAGAACCTACTGGACACGCCTGAACACACACACTCCAGCCAGGTCAGACACACACACACACACACACACACACACACACACACACACACACACACACACACACACACCACTCAACCTCTGCCCTCTCTTCAGAACCTACTGGACACGCCTGAACACACACACACACACACACACACACACACACACACACACACACACACACACACCACTCAACCTCTGCCCTCTCTTCAGAACCTACTGGACACGCCTGAACACACACACTCCAGCCAGGTCAGACACACACACACACACACACACACACACACACACCACTCAACCTCTGCCCTCTCTACAGAACCTACTGGACACGCCTGAACACACACACTCCAGCCAGGTCAGACACACACACACACACACACACACACACACACACACACACACACCACTCAGCCTCTGCCCTCTCTTCAGAACCTACTGGACACGCCTGAACACACACACACACACACACACACAGAGAGAGAGAGAGAGAGGGGTCCTCTGTCCAGTTTGTAGCCTACTCCCTTGAAGACGGAGTACTCTGGAGATGCTGATTGTTTCTGTGTGTGTGTGTGTGTGTGTAGAGGGAGTCCTCTGCAGACAGAGAGTACTCTGAGGATGAAGCCGATTCACACGCTGCCAGCCAATCAGGTTTCTCGACAGCGAGCTCACGTGTGCGGCACACACACACACACAGTCGAGTGAGTCGAGAGAACGGTGCAGTGGAGGAGGGGGAGGAGGAGGAGCAAGATGAAGAGGGGGAGGGGTCTGTGGATGGTGGGCGGTACTCTGAGGACACACACTCCTTTAGCTCCTCCCCTTCAGAAGGACAACCCTCACGGACAGAGTCCCTGGCTGCGTTTGAGGAAGGTGTGTGTGTGTGTGTGTAACCACTAGTTTTTGATTGCGTTTGACAAGCCATTTAATCTCTTTCAAGAAACACTGTGTTTTTGTTTTTGTGTGTCTCTGGTTACCTGTCTGTCTATCTGACTGTGTGTGCGTGTGTGTGTGTGTGTGTGTGTGTCAGAAGAGGAGCGCTTGCAGGCTGATGATGTGGGGGAGGAGCCAGAAGAGGAAGGGGAGGAGCAATCAGAGGAAGAGGAGGAGTCACAGAGTGATGAACGTCTGACAGACGATGACTTTGTCTCAGTGGATAACAGCCCTGAGAGAGCCCTGAAGACTGGTTAGAATCACACACACACACACACACACATCACACATGCACGCAGACACACACATCACACATGCATACACGCACACACACACTCAAGACTGTCTCAGAACTAGTGAGAATCACACACACATGATATGCAATTATTATAGTAAGCTGTGTGTGTGTGTGTGTGTGTGTGTGTGTGTGTGTGTTTTCAGGAACTGAGGCTCTGGTAGGTGATATAGGAAGGAACCAGCCAACAGAGGGTATGGAGGAAACAGAAAGGTAACACACACAAACACCAACACACACACACACACACACACACACTTTGCACCCATACTGTCGCTCACATACACTCCTCTTTCCCTGGCTAACACACACACACACTTGAGCACTGGGGTGTGTTTAGTGTTCTGTGTATACACATGTGTGTGTCTCAGGGCCAGCTCCACGCTAGACGAGGTTCTGCAGGGTATGATGTCAGAGCGCCCAACCAATCAGAGGGCTAGGAGTCCTGGGCCCTTCCTCCATTCCAGAGCTGTGTAAGTACACACACACACACACACACACACACACACTCATCCAGGCAGTAGGTTTAATCTGTATGTGTGTTAAACATAAAGCTGCTCTAGTGTTTGAGTTAGTTTTAAGCACTGAAAACATGCAAATGGATGTTGTAGATTGATTTGTTTGGTTTAAAATGGCCTCTTTGTTTGTCTGTTTGTCTGTCTCGTAATGCAGTGTTCATGAGAGCGTCATGGAAACTCATTTTCTGTCAGGGAAAGTCACACACTTACTCATACTCACACTCTCTTACACACACACTCTCTCTCTCTCTCTTACACACACACACACTTTGATGTATGGAGTTATGCTTCGGACGATTTCTAACTAGGATTGTGTGTGTGTGTGTGTGTGTGTGTGTGTGTGTGTGTGTGTGTTTAGGATGAACATGGAGGAAGAGGTGGATGTGGATGATGTGGACAGGCGAGGAGGAGACACAGCAGCTCCACAGGTCAGAATAAAGTGTGTGTGTGTGTGTGTGTGTGTGTGTACTGAGCCTTCTGGCCTTTGATGACTGCGAGGAGGGTGTTACACATGGGTTTAAAGCTGGTGTGTGTGTGTGTGTGTGCTCTGCCCCCTTAAGAGGTAGGGAACTCTTCGGGGTGTATACAATATCTGTCTGTGTGTGTCTGCGCTTTGTCCCCTCAGAGGATATGGAACTCTTCAGAGTGTATAGAGAGTGTGTGTGTGTGTGTGTGTGTGTGTCTCCCCTCAGGAAGTGGTGTATACCCCAGAGGGTTCAGCCAAACCAGAGGACAGAATGGAAGCAGCAGCATTCCAGGGCATCTGGAGTCACCCACACAGGTACACACACACACACACACACACACACACACACACACACACACACACACATCTGGAGTCATCCACACAGGTACACACACACACACACACACACACACACACACACACATCTGGAGTCAACCACACAGGTACACACACACACACACACACACACACACACATCTGGAGTCACCCACACAGGTACACACACACACACACACACACACACACACACACACACACACACACACACACACACACACACACACACACACACATCTGGAGTCATCCACACAGGTTCACACACACACACACACACACACATCTGGAGTCATCCACACAGGTACACACACACATCTGGAGTCATCCACACAGGTACACACACATACACACACACACACACACACACACACACACATCTGGAGTCACCCACACAGGTATATATACACACACACACACACATACACATCTGAAGTCACCCACACAGGTATACACACACACACACACACACACACACACACACACACACACACATACACATCTGAAGTCACCCACACAGGTATACACACACACACACACACACACACACACATCTGGAGTCACCCACACAGGTATACACACACACACACAGCATAAACATTTGGAATCATCCAAATAGGTATGTACGTACACCAAAGACTGTATATGTAGAACGTACACACATACACAGCTAAAACATCGGGAGTTATCCATATACACACACACACTACATAAACATCAGGAGTCAGCCACACAGGTACACAGGTACACACACACACACACACACACACACACTCATGTGTACAGACACAGACACACACACTCTCACACAGTGATCTGTACAGACACACACACAAACACACACGTGGAAGTGAAACTAGTCAGAGTGGGATGCAATGTCTAACTACAGTGAACAGGAGTACTAGGAGTGTGTGTGTGTGTGTGTGTGTGTGTGTGTGTGTGTGTGACAGAGTGATCGTACTTGAACACACACCTGGGAAGGAGCCGTTCAGAAAGACCAGAGACCCGCCCCCTGACCCCTCCTCTCGTTACCAGGGGCAACACACTCCTTGGAACCCCACTCTTGCTCTCCACTTTCAGGATGTTCAGCGGAGTTGGGAAAAAAATCAATTGACTCGTTTTATCTTTTACTTAAAGAATTCTCCAATACTTCACAGTATTGGAGCCGTTTACTAAAATACTAGGACTATAAATACTTGAATTCAAACCTTTGAATTGCATCAATGTGTTTCAGTCGTTTTATTTTTTATTTTATTATTTTTTATCAGTATGTTTTTCATCAAATCTCATCTTTGATACTAGTATCCAAAATACTGTTGAGACTCGTTCAGCTCCTTATTGAAGGACATTTTAATCTTTCCTGCCAAAGCTCTTGTTCTGTGAGATGAAATCTCTGTCTGTTTTTCTTAAGGAAACATGTCTAATGTTTGCACAGTTTTGACAAACCAGTTAGCCATGACCTTGCATGGAATCGCTTAAAAGTTTTTAAATATTTAAGATTTTCACTTCATATGATTGTTCATTGATTGTAAAATGTTGAATTTTAATGTGTTCAACTTGAATAAATTTGATAATTTTAAACACTTTTAACAAGTTTAAGCAACCTTTTTTTGTGTGTGTAAACTGCATGTTGTGCCCGGACATGAATGAAGAAGGTGTCGCCATTGAAAAAAGTGCAAATTTATTAGAATTATTCACTATAAAAAAGCTCAAATGCATAAAAAAAAAAAAACATACAAATAATAACAAATGAACAAATATTCCTAACAAAAGCCATCTCTCCTTGCCAAGGAGCTCCAAATGTCCATTTCTCACTCTGGCCACTAGGTGGCAGGAGGCATCCAGCACACTCATAGGCACATTGAGATGCAGCTCTGAGCACAACTGCCAAAGCCGAACCTTATGTTCCCACTCTGGCCAGTAGGTGGCAGTAAATAGCCAAGGCCAGATGGAACTGCAAAGGCAAAGGTGCTGGGGGGAATGTTGCCTGCTACTCTGGCGTCTGTTTCCCAAAGGCATAGTTACTAACCAGTTAGCAACGGGAAATTGCATTACAATCAACATAGTTGCCTTGACAGTTTGTGTGTGTTTGTTTGATTGTGAGTGTGTGTGTGTATGTGTGTGTGTGTGTGTGTGTGTGTGTGTGTGTGTGTGTGTATGTGTGTCCAGAGCTGACGCTGTTGTGGCAGAGCGGTGATGTGGGGCTTCTTCACAGGGGCGGTGTGTGTGTGTGTGTGTGTGACGTTCTTCACAGGGACTTCACCTGCGCACCCTCAGAGCACCTGTGAGGAAACAGAGGAGATTAGTGACTGGTCAAAAGGTCAAAGGTTATGCAGACATTACTGACAGCACAACACAAGTCCAACCTGCATAGTGGGTGTGTGTGACTCTTTCCTGGTCTGTGTGTGTGCACGATTCTTGCTTACAGTGTGTGTGTGCATGCATGTATGTGTGATTCTTGCCTGTAGCGCGTGTGTATATGTGTACGAGGTGTTTGAGTGTGTGTGTGTGTGATGACGAGAGCGAGAGAGAGAGCGAGCATTGTGGCAGGGTGGAATAGATGCCTTCCTACCCCATGCTCCTGTGTGTGTGTGTGTGTATGTGACAGAGAGACTCTCTTGCCTGCGTTGTGGTGGGGTGGAGTAGATGCCCTCCTACCCCGTGCTCCTGTGTGTGTGTGTGTGTGTGTGTGTGTGTGTGTCGTGGTCTTGCCTCTTGCTCCTGCGCTGCTCCGATTGGTTCCTCTGGCCTTCGCTCCTCCTCCTCGGCCAGGCCGGGCGTCCTTGGGCTGGGCAGCCAACTGGGACCAGTGCTGCTGCTGCTGCTGGTGCTGGTCTGGGACTTCTGGTCTGGACACGGGCACATCACACACGGGCACTGGGGCATCTGCTGGGCACAGAGATGGCAAGGCAGCGGGCACTTAAAGGAGCCGTGTGTAGGATTTGTGGCAAAATTGGTACTACAATCATGTTCAAAATATTTAGCTGCTATTCGCCGTCTCCATCTTTCAAAAACATCATAACCCAATAGCAACCAATACACTTCTCACTTGGGTCACGGTGTATTTCGAAAGCATAATTAGACCACAAACACACCTTAAAATGACAACATGAACAGTATTTTGTGGGCTGCAACTTAGCTTTTAAATGCTAATGCAAATATTCTGTCTGGACTACAACCTTCCGCAAGTCAGTGTTTAAAATGAACATGATCTCTTCATGTCTGGTGACATATCAGGGCCATTTTATGATCCTTTGGATTATTTATTTCTTACACACTGCTCCTTTAAAGGCAGGATAAGAAAACCTACTCTGGACTAACCTAACCTAGTAGGACTTGGTGCCATTTGGCTGTTGAAGATAACTAGTCTAACAACACACACACACACACACACACACATTGAGATGAAGGGGACTGTTACACTGTGTTGGAGATGGCTCTAAACCAACCACACACACACTCTGAGATGAGGGACAGTTACCCTGTGTTTCTTGCCATCACGCACACACGCACGCACGCACGCACGCACACACACACACACTGAGAAGAAGCACACTGTTACCCTGTGTGTTTTGCTCCTCCGTGGGCAGTAGGTGTGTGACTCCGGGTACGGCAGTGCGGTTCTGGACGGTTCGGGCCAGTTGAGCGGTGCGGTTCAGCTTCTCACTGATGGCCGCCACCGTCTGCTGCTTCCGGGCCCGGATGTCCCGAGTCTCGGCCACCAGCACCGCCAGACGCTTCTGGAAATACTCCAACTCCTCGAACGGCAGCAGGGGGTCAAACTGAGGGAGTGTGGAGAGGGGCAATATATAGATAAATATCAATAATATATCATAATCATAATATATTATATTATATTATTATATAATATCAATATGATATTAATACAATATTAATAAGATATTCAATATCAATAACACATCATATTGTATTAATGTATTGTATGCTGATAGTACATTATATTGATAAGATAGACAGACTTGGAATAAACTGATTCACTCTTCAGGGTAGTAGAAACTCAGATGGAACACTACTGGTTCTGTTTACCCATAATGCAACACGTTTGTGTGTGTGTGCAGTAAGAAGATGCAGGTAGTGCACAATGCGGCTGGACATTGACTGTATAATGAGTGTGTGTGTGCGTGTGTGTGTGTGTGTGCATGTGCGTGTCTAGAACATGTAGGTAAAGTATGCACAGTGCTCCTAGACACTAGCTATCATTTGTGACTCTAGTATCAGTATTGCTTTCCTGCCAATGGATCTGGTATACTTGCACACACTACTAGATGCGCACCAAACCTGTGATGAGAATTGTGTCATCTTCGTCTTCAGTGTATGCATGCATATACCTCCTTGATTTTATAACTGCACGCTGAGTGCTCACTTCCGTAAGTAGGTAAAACTGTTCACTAATAATAATTCGTGAAGTAAACCTGGATGTGCCCCAAGAGTTTCTGGTGAGTGTGATTGTTTGTTTATCATGGATGTAAACTGAACGATACTAGCCTGTTAATGAAGGTTGAAGTTCAGAAACTGAACTGTGTTGCTAGAGAATGGTGGTAAAGTGATGTGCGCAGAAGTATAGGCTTTCCTTAAAGTGTTGCTCCGGAGTGCTAAATGCACTAAATAGCGAGTGGAACGAAAGAATTTGGAACAACAGAGACCGAACACGCGAGCGAACAAGCACTTAATACACGCATCATCCGAACCTCTGATTAAGCAAAACTGAAAGAAAGATCTGAGGTTCCGGTGACTCAATGTAAAGTGCTTGTTCACGATTGCGTTCACATTCGACCTACACGGTTCCAGATTCTTTCATTCCACGAGCCATCTAGTGCAGTGAAATGACTCTTACATGGAGCTACACTTTAATGCGGCACTCTGGACCTTTGGTAATGGGGTTAAGGACAAACACACACACACACACACACACACACACACACACACATTTATGATCGATGGACAGTCATCCCCCCTGCAAACCCTCAGGCCCACCTCAAAGCACAGCTCACACAAAGGTACACATAGATAAAAGTAAAACACACACACACACACACACACACACATACACATACACCAACAGGAACTGACCGGAAAAGAGCCATCTTCTTCTTGCTGTTGCATCTCCCACCTCATGCGCCTGAACATGCAGTCTAGAGTCACCTCCACATTCTGGAACTACAAAGCAAACAGCTGAGATTCCATACTGGCCTGTGTGTAAGTGTGGTGTGTGTGTGTGTGTGTGTGTGTGTGTGTGTGTGTGTGTGTGTGTGTGTGTGTGTGTGTGTGAACATGCAGTCTAGAGTCACCTCCACATTCTGGAACTACAAAGCAAACAGCTGAGATTCCATACTGGCCTGTGTGTGTGTGTGTGTGTATAACAGTCGAGTGTGTGTGCGCTTGAGCGCTGCAACCCTATAAGCAATATTGCACTACTCAACTCAGAGTGTGTGTGTGTGTGTGTGTGTGTGTGTGTGTGTGTGTGTGTGTGTGTGTGTGTGTAACAGTAGTAGTCCTGAGCGCTGCAACCCTATAAGCAATATTGCACTACTCAACTCAGTGGCCAGCAGAGACAATACTGATAGGGTAACAGAGGTCAGGAATCTCTGCAGCCTGGTAGGGGTCAAAGGTCAGGATCACACCCCACCACCCTGCTGGAAGAAACTGTGCAGGTGTGTCATTCATTCATCATTGTGTCGTGTATGCGTATTGTGTTGTGTGCGTGTATCATTGTGTGTATGTGTATCACTGTGTTCCGTTTGTGTAACATTTTGTCCCGAGTATTGTTGTGTCCTGTGTACACATGTATCATGTCATGTGTGCGTTAATATCACCGTCAGTGTAAACTGTGTGTGTGGACACTGTTGCCCAGTCTGTCTTGGCCAGGCAAGAGGATGGTGTGTGTGTGTGTGTGTGTGTGTGTGTCCTGGGCGGCCCGCAGACCCTTTAACAGCGTGTCTTGGTCAGACAGGGTGTGTGTGTGTCCTGTGTCGCTGGGCAGCCCGCAGACGCTTTAACAGTGTGTCTTGGTCAGATAGGGTGTGTGTGGGTGTGTGTGGGTGTGTGTCGCTGGGCAGTCCGCGGACGCTTTAACAGTGGGTCTTGGTCAGATAGGGTGTGTGTGGGTGTGTGTCGCTGGGCAGTCCGCAGACGCTTTAACAGTGTGTCTTGGTCAGATAGGGTGTGTGTGGGTGTGTGTCGCTGGGCAGCCCGCAGACGCTTTAACAGTGTGTCTTGGTCAGACAGGGTGTGTGTGTGTCCTGTGTCGCTGGGCAGCCCGCAGACGCTTTAACAGTGTGTCTTGGTCAGATAGGGTGTGTGTGGGTGTGTGTCGCTGGGCAGTCCGCGGACGCTTTAACAGTGTGTCTTGGTCAGATAGGGTGTGTGTGGGTGTGTGTCGCTGGGCAGTCCGCGGACGCTTTAACAGTGTGTCTTGGTCAGATAGGGTGTGTGTGGGTGTGTGTCGCTGGGCAGTCCGCGGACGCTTTAACAGTGTGTCTTGGTCAGATAGGGTGTGTGTGGGTGTGTGTGGGTGTGTGTCGCTGGGCAGTCCGCGGACGCTTTAACAGTGTGTCTTGGTCAGATAGGGTGTGTGTGGGTGTGTGTGGGTGTGTGTCGCTGGGCAGTCCGCGGACGCTTTAACAGTGTGTCTTGGTCAGATAGGGTGTGTGAGGGTGTGTGTGGGTGTGTGTCGCTGGGCAGTCCGCGGACGCTTTGACAATACTATTGCACTGCTCGCTGTCCAATACAGTAGTGCAATGAAGTCAGAGCGCCCGCAGCACCTGCAGCCTGGTCAGGGGCGTGACCTGTTGGATGTGGGCGTGGTTTGTTGGAGATGGGCGGGGCCAGAGACAAACCCCCTGGCCAATGCCCTTTTAACATTGCACTGCTTCCATTGCCAAAACACCAGGAGCACAAAGCCAAAGGGGCACTGGACAGACAGACAGATGGACGGAGTTCGGACATCTCCAGTGGGTTGGGCTGGGCTGGGCTGGGGGATTTTCCACTGATAAATGTAAGACTTCACTTGTTGGAGATAAATGGGTCAACAGTGGTGAATTCAGCGGTCGTAATGTTATGCCACAGTTCCCATTCATCCCTATGGGTGACGTATTAAATGTTTTATAACGTTATGTCATCTGAAAAATACTTTGGGTTATTCATTGCTGGTCAGTGGTATCCATTTTGTCACAGGCCTGTGTGTGTGTGTGTGTGTGTGTGTGTTGACCTGTACTGCAGGGAGTGTCAAGCTCATATGTGTCACTATCATGACCTTTGACCTACACAGTCTGTGCAAGGCCTCCAGCTGAGGCCCGACAGGAAGTCCATCCGACTTGTGTTCATTTCAACAATGGATGTGCTATCTGTGTCTATTTTTTTAAGTAAATTTTCTTCAAATTCTACTGTGGATTTATTCTTTATGAATAGGTGAAAACCATGGTTGCTGTTGCACTGCCATGCAGGTGAAATGCAACATTATTGACATAGTGTTGTGTTGATTTTATTCATATTTTTGCTGAGAAGTACTTAAAAAAAAACAACTGAAAATTTCTGTCTGCGTACTAGGTAGAAATTATGTATAACGTTATTATACATGTGTAACTGCAGTGAGCATTTGTAGAGGTGGAACCAAACTTGAAAACACGTCTGTTGCTCCATAATTAGCATAATCAATGTTTGGCAAATTAATGTCATTAAATAAGAGATTAAAGCTATTGTAGAGGCAAAATGTAAAAAATCTACTGACCCCACATGCACTATGCATTATTAACGTCGCTACTGGCCAACTCTAGCAGGTTAACTGATTTCTGAGACTTTGGATTGGTACCTACCGCCCATAAGCTTGTTGCTTTTCTCTTCGCTTGTGCGGTGCTGTCGCTAGCCAGCTAGCCGAGGTAGCATAATACACCTCCACTGGGTTAACGTTAGCTAGCTTACCTACACCGATCCGTAGCTCCAATTCCCACCAATTATGAACTAACGTTAAATGCCGTAGTGAATAACATTGAATGATTCGAAAAGTCTGTATTGAAATGATGTGAAAACGAAATGGTCAATTGTCGAAAACAGGCGGAGAGCAGTTATATTATTTGAAAATTAACGGTCACGTAGAAGGAGCGCGGTCCAGGCAGGCAGTCGGAAACGGCCTCTTTGCAAACGCAGCCTTTCCCTTCCCGTACTCCATGTCCTCGCTGTACAGCCAGTATCGAATGCGCCTGTGAGCTATCTAACGTTAAATAAGCATTTCAATCGGTGTGGGAGCCATGCATTTCATTTGAACACAATCGGTCACTGGTTTTTGATACACATATGCAGACACCTCTGCGAATAAAATGTGCTAAATGCATCTGTTTGCCTTTTCAACGGAATACAATTGAGAGGGAAGAAGCGAAAAAAAATGTGTAGGCTATCTGATTCGCGACCAGTCAGCTAACGCTCGCTAGCTAATGTTACAGCCTCCATCCATTTAATATTATACAAAATAGCACTAGCATGGTTTGTTTTTATTGCTTACATTTCATAGATGTTCTGGCGGCCGTCCCTGTCTTAATTGTTAGGATGAAAAGCAAGCTTACCATTTGTTCCAGTTTATCAACTGTTAAGTCCATGTCTGCCTGTGTCGAATAGTTTACATTCCTGAAGCAACCCCGTAAATGTAAAGCCAACAGTGCATGTTAAGCCTGCTGTGATTGGTTAGCTGTCAGGAATAGTGGAAGCAGATTGGTCAGATACGAGCCACCGCAGTAAATTAATCTAGTTGGGAAAAGGGGGCGTTAACAAACGGGCGATAGAAGCACTGATTGGACCATTTCAGTTGCAAATTTCCACTGGATAAAGATTGCAAAATACCTGCATTCATTGGATGAGATGTTTTCTTAATAAAGAATGCAACTTTATGGTCTGATTTGAATGTTTTGTGAACACGGAGACCGTGTTGGTTTTGTAGCAGAGCATAACAAAAACACTTTCCCCCCTTATCAGTTTTAATATAGATAGAAATAGAGATGTTTCAGTGTGTAAGTCAAAGAGAAGTAATTTCCATTGTGCTTGTAATAGCAATTGGTGCTTTTTTACTAATGTATGTCCTCTGGAACAGACATGTTACTCTCATGGCCTATAGGTATTTTATTTTATTTATTTATCCTTTATTTCACCAGGGTAGTCACATTGAGACAGTAGTCCCTTTTCAAGTTATTATTACATTGTATTTACCATAAATATTCCTTAAATGTCCCAGTAAATGCACACCCCTGAAAGATATTAAAGCGTCAACTTCCACTTGCTGATTATTCTTTTTTTTTACATGTATTTATAATCATACGGTCTGTACTTTTGAACTTTGACAGGTTTGACATTTTAAATAGTGTAATGCCACTCGGAAGAGCCTGCTCCTGCTTCCTTTGCTCTTCTTTAGAAGTTCTCGCCCCCAAGGATGATTGGCAACTCATTTGACCGATCACGAAAGAGGCCCACCTTAATTCATCCAATCAGACACTGCAATGAATGTTACGTATTTTATTGCGTCTTAAAGCGTTTGGTAGCACGTACACTCTTTCTCGACCGGCTGCTGTGGTAGAGGACGTTGGAGTCACACGGGGAAAGAGCGATACGTTTAATTTTATTCGTTTTCTGAAGTCAGATCCCCACAAATTCTGTCCAAGATGTTCTCCCGCGCTGCAAGACCAGCCATCAGTGTTGCTAGGAGTCTTTCCACATCTTCACAGGTGAGATATCAATTGATGATTGCCAAGCTTTGGGAGTCACTACCTTGGTTAGCGTTAGCTAGTGATAACGTTAGCTCTGTTAGCTTGCCAATGGCCAATGTTAGCTTGCTTGGCATCGATATGTGAGCATCGGTTTACCATGGGTTTACCTTACGACTGGTTGCTGTAATTCTTGGCCAAATGTTGCTCTGCTATGCACCACGTTCTGGTAACTGTGCATTTGTTACCTGATGGTTCCTCGTTGCACTTGGCTTCAAAGCGATAATTTTGCTAAATATCATGGAAACGGATTGAACGTAACCAGATAATGTTACATTCAGTCACTCAGTTTGTCTCAGTTACGTTGAACGCTAGGTTAGTTTAACCTCAGCTGTCAGATAACGTGCTAGCCCAGTGTTAGCCATAGCTAACCATAGCTGTGCATCGAAAAGGTCAATGCTTGATGGATGACAACGGATGTCCTGCAACAACCCCAGACCTTAACCTTGTCTTAATAACTTCAGTTTCTTATTTCAGATTTCATATGGCATTAATGCTTTCTGTTGTGTTATGCACGTAGGGTTATAGACGTCTTTCCAGTTACCTAGGTAGACCTCTAACTTATGAAGCAGAGGAGTAGGTTAACGTTACGTTAACTACCCGAAACTTTCATAGCACTGCAGTCCTGCTCCAGTCGTGACTAATGCCAGTTGGCAGTATTTTTTTGCCGTTGAACCGCAGTGCATGTCGAAATTAAAGCCCAACCCTAATCAGAATCTCGCATTACCATCAGACACTACTGATTTAGCATTACTGAAATCTCGGTTTGTCTAGCTAGCATTGCTACCTTGCCGTAACGTTATTCTTTGGTGAATGACATTGCTCAATCAATGTTCGACAGGAACCCACATCGGACTGTTATTGGTTATTCGTGCGTCATACGCACTGGTCTCTGCAAAGAGCAGGTACTATCGGTGTCGGAACGCCAAAGCGCTTAAGTGAATTCTTGCACAAGAAGGCTCCGTAAATCCGCTGCTCGCGCTGAGTGGCATTGAGCCCCCCGCGGCCTGCACGTGATCAGCTGCAGCCAGCAGCGGAATGGCTACCCTACTCTTAAAATATTGTCCTCTGACTTTTGCCCTTTCTGCGTGGGTGGAGGAGTCCAGTAAGAGACTTAGCTGACAGACTGTTGATAGACAGGTAGAGTGTGTGTGTGTGTGTGTGTGTGTGTGTGTAGATGGTAGAGTGGTAGGCTGGTACTGTGTTGTGTGCTAGCTTGACCAAGCTATGCCTTGCTTTGTGGCCATCAGGTTCTAGAGCACAGTGAGTCACTTAAAGAACATTAGTATGGAATGCCTTGGGTTCTCAGGTTCTAGAGCACAATGAGTCACTCAAAGAACATTAGTTTGGAATGCCTCTGGTTCTCAGGTTCTAGAGCACGGTGAGTCACTCATAGAACATTATTTTGAAATGCCTTTGGTTCTCAGGTTCTAGAGCACAGTGAGTCACTTAAAGAACATAGTGTGTTCTGAAGTAAAGAGCACTGTCCACCTGCTACCACTTTGCCTTTCCCTATGATTGAGAGGTTCTTTGGTATTCTTTGCCCTCCACAGTGCCTTCCAGGCAGAACTGCCCTTGGTTAGGATGAGGTTTTGGGGGCAAAAAAACGCCATTGAGCGAAAGAAACGCTAAAAGGGGACTGAGTTGAATCAGTGTCTCCCACTAAAGCACTGAAATGTTGGCCAGACTGCCCAGTGATTTGGGTGTGACTGGCGCCTGGGGAAGATAAGGAAGCTAATGGGAGCTAATGACTGTCAATTAGGGATGACCTCTTGCACACAGGTGCCATGAGCTCTGTGTGTGTGCGTGTGTGTGTGCACACACACTTGCCTAGCTGCCAACACATCTGTGTTTTATAGTTTAACTATTATGCAATTTATTTTAACGAATATGTAAGCACCAAGTTAATCCCCATCGTTCATCATCTGCAAAAACATCTCCCCGATTTTGCTAGTCAGCTTTTGGCAGGTGTGTGTGTGGTGAGGGTCTGTATCGGAGTCCATCTAGTGTCTCTACTGTGGTTTTTGGCTAGCAGGTGTGACCCTGCTAATGCAGTGTGCTTGAGGTTTATCTATTCTTATCTACTTTTTATTTTTTATATAGCATAGTGTAATATTTTACATAGTGTGTGAAGTACCGACTGTGAAGTGATGGTTTTATGCCTGTGTTTATGTTTTTATGTTGTTAATGAGCGCAATCCCTAGCCAATCCCAAGCAACCTGCACAAGTTACATGCCAATCAAGTATTGAATCTTCTGAATCGACAGCAGTTGATGGTGACCTCCACTGGGCACTCCATTATTAGTGGTAGTAGGACATGCTGTCACTCAATTAATGTGTGTGTCTTTCTTTCTCTCTTTTGTGTGTGTGTGTGTGTGTGTGTGTGTAGAGCCATGCTAAGGTGGCAGTGTTGGGTGCATCGGGGGGTATCGGCCAGCCTCTGTCCCTGCTGTTGAAGAACAGTCCCCTGGTGAGCCACCTGTCCCTCTACGATATCGCTCACACTCCCGGCGTCGCCGCCGACCTCAGCCACATCGAGACCCGCGCACAGGTCACAGGTAACCGCTCAGAATGCCTCACTCACTCACTCACACACACACACATATTCTCACACTCCCATGTCTGGACATTGGTATCCTCTTGGAATAATTTTCATAGATTCACAGTTTGCGCACGCACATACACACACATATATACACACACACACACACAAACACAAACAGATGTCTAGTCATTGGTGACGTTGGGCACATCTTGCACACACTCTGAGTCAATCCTTGTTTTGAGGCTACAGGTTAGCTGTATGTCATTCTCATACCCATCACCACCACTTGACACAACAGGACTGTGGATAATTACTTCAGTATCTCTAAGTTGTGTGTGTGTGTGTGTGTGTGTGTGTGTGTGTTTTTTTGTTATGTTTTTTTTACAGGTTAGCTGTATGTCATTCTAGAGTGAAACAAACAAACAAACAATAAGCAAAGTGTGTGTCCTCCCCACAAATGATAAGATGGAATTTAAAAAAAATCAACCAACGAAATGTGTGTGTTTTGTCTGCAGGTTACATGGGGCCAGATCAGCTGGATGAAGCAGTCAAGGGATGTGACGTGGTCGTCATCCCCGCTGGAGTGCCCAGGAAACCAGGTGACGTGTGTGTGTGTGTGTGTGTGTGTGTGTGTGTGTGTGTGTGTGTGTGTGAGAGAGAGAGAGAGAGAGATATGGAGATGGAGGGCAGGGAGTTATTAAGCATTATGTAACTTGCAGCTGGGTAGTTCTGTGAGGTGTGTGTGTGTGTGTGTGTTTTGGGGTTGGGCAGTATAGTTAGTGTGTGTGTGTGTGTGTGTGTGTGTGTGTGTGTGTGTGTGTGTGTGTAGGGGGTCGGCAGCCCAGAGGGTGTGTTTGTTTGTGTGTGTATAGGGGCTTGGCAGCCCAGAGATGTGTATATGTAATATATGCAGGTGCAAGTGGGGGCGGGAGTTAGTTCATATTGGGCAATCCTGTGTGTGTGTGTGTGTGTGTGTGTGTGTGTGTGTATGGATTGGGCAATATAGGGTTTGTGTGCTTTAATGAAGTGGTGTGTGTGTGTGTGCGCGCGTGCGCGTGCCTGCGTGTGTGTAGGCGGGTGGGCGGGTGGGTGGGTGGGAGGTGTGGTGTGAGTAGCCCTTTAATGAGATGCATATGGACACATGCAAGCCACATTACCCAGTGTCTTAATTGGACTGTGAATAGTCCAGTGCCATTTGGACAAACTGCCGTTTGGAAGCCTGTGCTGCTGGTTCTGATAGACTATGCCAAAATCATTTAGTGTGTGTGTGTGTGTGTGTGTGTGTGTGTGTTGTCTAAAAAGAGACCAGAGAGAGGGCAACTCCTGCAGTCAGTGTGCTAATGCAAAAAGAGTGCTTTTCAGCTGTGTGTGTGTGTGTGTGTGTGTGTGTGTGTGTGTGTGTGTGTGTGTGTGCGCGCGCGCCTGTGTGTGTATACACACACCCTAATCGAACCCAATCTTCTTGTCTTTAGGCATGACCCGTGATGACCTGTTCAACACCAATGCCACCATCGTGGCCACCCTGGCTGACGCCTGCGCCCGTAACTGCCCCGAGGCCATGATCTGCATCATCGCCAACCCCGTACGTCCACCCGCCTTGTCTCATTGGTCCATACAGCACACATACTGACCCCTCATTGGTCCTTACAGCACACACACCGACCCCTCATTGGTCCATACAGTACACACACCGACCCCTCATTGGTCCTTACAGCACACACACGACCCCTCATTGGTCCATACAGCACACACACCGACCCCTCATTGGTCCATACAGCGGCACATTTGATTGGTCAATACAGCATTGCATGCCTCACGTCTTTGAATACACCCGGCCTAATGATCATGCTAGTTGAAAGTAAACAGTTCTTTTTTGGTGTGTGTGTGTGTGTGTGTGTGTGTGTGTGTGTGTGTGTGTGTGTGAGTGTGAGGTGACTCCACTATCCCCATCACATCAGAGGTCATGAAGAAGCACGGTGTGTACAACCCCAACAGAGTCTTTGGAGTCACCACACTGGACATCGTCAGAGCCAACGCCTTTGTGGCCGAGCTCAAGGTCAGTCTGTGTGTGTGTGTCTGTCTGTCTGTGGAGTCGCTAAACTGGATATCACCAGGGGGGTGTCTGTGTGTGTGTGTGTTTGATCCTTGCTATTGTATGTGTAAACTCTTGAGCAAGAGGGCAGGTCTGCTTGTGTTTGTTTCAAAGCTAAGGTGTGTGTGTGTGTGTGTGTGTGTTGTATCCTCAGGGTCTTGACCCAGCCAGAGTGAATGTGCCCGTGATCGGAGGACATGCAGGAAAGACCATCATCCCTCTCATCTCACAGGTAAGGGACACGCATGCGTGTGTGTGCACACACACACACACACACATACACACACACACACACACACGCACACACTCGTGTGTGTTCTCTTGCTATATCTGTGCTTTAAATGCACATCTGGACTACATTCTATTTGTGTGTGTTATGTAGTCTTACCCCACCCCCCTCCCCAATGCATACTAGAGTTAGAGCCTCTGTCTCTCTCTCACTCACACACACACACACACACACACACACACACACACAACGACACATTTCTCATTCTCACATCAGAGAGAGACGTGCATTTATTTTCTCTACTTTCTCTCACACACGCACTGACTGATCGAGTGTGTCACTCATGAGGTGAGTGTGTACATACTCACACACACACACAGTGATGTGTGCGTCTCTCTCACAGTGCACACACGACACACACACACACACACACACACACACGCACACACACACACACTGATGGTGATTGTGTGTGTTTTCTCTCCCCAGTGCACGCCAAAGGTGGAGTTCCCAGCCGATCAGCTGGCTGCTCTGACTGCCCGAATCCAGGATGCGGGCACTGAGGTCGTCAAGGCCAAGGCTGGAGCAGGTGGGTGGGGCATGGGGCCGCCTCCCTCTTATCTCATTGGCCCACTACTCACAGCCTTGCATGCCATTTGCTCAAGGCTTCCAACCTCACAGTTGATTGGCTATTAGACTTCTCCCATTCCTCTCCCCTCCTGACTGTTGAGCTCAAACTATCCCCATCTCTCTGTGATCCACAGTACTAGTGTTATACAGCATTAAAAGTAATACTTTAATCAAGGAATTATACTTTAATGTCTGCTTAAGAGGCTTTATGCCATTTGATTCCTGTATTCAGGGTTTCCAGGGGGGTTTCAAAATGGGAGTTATTCTAGAACCATATGCACTTGGTCTGTCACACATCTGGCCTAAATAGCCCTGTGTTCAGGGTTCATCAAAGCAGTTGGGCCAGTAAGGGGCATTTTTAAAGGAATATTCCATCCTATTATGAAAATTGGGCTGTTCACTCTCTTACCTGGAGGGTCATATGTGGGTATAAGCATTTTGGTCTCAGTGCATGCATTTTCCTTGTCTGGAAACCTCTATTTTAGCTCTTATTTTTTTTAGCTAAGCATAGGCGCTGGAATGTAAAGTAGCCCGATAGCAGATCTTTGGCAACATTACATTCCAGCGCCTGTGCTTAAGCTAAAGTTAAAATTGGGGTTGCCGGAATGGGAAAACACAAGCACTGAGACCAAAATGCTTTTACCCACATATGTCACTCCAGGTAAGATAGTAAATAAACCAATTTCATAAAACAGTGGAATATTCCTTTAAAATGAGTAAAATGTCTTATAGAATCAGCAAACCAAATTCTTCAAAAGATTTGTTGGATTTGTGTTTTAATTGTAAGTTTGTTTTCAGTTTTCATTTGAGAGTACGCAACAAGGCAGCAAGTTGCTACCTCCCCATCTCACACGTGTGGTCATGTTGTGTGTGTGTGTGTGTGTGTGTGTGTCTGTCCACAGGTTCAGCCACCCTGGCTCCATGGCCTACGCTGGCGCTCGCTTTGCCTTCTCCGTGCTGGACGCCATCCGCAGACGGAAAGGAGGGAGTGGTCGAGTGCGCCTACGTCCGCTCTGAGGGAGACAGAGTGCAAATACTTCTCACACCACTGCACTCGGGGTGAGGAGACACACACATACACACACACAGACTGACCCCTTCCCTCTCTCCTGCAGACACTCTGACTCCTGCCTTCTCTCTCCTGCAGAAACACACACACACTCACTCTCTCACTCACTCACTCACTCACTCACTCACTCACTCACTCACTCACTCACACACACACACACACACACACACACACACACACACACACACACACTCTGACTCCTGCCTTCTCTCTCCTGCAGAAACACGGCATTGAGAAGAACCTGGGTCTGGGTAAACTGTCTGCGTTTGAGGAGAAGCTGGTGGCCGAAGCCCTCGGGGAGCTCAAGGGCTCAATCAAGAAGGGCGAGGAGTTCGTGGCCAAGATGAAGTGAGCGGGCGAGTGAGGGAGCGATCGCCGAGGCGGCGGACGGACGGTTGGGTGGTTCTAGATGGGTTCTCCGCTGTGGGGAACGAGCACTTATTATTTATGTAGTCCGAGTTTCGTATGTTCCATTCGGAGCGTCTCTCGAGTCCAGTCGTGTCTCCATTGTGACCGATGATGATAACACACACTCACGAACACAAACACACACACTCAACAGCTTGTTACTGATCAATCTCCCCCATGGCTTCATCAATAAACAGTGTCCTCTACCACAGTTGTGTATGTGTGTGTTTAATACCTGTGTGGAACGCCGTTAAGCAGCGGTAAAATATGAATAAATTAAGACGTGTTCTGTGCTGTTATAGAGTTTTTACCTTTGTCCATCCTGCTAGTAGAGAAGATCCCCCTGGGTCCTACTGCCCATCTGATTAGACAAGTCACTGGTTCCGCTGGGAATAAAGAAAGCTTTAAGCCCAGTGCAGC
>JAODXP020000020.1:4363106-4372347 GCA_027497455.2 Sardinella longiceps | reverse complement strand
ACACACACACACTCATGTGTACAGACACAGACACACACACTCTCACACAGTGATCTGTACAGACACACACACAAACACACACGTGGAAGTGAAACTAGTCAGCAGTGGGATGCAATGTCTAACTACAGTGAACAGGAGTACTGAGTGTGTGTGTGTGTGTGTGTGTGTGTGTGTGTGTGTGTGTGTGTGTGTGTGTGACAGAGTGATCGTCCTTGAACACACACCGGGGAAGGAGCCGTTCAGAAAGACCAGAGACCCGCCCCCCTGACCCCCCCTCCCGTTGTCGGGGGCAACACACTCCTTGGAACCCCACTCTCGCTCTCCACTTTCAGGATGTTCAGCGGAGTTGGGGAAAAAATCAATTGACTCGTTTTATCTTTTACTTAAAGACTTCTGCAATACTTCACAGGTATTGGAGCCGTTTACTAGAATACTAGGACTATAAATACTTGAATTCAAACCTTTGAATTGCATCAATGTGTTTCAGTCGTTTTATTTTTTATTTTATTATTTTTTATCAGTATGTTTTTCATCAAATCTCATCTTTGATACTAGTATCCAAAATACTGTTGAGACTCGTTCAGCTCCTTATTGAAGGACATTTTAATCTTTCCTGCCAAAGCTCTTGTTCTGTGAGATGAAATCTCTGTCTGTTTTTCTTAAGGAAACATGTCTAATGTTTGCACAGTTTTGACAAACCAGTTAGCCATGACCTTGCATGGAATCGCTTAAAAGTTTTTAAATATTTAAGATTTTCACTTCATATGATTGTTCATTGATTGTAAAATGTTGAATTTTAATGTGTTCAACTTGAATAAATTTGATAATTTTAAACACTTTTAACAAGTTTAAGCAACCTTTTTTTGTGTGTGTAAACTGCATGTTGTGCCCGGACATGAATGAAGAAGGTGTCGCCATTGAAAAAAGTGCAAATTTATTAGAATTATTCACTATAAAAAAGCTCAAATGCATAAAAAAAACATACAAATAATAACAAATGAACAAATATTCCTAACAAAAGCCATCTCTCCTTGCCAAGGAGCTCCAAATGTCCATTTCTCACTCTGGCCACTAGGTGGCAGGAGGCATCCAGCACATTCAGAGGCACATAGAGATGCAGCTCTGAGCACAACTGCCAAAGCCCCCACTCTGGCCAGTAGGTGGCAGTAAATAGCCAAGGCCAGATGGAACTGCAAAGGCAAAGGTGCTGGGGGGAATGTTGCCTGCTACTCTGGCGTCTGTTTCCCAAAGGCATAGTTACTAACCAGTTAGCAACGGGAAATTGCATTACAATCAACATAGTTGCCTTGACAGTTTGTGTGTGTTTGTTTGATTGTGAGTGTGTGTGTGTATGTGTGTCCAGAGCTGACGCTGTTGTGGCAGAGCGGTGATGTGGGGCTTCTTCACAGGGGCGGTGTGTGTATGTGTGTGTGTGTGACGTTCTTCACAGGGACTTCACCTGCGCACCCTCAGAGCACCTGTGAGGAAACAGAGGAGATTAGTGACTGGTCAAAAGGTCAAAGGTTATGCTGACATTACTGACGGCACAACACAAGTCCAACCTGCACAGTGGGTGTGTGACTCTTTCCTGGTCTGTGTGTGTGCACGATTCTTGCTTACAGTGTGTGTGCATGCATGTATGTGTGATTCTTGCCTGTAGCGCGTGTGTATATCTGTACGAGGTGTTTGTGTGTGTGTGTGTGTGTGTATGACGAGAGAGAGAGAGAGAGAGAGAGAGAGAGAGAGAGCATTATGGCAGGGTGGAGTAGATGCCTTCCTACCCCATGCTCCTGTGTGTGTGTGTGTATGTGACCGAGAGACTCTCTTGCCTGCGTTGTGGCGGGGTGGAGTAGATGCCCTCCTACCCCGTGCTCCTGTGTGTGTGTGTGTGTGTGTGTGTATGTGTGTGTGTGTGTGTGTGTGTGTGTGTGTGTCGTGGTCTTGCCTCTTGCTCCTGCGCTGCTCCGATTGGTTCCTCTGGCCTTCGCTCCTCCTCCTCGGCCAGGCCGGGCGTCCTTGGGCTGGGCAGCCAACTGGGACCAGTGCTGCTGCTGCTGCTGGTGCTGGTCTGGGACTTCTGGTCTGGACACGGGCACATCACACACGGGCACTGGGGCATCTGCTGGGCACAGAGATGGCAAGGCAGCGGGCACTTAAAGGAGCCGTGTGGAGGTTTTGTGGCAAAATTGGTACTACAATCATGTTCAAAATATTTAGCTGCTATTCGCTGTCTCCATCTTTCAAAAACATCATACCCCAATAGCAACCAATACACTTCTCACTTGGGTCACGGTGTATTTCGAAAGCATAATTAGACCACAAACACACCTTAAAATGACAACTTGAACAGTATTTTGTGGGCTGCAACTTAGCTTTTTAAATGCAAATATTCTGTCTGGACTACAACCTTCCGCAAGTCAGTGTTTAAAATGAACATGATTCCTTCATGTCTGGTGACATATCAGGGCCATTTTATGATCCTTTGGATTATTTATTTCTTACACACTACTCCTTTAAAGGCAGGATAAGAAAACCTACTCTGGACTAACCTAACCTAGTAGGACTTGGTGCCATTTGGCTGTTGAAGATAACTAGTCTAACAACACACACACACACACACACACACATTGAGATGAAGGGGACTGTTACACTGTGTTGGAGATGGCTCTAAACCAACCACACACACACTCTGAGATGAGGGACAGTTACCCTGTGTTTCTTGCCATCACGCACACACACACACACACACACACACACTGAGAAGAAGCACACTGTTACCCTGTGTGTTTTGCTCCTCCGTGGGCAGTAGGTGTGTGACTCCGGGTACGGCAGTGCGGTTCTGGACGGTTCGGGCCAGTTGAGCGGTGCGGTTCAGCTTCTCACTGATGGCCGCCACCGTCTGCTGCTTCCGGGCCCCGGATGTCCCGACGTCTCGGCCACCAGCACCGCCAGACGCTTCTGGAAATACTCCAACTCCTCGAACGGCAGCAGGGGGTCAAACTGAGGGAGTGTGGAGAGGGGCAATATATAGATAAATATCAATAACATATCATAATCATAATATATTATATTATATTATTATATAATATCAATATGATATTAATACAATATTAATAAGATATTCAATATCAATAACACATCATATTGTATTAATGTATTGTATGCTGATAGTACATTATATTGATAAGATAGACAGACTTGGAATAAACTGATTCACTCTTCAGGGTAGTAGAAACTCAGATGGAACACTACTGGTTCTGTTTACCCATAATGCAACACGTTTGTGTGTGTGTGCAGTAAGAAGATGCAGGTAGTGCACAATGCGGCTGGACATTGACTGTATAATGAGTGTGTGTGTGCGTGTGTGTGTGTGTGCATGTGCGTGTCTAGAACATGTAGGTAAAGTATGCACAGTGCTCCTAGACACTAGCTATCATTTGTGACTCTAGTATCAGTATTGCTTTCCTGCCAATGGATCTGGTATACTTGCACACACTACTTGATGCGCACCAAACCTGTGATGAGAATTGTGTCATCTTTGTCTTCAGTGTATGCATGCATATACCTCCTTGATTTTATAACTGCACGCACTGAGTGCTCACTTCCGTAAGTAGGTAAAACTGTTCACTAATAATAATTCGTGAAGTAAACCTGGATGTGCCCCAAGAGTTTCTGGTGAGTGTGATTGTTTGTTTATCATGGATGTAAACTGAACGATACTAGCCTGTTAATGAAGGTTGAAGTTCAGAAACTGAACTGTGTTGCTAGAGAATGGTGGTAAAGTGATGTGCGCAGAAGTATACGCTTTCCTTAGTGTTGCTCCGGAGTGCTAAATGCACTAAATAGCGAGTGGAACAAAAGAATTTGGAACAGAAGAGACCGAAAACGCGAGCGAACACGCACTTAATACACGCGTCATCCGAACCTCTGATTAAGCAAAACTGAAAGAAAGATCTGAGGTTCCGGTGACTCAATGTAAAGTGCTTGTTCACGATTGCGTTCACATTCGGCCTACACGGTTCCAGATTCTTTCATTCCACGCACCATCTAGTGCAGTGAAATGACTCTTACATGGAGCTACACTTTAATGCGGCACTCTGGACCTTTGGTAATGGGGTTAAGGACAAACACACACACACACACACACACACACACACACACACACACACACACACATTTATGATCGATGGACAGTCATCCCCCCTGCAAACCCTCAGGCCCACCTCAAAGCACAGCTCACACAAAGGTACACATAGATAAAAGTAAAACACACACACACACACACACACACACACACACACACACCAACAGGAACTGACCGGAAAAGAGCCATCTTCTTCTTGCTGTTGCATCTCCCACCTCATGCGCCTGAACATGCAGTCTAGAGTCACCTCCACATTCTGGAACTACAAAGCAAACAGCTGAGATTCCATACTGGCCTGTGTGTGTGTGTGTGTGTGTGTGTGTGTGTGTGTGTGTGTGTGTGTGTGTGTGTGTGTGTGAACATGCAGTCTAGAGTCACCTCCACATTCTGGAACTACAAAGCAAACAGCTGAGATTCCATACTGGCCTATGTGTGTGTGTGTGTGTGTGTGTATAACAGTCGAGTGTGTGTGCGCTTGAGCGCTGCAACCCTATAAGCAATATTGCACTACTCAACTCAGAGTGTGTGTGTGTGTGTAACAGTAGTAGTAGTAGTCCTGAGCGCTGCAACCCTATAAGCAATATTGCACTACTCAACTCAGTGGCCAGCAGAGACAATACTGATAGGGTAACAGAGGTCAGGAATCTCTGCAGCCTGGTAGGGGTCAAAGGTCAGGATCACACCCCACCACCCTGCTGGAAGAAACTGTGCAGGTGTGTCATTCATTCATCATTGTGTCGTGTATGCGTATTGTGTTGTGTGCGTGTATCATTGTGTGTATGTGTATCACTGTGTTCCGTTTGTGTAACATTTTGTCCCGAGTATTGTTGTGTCCTGTGTACACATGTATCATGTCATGTGTGCGTTAATATCACCGTCAGTGTAAACTGTGTGTGTGGACACTGTTGCCCAGTGTGTCTTGGCCAGGCAAGAGGATGGTTTGTGTGTGTGTGTGTGTTGCTGTGTGTGTCCTGGGCGGCCCGCAGACCCTTTAACAGCGTGTCTTGGTCAGACAGGGTGTGTGTGTGTCCTGTGTCGCTGGGCAGCCCGCAGACGCTTTAACAGTGTGTCTTGGTCAGATAGGGTGTGTGTGGGTGTGTGTCGCTGGGCAGCCCGCAGACGCTTTAACAGTGTGTCTTGGTCAGACAGGGTGTGTGTGTGTGTGTGTGTGTGTGTGTGTGTGTGTCCCGTGTTGCTGGGCAGCCCGCAGACGCTTTAACAGTGTGTCTTGGTCAGATAGGGTGTGTGTGGGTGTGTGTGGGTGTGTGTCGCTGGGCAGTCCGCAGACGCTTTAACAGTGTGTCTTGGTCAGATAGGGTGTGTGTGGGTGTGTGTCGCTGGGCAGCCCGCGGACGCTTTAACAGTGGGTCTTGGTCAGATAGGGTGTGTGTGGGTGTGTGTCGCTGGGCAGTCCGCAGACGCTTTAACAGTGGGTCTTGGTCAGATAGGGTGTGTGTGGGTGTGTGTCGCTGGGCAGTCCGCGGACGCTTTAACAGTGTGTCTTGGTCAGATAGGGTGTGTGTGGGTGTGTGTCGCTGGGCAGCCCGCGGACGCTTTAACAGTGTGTCTTGGTCAGATAGGGTGTGTGTGGGTGTGTGTCGCTGGGCAGTCCGCGGACGCTTTAACAGTGTGTCTTGGTCAGATAGGGTGTGTGTGGGTGTGTGTCGCTGGGCAGTCCGCGGACGCTTTAACAGTGTGTCTTGGTCAGATAGGGTGTGTGTGGGTGTGTGTCGCTGGGCAGTCCGCGGACGCTTTGACAGTGTGTCTTGGTCAGATAGGGTGTGTGTGGGTGTGTGTCGCTGGGCAGTCCGCGGACGCTTTGACAGTGTGTCTTGGTCAGATAGGGTGTGTGTGGGTGTGTGTCGCTGGGCAGTCCGCGGACGCTTTGACAATACTATTGCACTGCTCGCTGTCCTATACAGTAGTGCAATGAAGTCAGAGCGCCCGCAGCACCTGCAGCCTGGTCAGGGGCGTGACCTGTTGGATGTGGGCGTGGTTTGTTGGAGATGGGCGGGGCCAGAGACAAACCCCCTGGCCAATGCCCTTTTAACATTGCACTGCTTCCATTGCCAAAACACCAGGAGCACAAAGCCAAAGGGGCACTGGACAGACAGACAGACAGATGGACGGAGTTCGGACATCTCCAGTGGGTTGGGCTGGGCTGGGCTGGGCTGGGCTGGGGGATTTTCCACTGATAAATGTAAGACTTCACTTGTTGGAGATAAATAGGTCAACAGTGGTGAATTCAGCGGTCGTAATGTTATGCCACAGTTCCCATTCATCCCTATGGGTGACGTATTAAATGTTTTATAACGTTATGTCATCTGAAAAATACTTTGGGTTATTCATTGCTGGTCAGTGGTATCCATTTTGTCACAGGCCTGTGTGTGTGTGTGTGTGTGTGTGTATGTGTGTGTGTGTGTGTGTGTGTTGTGACCTGTACTGCAGGGAGTTCAAGCTCATATGTGTCACTATCATGACCTTTGACCTACACAGTCTGTGCAAGGCCTCCAGCTGAGGCCCGACAGGAAGTCCATCCGACTTGTGTTCATTTCAACAATGGATGTGCTATCTGTGTCTATTTTTTTAAGTAAATTTTCTTCAAATTCTACTGTGGATTTATTCTTTATGAATAGGTGAAAACCATGGTTGCTGTTGCACTGCCATGCAGGTGAAATGCAACATTATTGACATAGTGTTGTGTTGATTTTATTCATATTTTTGCTGAGAAGTACTTAAAAAAAAACAACTGAAAATTTCTGTCTGCGTACTAGGTAGCAATTATGTATAACGTTATTATACATGTGTAACTGCAGTGAGCATTTGTAGAGGTGGAACCAAACTTGAAAACACGTCTGTTGCTCCATAATTAGCATAATCAATGTTTGGCAAATTAATGTCATTAAATAAGAGATTAAAGCTATTGTAGAGGCAAAATGTAAAAAATCTACTGACCCCACATGCACTATGCATTATTAACGTCGCTACTGGCCAACTCTAGCAGGTTAACTGATTTCTGAGACTTTGGATTGGTACCTACCGCCCATAAGCTTGTTGCTTTTCTCTTCGCTTGTGCGGTGCTGTCGCTAGCCAGCTAGCCGAGGTAGCATAATACACCTCCACTGGGTTAACGTTAGCTAGCTTACCTACACCGATCCGTAGCTCCAATTCCCACCAATTATGAACTAACGTTAAATGCCGTAGTGAATAACACTGAATGATTCGAAAAGTCTGTATTGAAATGATGTGAAAACGAAATGGTCAATTGTCGAAAACAGGCGGAGGGCAGTTATATTATTTGAAAATTAACGGTCACGTAGAAGGAGCGCGGTCCAGGCAGGCAGTCGGAAACGGCCTCTTTGCAAACGCAGCCTTTCCCTTCCCGTACTCCATGTCCTCGCTGTACAGCCAGTATCGAGTGCGCCTGTGAGCTATCTAACGTTAAATAAGCATTTCAATCGGTGTGGGAGCCATGCATTTCATTTGAACACAATCGGTCACTGGTTTTTGATACACATATGCAGACACCTCTGCGAATAAAATGTGCTAAATGCATCTGTTTGCCTTTTCAACGGAATACAATTGAGAGGGAAGAAGCGAAAAAAATGTGTAGGCTATCTGATTCGCAACCAGTCAGCTAACGCTCGCTAGCTAATGTTACAGCCTCCATCAATTTAATATTATACAAAATAGCACTAGCATGGTTTGTTTTTATTGCTTACATTTCATAGATGTTCTGGCGGCCGTCCCTGTCTTAATTGTTAGGATGAAAAGCAAGCTTACCATTTGTTCCAGTTTATCAACTGTTAAGTCCATGTCTGCCTGTGTCGAATAGTTTACATTCCTGAAGCAACCCCGTAAATGTAAAGCCAACAGTGCATGTTAAGCCTGCTGTGATTGGTTAGCTGTCAGGAATAGTGGAAGCAGATTGGTCAGATACGAGCCACCGCAGTAAATTAATCTAGTTGGGAAAAGGGGGCGTTAACAAACGGGCGATAGAAGCACTGATTGGACCATTTCAGTTGCAAATGTCCACTGGATAAAGATTGCAAAATACCTGCATTCATTGGATGAGATGTTTTCTTAATAAAGAATGCAACTTTATGGTCTGATTTGAATGTTTTGTGAACACGGAGACCGTGTTGGTTTTGTAGCAGAGCATAACAAAAACACTTTCCCCCCTTATCAGTTTTAATATAGATAGAAATAGAGATGTTTCAGTGTGTAAGTCAAAGAGAAGTAATTTCCATTGTGCTTGTAATAGCAATTGGTGCTTTTTTACTAATGTATGTCCTCTGGAACAGACATGTTACTCTCATGGCCTATAGGTATTTTATTTTATTTATTTATCCTTTATTTCACCAGGGTAGTCACATTGAGACAGTAGTCCCTTTTCAAGTTATTATTACATTGTATTTACCATAAATATTCCTTAAATGTCCCAGTAAATGCACACCCCTGAAAGATATTAAAGCGTCAACTTCCACTTGCTGATTATTCTTTTTTTTTACATGTATTTATAATCATACGGTCTGTACTTTTGAACTTTGACAGGTTTGACATTTTAAATAGTGTAATGCCACTCGGAAGAGCCTGCTCCTGCTTCCTTTGCTCTTCTTTAGAAGTTCTCGCCCCCAAGGATGATTGGCAACTCATTTGACCGATCACGAAAGAGGCCCACCTTAATTCATCCAATCAGACACTGCAATGAATGTTACGTATTTTATTGCGTCTTAAAGCGTTTGGTAGCACGTACACTCTTTCTCGACCGGCTGCTGTGGTAGAGGACGTTGGAGTCACACGGGGAAAGAGCGATACGTTTAATTTTATTCGTTTTCTGAAGTCAGATCCCCACAAATTCTGTCCAAGATGTTCTCCCGCGCTGCAAGACCAGCCATCAGTGTTGCTAGGAGTCTTTCCACATCTTCACAGGTGAGATATCAATTGATGATTGCCAAGCTTTGGGAGTCACTACCTTGGTTAGCGTTAGCTAGTGATAACGTTAGCTCTGTTAGCTTGCCAATGGCCAATGTTAGCTTGCTTGGCATCGATATGTGAGCGTCGGTTTACCATGGGTTTACCTTACGACTGGTTGCT
>JAODXP020000020.1:4345606-4358106 GCA_027497455.2 Sardinella longiceps | reverse complement strand
TCACAGCCTTGCATGCCATTTGCTCAAGGCTTCCAACCTCACAGTTGATTGGCTATTAGACTTCTCCCATTCCTCTCCCCTCCTGACTGTTGAGCTCAAACTATCCCCATCTCTCTGTGATCCACAGTACTAGTGTTATACAGCATTAAAAGTAATACTTTAATCAAGGAATTATACTTTAATGTCTGCTTAAGAGGCTTTATGCCATTTGATTCTTGTATTCAGGGTTTCCAGGGGGGTTTCAAAATGGGAGTTATTCTAGAACCATATGCACTTGGTCTGTCACACATCTGGCCTAAATAGCCCTGTGTTCAGGGTTCATCAAAGCAGTTGGGCCAGTAAGGGGCATTTTTAAAGGAATATTCCACCCTATTATGAAAATTGGGTTGTTCACTCTCTTACCTGGAGGGTCATATGTGGGTATAAGCATTTTGGTCTCAGTGCATGCATTTTCCTTGTCTGGAAACCTCTATTTTAGCTCTTATTTTTTTTAGCTAGCATAGGCGCTGGAATGTAAAGTAGCCCGATAGCAGATCTTTGGCAACATTACATTCCAGCGCCTGTGCTAAGCTAAAGTTAAAATTGGGGTTGCCGGAATGGGAAAACACAAGCACTGAGACCAAAATGCTTTTACCCACATATGTCACTCCAGGTAAGATAGTAAATAAACCAATTTCATAAAACGGTGGAATATTCCTTTAAAATAAGTAAAATGTCTTATAGAATCAGCAAAACAAATTCTTCAAAAGATTTGTTGGATTTGTGTTTTAATTGTAGGATTTGTTTTCAGTTTTCATTTAGAGTACGCAACAAGGCAGCAAGTTGCTACCTCCCCATCTCACACGTGTGTGTGTGTGTGTGTGTGTGTGTGTGTGTGTGTGTGTGTGTCCACAGGTTCAGCCACCCTGTCCATGGCCTACGCTGGCGCTCGCTTTGCCTTCTCCGTGCTGGACGCCATGAACGGAAAGGAGGGAGTGGTCGAGTGCGCCTACGTCCGCTCTGAGGAGACAGAGTGCAAATACTTCTCCACACCACTGCTGCTCGGGGTGAGGAGACACACACACACACACACACACACACACACACACACACACACAGACTGACCCCTTCCCTCTCTCCTGCAGAAACACGCCATACACACACACACACTCCTGCCCCCTCTCTCCTCCAGAAATATGACACACACACTCACACTGACTCCTGCCCGCTCCCTCTCCTACAGAAACACACACACACACACACACACACACTCTCTCTCTCACACACACACTCTTAGCTGTCCATCGTGTCCGATGATGAGACACACACACACACACACACACACTCTGACTCCTGCCTTCTCTCTCCTGCAGAAACACACACACACTCTCTCTCTCTCACTCACTCACTCTCTCTCTCTCTCTCTCTCTCTCTCTCTCTCTGACTCCTGCCTTCTCTCTCCTGCAGAAACACGGCATTGAGAAGAACCTGGGTCTGGGCAAACTGTCTGCGTTTGAGGAGAAGCTGGTGGCCGAAGCCCTCGGGGAGCTCAAGGGCTCAATCAAGAAGGGCGAGGAGTTTGTGGCCAAGATGAAGTGAGCGGGCGAGTGAGGGAGCGATCGCCGAGGCGGCGGACGGACGGTTGGGTGGTTCTAGATGGATTCTCCGCTGTGGGGAACGAGCACTTATTATTTATGTAGTCCGAGTTTCGTATGTTCCATTCGGAGCGTCTCTCGAGTCCAGTCGTGTCTCCATTGTGACCGATGATGATGATAACACACACTCACGAACACAAACACACACACTCAACAGCTTGTTACTGATCAATCTCCCCCATGGCTTCATCAATAAACAGTGTCCTCTACCACAGTTGTGTATGTGTGTGTTTAATACCTGTGTGGAACGCCGTTAAGCAGCGGTAAAATATGAATAAATTAAGATCTATCCTGTTGTCCATCCTGCTAGTAGAAGATCCCCCTGGGTCCTAGCGCCCATCTGATTAGACAAGTCACTGGTTCCTCTGGTATTCCCTATGGGAATAAAGAAAGCTTTAAGCCCAGTGCAGCTGTTACATGAACCCAACATTATATAGGCCTATCCAGTGCACATCATTGGTTTACTGCTGGTATAACATGTCAACACCGCATCGTTACGCATTGCTTTTCTCATCTGAAACGCAGTCGCACTTTCACTTGAAAGTTGAAACTGAATTAAAATTGGTTAGATTGGCCCTTGGCACTGGCAGCCTTCATCTTTCAGTATGGCCCACAAAGAGTGAAGTCTGGCCACCTCTGACGTGTCACACTGTGTGTAGCCCCGAAAGGCTGCTCATCGGTAACGTTTCAAGCACGCGAGACTCTAGCCTGTCCAAGTGCGAAAAAAGTCATCATCACTTGGGTACACATGTAACGTTATCCTCCGGTAGTCTAGCTTCGCACATCTCACAAGTCTCCTGTGTAAACTCCGTCTACTGCACCACCTGCGCTCTAACATCAAAATGGCAAGGATGATGTGAGTATTCATCATCCTGTTCGGACATGCCCGATTGCGAAGCGCCAAAGATCCCTTGCACGGGCTTGCCTGGCGCCACTACTAGCTAAAATTCTCCGTCCCTGGGTGGGCTCGAACCACCAACCTTTCGGTTAACAGCCGAACGCGCTAACCGATTGCGCCACAGAGACTGCCTGCTTATCTTGTAACGTAGTTCCGTCATTTTCTTGAAATACCACCGGTACATTGAGAGCATGGTACGCACCCATCACACATTCTCTGCTGACGAAGGCTGTTAGTTTCTGCTACCACTGTAACATAGACGCTTACAGAGTCAAAAGTTGAAGGGGTGACAACAAGACTGCACTGCTGAACAGTTTATTCACTGGGAAACGTTTCCTAGAGGACTCGACTGCAGGCAGCAGAGTCGATTGTGAATGCCGATCAGGTAGCCTACAGGATCGTGGTTTTTAACTCCCCACATTACGAATGAATTTGGGCTTTGTTTTCATATTTTGAAAACAACGGCCAATTACATGTAGAGACCATGAGCAAATAATCACGAACGTTTATCTGGACCAAAGATTTCATCAACCGTCTCTGGCTACACTGTTCAAAGACAACTGTTAATTTTCAAAGGACTTTGTCGCCACCTTGTGGCCACTTTAGTTAAGGTAAGGGATTGGAAAGGCGCTTTCCCACTACCCAGCCACAAGGACTCAACATCAACGGATTTGGGAAGAGCTTTCGGTTCACATGTGATTAAACGTTTATTCAGGCGATACGTTTTTATTCACTGGATTTAATCCTCGCATCTTTAGAGAGCGGTCTGAGAAAGCTGCGCAGAGCCAACTAGCCTACAGCGTGAAAACAATGTGCTGTGTCGGAGACAACATTGGCCACAGGGTGGCAGTGTAGGGCAATCTCAGAACCGATAGAGATATGCAACAATCTTTACGAAAAAGTTGTCCATGTTCTGCGTGGCAGGCATTGAGGGCTTTTGTCTCTCACGGTCTCCCATCAAGAGTTTCGAGTTGTGAGAGAAAAAGGAGTAAAATAGACCTATTTGTGGCTGGTTCAGTCAGTTGGTGTGTGGTGCTCATAACGCCAAGGTCACGGTTCGGTCCCTGTACGGGCCAACTTATGCTTTCAGTAATTCATGCTCTGGCTTGGTATTGACTTTAAATAGGTCTTGTCTATTATATGTGATATTGAACTTGAACAATGCTGGACAGTTACATCTCTCTCTGTGCTTTGTATAATGTGTTGTTTCAGTGTCCATGAATCTGGACATCTCCTACATCTGCTGGAGGTGTAGGCCTAATTCAAAAAGACTGGATAAGCCCTCCAAGACTGATAGCCTGTGGTCATGCTGCATTCATGAATAAAAGAAGTGAAGGACAGCACTCTTCAGATTTTTTCTATTATTTATTCGCCTACGAACGTTTCGGGCAGAGCCCTTCTTCAGCGTATAATGGCGATTGCACCCATAGGTGGTAGGTGTGCCCTAAATAGGTGTCCACCTTTGACCCAATGATTGACAGACATACACACATCTTGCAGGGTCTGTGTGAACACTAATTGTATTAACTGTATAGCGGCAGGTTCACAAACACCTGGCTCTACCGGATACCAATGAGACAATGCGTGCACACTCAGCATTTAGTATGCATACTCAGCACTCATCACCTAGCCAATGGGAAGGAGGAAGGAAGCCATGGCCTGGTGCTGATTCAGTCCAATCACACACACACACACACACACACACACACACACACACACACACACACACACACACTCGTCCACCTCCAGAAATCTCTTTATCTTACTGATGGTTCCATTCTGCAACACCTGGAGGTACCAGGCAATTACGCTAAGGTTCTTTTCATAGATTATAGTTCTGCTTTTAATACTATTTTACCAAATAAGCTTTTTCATAAGTTGCAGCAAATGGGAATTCACAATTCCCTCTGCTTCCACAACAATATTTCCAAGGTTAAATACATAAGTACTGGTGCCCCCCAAGGGTGTGTCTTGTCACCTCTTTTATATTCTTTGTACACAAATGATTGTCACATACTGATTCCATAAAAATGTTTAAATTTGCAGATGACACTACACTGGTGGGCTTAATTTCTGGTGGTGATGATTCTGCCTACAGAAACGAGGTCCACCTACTGACACAGTGGTGCCTTACCCATAATCTAGAGCTAAATGTAGCCAAAACTAAGGAGTTAGTGGTTGACTTCCGCAGACAAAAGACTGTATCTCTGCCCTTACACATTAATGGAATGGAGGTGGAACGGGTTAATAGTTTTAAATTTCTTGGCACAACATTAGAATCCTCCCTTAAATGGGATGAGAACCTCACCACTATAACCAAAAAAAACACGCACCAGAGACTCTTCTTCCTGCGCCAGCTGAGGAAGTTTGGGGTAGCCTGTAAGGGGATGTTACAGTTCTACCAAGCAGCCATTGAGAGTGTTCTTACATTTTCCATTACTGTGTGGTATGGTAACTCTACAGTCCAACAGAGGATGCAGATGGACAGGATAGCACGCACAGCCTCAAAGATCATTGGCTGTGAACTTCCCTCCATCTCCACCATATACGAAACCCGTATCTGTCGGAAAGGGCTGAAGATCCTCCTAGATCAGTCACACCCAGCCAACTCCTTTTTCAGCATCCTCCCATCAGGTAAAAGATTGAGAGCCATAACCACTAAAACATCACGTTTTCTTAACAGCACTTACTGCAGGTCTATCAAGCATTTAAATAATTCTCCTACCCTGCACCAGCACCTTAAGAAAGTAGGCGGATATGATAAGAGCTGAGCTCAATTACATTGTATTGATTTATTTATTTATTTATTTATTTATTTTTATTCTATGCTTTTACACATCAGTCTATTTATTATGCTGTGCAATATGTCCATGTATTGGTCTCTAACTGACCGTATTTATTTACTGTACTACTGCACATAGCACTTTAAACTCTGTCAAGCTTGCCACTTTGGTAATTTCTTTTAAATTCAGTACTGTCTAGTCCATGTTTGCACTTGCCACTTTTCTTACATCTGGCACACTCCTTCCTGTTCAAACATTCAGGACAGGAGGGTCAGGTTTTCCTTTTCTTCTTTTCCTCATTTTATTTACCTTTTATTTTTATACATGGTATGCGTGACCCTATGTGGGCACTGAATGGCAGTGAATGTTCTATGTTTGTGTTTGTGTTCTATGTATATGTTTTTTTTTTTTTTTTACAGTTTGTCCCCTGAGCTCACTGAAACAAATCCCTAGCAACTTGCACTAGTTGCATGGCAATAAAGTATTGAATCTTGAATCTTGGTTAGCCTACATTTTTAAAAAGTTAAGTCCATTCCTATTTGCCTTCACTAAAATCATATAACTCTGTAGCCCACATGTTGAATGCATCTCTGGCAAAGTTGCTCATTTTGCTCTGTCATTAGGCTCAGGATTATGACAACATCCAGTGAAAATGCGTCTTGAATTTCCTGTAAGATAAATAAATCTTATCTCAAGTCAAGTCGAGTGGTTTTTATTGTTATTTCAACCATATGCATTGTATAGACAAATCCGACGAGCGTTTTGTGTAGGCTGCCATCTTGTGGCGGCGCCATTGTTGGACTGTCAACAAACATTTTTTGCAATGCGCAGTCAATGACAGCTAACAGCAAAGACCATGGAATACTCTGACATTATACAAGTAGTAGTGAATCACATAAATCACGGTATTTTATGGTGTGCTATCACATTATCCCTATGGACAGATTGGTGATCTGGGTAGCTCAATAATGGCGCCTGCTTACTTACGACCATACGATCATTGTCCTCTTGGGGACATGTCTTTTTAGGGACTGGAATTATGATTGATTTCTTCCACAGGTTTGGCACTGTGTAAGTATCTATAGAGAGTTGGAACAGTTTATGCCATACAGAAGAAAGCTCAACAGCAAAAGTTTTAAGAAAAAGGCATATGTTTGCCTTTGCAGTCACACTCAAAATCCACTCAGGGCTCATTAGAAGGTGAAAAGACTCTTCGATAATGGGACCGCAAAGAAAGCAACCGTAGGCGATGTCTATACGCTGACCTATCCAAGAGTAAACGAGAGAAGACTCGATAAACGGACCACAAACAAGCAGCTGTAGGTCTATTGGCTGACATACGGTGAACAAGAGAAGACTCTTTAGTAAAGGGACCACAATGAAAGCAATTGTATGTCTATATGCTGATCTATGGGTAACAAGTAGGAAGATAAGGAAGAGGAATTCCACTGATAAAAACCGCTATGTTTATGCCAAGGGGACACCAACCACAAAACATATTTCATAGGTGAGTTATTTCACATTGAAAAGTTTTTCCGGGTTTTTGCATTATGAGTTAATTGTGGAAAATATAAGGGAATGCACTTCTGGTTTTATTTTAGTGAACATAGACACAAAGAGCGTTTCTGTCTCAACAGTATACAGTTGGAGTCCTACACATACAGAATCCTCCATAGTTATTGCTACCCCTAGTAAATTTGGTGAAAAACATGTAAATGTTCTTTTGGAAATCAACTATTAGTAATTGTCCTAAGTCACATAATGAAAGCGTTGATAGGAAAGACAACTTTAAAGGGGAATTCAATTTATTTTTATTAGGAACAACAGATTAAATGTTAAATAAATATTTCTGCCACAATGTTTGGCGCCCCTGCATTTGGTACATGAAAAAGCTCCTGTTTGCCAATACTCTACTGTACAAGTTTTATTCATCTCACAAGAGCACAAATAAAGGATTTGAGATGCTATCTCTTCCCGGAATCTCTCCAGATTGTCCATGTAGTCCTATATGGGGTGCATACTCCTCTAGGGTTCAACACATTGGTTTGCAATACTGCTGAAACCACAGGATTAAGCACGCCATGGTGGAGGCTTTATTTTGGGATTAGTAAACTAGGTGTGTACTGAGATGTGCTATTTTTTCTTACCTACAGGATCATTTTAAAACAGGATTCGTTACTGTAGATTTATTACTGTAGATTCATCACGTCTTCAACGGCCTACGGACCCTCTGCCTTATATTAGTGAGCAAACTTTCTTTATTGCATTCAAAACATGTATTCTCTCATCTTTCTGATGTGGAACAATGACTAAGACATGTGACCTGCAGTATGTTTCATTTAAATTTTTATATTATTGTAAACCTAGCCTGGTTTTGCCTTCCTACGTAGCTCCGCTCAATAATGATTTCCCTCCACGACTCCGGCCATTGGTTTCTGGTGAACCAGAAGCTATGTGTTGACGCCCAGGGGCTGGGCTACACAAACCTTCTGGTACACCAGTGATTCGCTCTCCTCCTCCGTTTTCGAAATAACCGGGGCAGCACGACGAATCAGGATCGTAGGGAGGGATTTCAGTGGGTATGACGTTTCTGTTTTTGGTTCCCGACCTGGCGGCGCTTACGTGACGACACGTCCTACGTCACAAAGCTTCAACGTGAGTGGTCGAAGTGTCATGTCATTCATATGAGGTTGCTCCAACCACGTGCAAGCATCTTTTGACTAAACCACGCCTGCGGAGAGGCGTGAAAGGGCAGTGTGCCAGTAGCCTGTTACTTACAGGCTACTGGTTCACCAGGAAAGGCCATTGGTATTGTTTGCAAAGATCAATTCTAGCTTGCGCTAGAAAAACAAGCAGGATCGGGAGTTGTGAGAGAGAAAGTCGGGTTTCTGTTGTTGTACCGTAGCTTATCTACTTCACGACCAAGCTGGTGCATAACGTTAGCGATTGCATGAAATCAGATTTAATAGTTTCAAACTTCTACTGTTCACACCTCTAGTTTGTCAATGGTGAAATGCCAGACCCTTGCACAAAGCTAAAGCGTAGACCAAGGGGATGGCCAAAGTCAGGCTATTGTAAACCATGAAGTCATGTATTACTTGAAAGTCAAGGGCCTAGGGGTGCCACTAAGCTTTTGTGAAAAATGTATTTATTTTTTCTTGATTTCTCCTGATAAATCTATTTCTCCAGGCTGGGATTAGTTTCCATTGGCATTGCGAGTCTAACATTAATTTCCCAAATATATTTTTTTACATGTACAGTAAATGTACAGTACAGTACATGTACAGTAAATTTTGGGCCCTCATTTTCTCAAGGGCCTTGCACTGGCAGTGGGCCCCAGAGAAAATGAGGGCCCAAAGTTATTTTTTGTCATAGGGCCCAAAATTTCTAGCAGCGCCCCCACCCTAGCATGATATGATGTGTGACATACTGTACGCACAGAATATTTTTGCAAACACCTCTGGACTGGAGATGTGCATAATATCCAAGCTCCTAGCCTGAGTTAAAGAGGGCACTAACATACTGTACATGCATGGAGTTCGTTACACTCTAGGTCAAGTTCAATGTGAACAAAGCCATCACAATGACTTTAGCTCATCTTCCAAAACCATCATCCCAGTCAGACTGCACAACTCTCTCCTGGCCACTGGTGCTAATGCCCCAATCTGTCAGTGGATCTTTAATTTCCTGTCCCACAGGAAACAGTCTGTTAAAATCCTGAATTACATGTCATCATTACATGTGTGTCTTGTCCCCTCTGCTTTTCTCTCTCTACACCAGTGTTTCTCAAACTGTGGGGCGGGCCCCACTAGTGGGGCGCAGACACATGGCAGGTGGGGCGCGAGACATCTCTTTGCAATCGACCAATGGCTGCACCATGCCACCCAAATTCACACCTATTCGTCAGATATGCGCATATGAGAGTAAATTGAGCTTTCCAATGGTGTTTGCTAGTTGCTGTGTGATGAGGGGTTTGAGAGAAATTTGGCTTTGAATTAGTAACATGAAAATTCTAACATTGACAAAAATCCTGTACTCGCAAAGTATTCCTCACAGAGATATTGTGCGCAAATTGAGCCTTCCAGGTGGGGCGTGAAAATTATTTGCCTTCCAAAGTGGGGAATGACACAAAAAGTTTGAGAACCACTGCTCTACACAAACAACTGCACATCCACATCTGCATCTGACAAGCTAAGTTTGCAGATGATACTACTGTCATGCCTCATATCTGACAGTGATGAATCTGCTCACCAATGGGAGGTAGCACAGCTAGTGAAGTGGTGCAAAGACAATAACTTAATCCTCAATACAACCAAAACCAAATAACTCATAGCTGATTTCAGGAAGAGGGCAGAGCAACCCCTTCCGTTTCCTTGGCACCACTATCCAGCAGTCCTTATCCTGGAACCTACACATCAGCCTCACTGTAGCCAAAGCCCACCAGAGAGTATACTTTCTCCGTCAGCTAAGGAAATTTGGGGTCAGTCAGGCAGGCATGATTCACTTCCAGTGTGCTGTCATAGCAAGCGAAGCGTCCTCACCTACCTCACCTACTCCATCCTGGTCTGGTATGGTGGCGCAAAAGGACAACAGCTACAGAAAGTAGTAAGCAGAGCCTCTAAAATCATAGCCTGCCGTCTGCCATCCATAACCTCACACTATAACACCAGAATTGCCAGGAAGGCTGGTAACATCATCTCTGACCCCTCCCACCCAGCACACCACTTGTTTACACTCTTACCATCAGGGAAGAGGTACAGAAGCATCTCATGTAAATCACGCTTCAGGAACAGTACCTACCCCCAAGCTATACGTCACTTGAATATGGTATAATACTAAGCACTGTTTACACCTGTATGGTCATGGTTACGCCTCGTTCACAAAGCACATTGTAACCACTATAGCAGCCAACATGATTTACCTAGCAACCACCTCACCTACCCTAGCAACAGCCTATCAACCACCTTAATTAAACATCACCTTAATTAGACAACAGCCTAGTCACCACTTCCACAGCTGGAAACTACCAACCAACATATCAACTAACCTAACAACCACCCTAGCAACCATCATATCTACCCGAGCAACCACCCCAGATACCCCAGCAACCGCCTAACAACCAACTCTAGAGTTTTAAACTAGCAACCAACATATCGTCTGACATGACAAACCTAGCAACCATCATATCTACCCTAATAACCACCCCAGATAACCTAGCAACCACCTAGTAACCTCTTCCACAGTTGTAAACTAGCAACCAACATAGCAACCGACATGACTAACTTAGCAACCACCCTAGCAATGACCTAGCAAACCCCCTCCACAGTTGTAACCCTAGCAACCAATATGGCAACCGACATGATTAACCCAGCAACCAACATGCAGTACCTACCCTAGCAACCTCTTCCACGGTTGTAATCTGGCAACTAACATAGCAACTGACATATCTAACCTAGAAACCACCATACCTACTCTAACAACCACCTAGCAACCACTTCCACAGTTGCAACCTAGCAACTAACATAAAAAGATTAACCTAGCAACCACCAGTATCCTAGCAACAGCCCAGCAACCACTTCAAAAGTTGCAATGTGTCAACCAAGATAGCAACTTGCATTTTCATGCACTCATAATTTCCCTGAAATTACATTCTCTAGTTATTATTATTATTATTATTCATCTTGTTACAACACTATAACTAACTGTCTGTTACCTGTTCTCTCTCTAGAGATTTCTGGACAAATCAGATGACTGTACAGAACCCACCCAGTTGTGATTATAACACATCTATAAAACATCTACAACACGTATCTATATGTCTATAACACTTCTATAATACGTCTCCACTCCAGAATACATCCCACTCCGGTAGAAATACTCCCCCCTCTTCCCATCACCATGGCCCAAACCCGTGTTGTCCTGAACAACCAAGACTTCCTCTGTCCCATCTGACTGGATCTGCTGAGAGCCCCAGTGACCCTCCCCTGTGGACACAACTACTGCAGCTACTGCATACGGGAGTACTGGCTCCGGAATAACAACCTCCAAACCGTCAGCTGTCCCCAGTGCAGAGAGACCTTCACTCCCGCTCCCCTTCTTCGCCCAAACATAGTGCTGGCTGAGACAGTGGAGAGGCTGAGATCAACACACCAACAAAGAGCTCCTTCTGATGTTTCCACTGTCTCCTTGGATACAAACATTCCAACCCAACGTGTTTCTGTCTCATGTGACACAGCTCCTCTTCTTCAGAAGATCTCAGACCCATCTTTCAATACTCAGTATGACCCAGACCCCCCATGTTCTTGCAGTACTCAGCATGACCAGAGTGGATGGGTGCTGTGTGCACGTATACTGGCCTTGTTGTGTGTCTGTGTGGCCCTAAGTTATGCAGTGGAGAATGCAATGGACGGTAGAACTGGTGACAGAGGAGCCCATGGCCAACTGGTGCATCTCTCACCTGGGGGTTCAGCTTCTCTGGCTCAGCACTGGTATTACTGGTGGAGCTGTGTGGTCTACAGTCCAGACTACCGCTGTCTTGGGAGGACTTCACCATCACCTTCGCCTCGTATGCCTCCCTTTTCTGCCTCTCCAACACCATCATCCTTGGGGTCCATTTTGTCAGGGGCTTCACCGGCCATCCCTACAGATACCACTCCACCTCACTGGCCTTCTCCTGCTTAGCCACCATTGCCTACCTGGTGGAGGTGATCAAGACCAGACACATGATGCATCAGGACCGGGTTAGGCAAGATGGGACCGGCTTCATGGCCACATGGGCTGGTCTGCTGAAGGTGTGTGAGACCTTTGTGGCTGGAGTCATCTTTGTGTTTATCAGTGACCCCATCGCCTACAAAAGCCACGAGGCCAAAAAGTGGTGTATGGCCGTCTCACTGCGTCTGCTTCATCCAGTCTATTGTGGTCATCCTGCTGTCCATTGGGAAGTTCTATGGTCCGTCCCTCCGACGATCTGTACTCCTCGTCAATGTGTTGTCTATCATCATGTACCTAACAAACACCACAGTCTGGTCTACCATCAACCACCTGCAACTTTGTCCCTTTGACAAACTGCTAGTCGTGGCTGTGCTCACAAGTCTTCTGTACTTGGCTGATGTCATCTGCTTTGTCATTGACTGAGTAAAGAAAGAGATACTCAAGAGTGTCAACTTTCTACCCTACATGGCTGGT
>JAODXP020000020.1:4320774-4345506 GCA_027497455.2 Sardinella longiceps | reverse complement strand
AATGGAGCACAGCGTTAGTTCAGGCAGGTCACGGAGTCTCGCTAGCTTCCCCGGTTGGCCCCGCAGACTGCCAATCAAACTGCTCAGCTGACTGCCAGCTGAGTGCCAGCTGAGTGCCAGCCGGCCAAGCCCCGCTTTCATTGGCGGAGATAATTCAGAGCGCTTACTTAAACTGCCTTTGCTATTCTGCTGCCATCTGCTTTTTTCTGCAACTTTGCCAAGAATCTAGCGTAAATGAGAGTGTGTTTAGGCCTTCTGGCGCTTACCTTGGTCATGTCCCTTCTCCCTACCGAGGACGAGGACATCGGTGAGAGCGATGTCTTCCAGCTGCAAGGAGGAGAAGATCCAAACGATCTCGTTGATGTCGCTGTCTCAAACCGGCGCAGTGCTCGGCTCAAAAGCAAAGGCGCATCCAGCGCTCCGACTCCTGCCTTAAGCGAATGGCCAGTGCCACGACTCCTGGAAGCCTTGTTCTCACACGGCATCGCAGCGCCCGTAGGAGCCTCACCCGAGGAACTGTTCGATCTGCTCCCGGAAGGTGTTCGGGTGGAGAATTCTCAAGGCCTAGATCCAACGCCTGCTCCGAAAAAGGCTTCGGAGAAACGAAAGCACTGCACAGCTGCAGGGACCGCAGCGGCAAAGAAAGGTCGGATTCCTTCCCAAACAGTCAGCTCCATGGAGGTCAGGGGAGACGACACGGGCCTTCTTCCTCTTCTATCTTCAATCCAATCCACGCTCTCTAACCTAAACTCCAGGATCCAGTGCATTGAAAATGGAATGTCGCCAGCCTTCGATGGTCTACCCTCTACATCAGCTTCCGAACAACAGCCCAACGATAACTTCCACCAAGCAGGGAGTTTCGCAGCCCCGCGAAGAACGCTGGGTACTGCAGTCCCAGTCTCCACCGGAACTCCCTTCTTTCCTCCTGCCGCTGCCATCTCCTCTCAGCTCCGAGGCCAAATCCTTGCAGGTAAAGACGTAAATCTGGTTAAGATATTACTTTACTCTGAAGTCCATGACCGACGTGTGGTGGACTGTGGGGATGTTGCGGTAACACTCAAAGACAGCGATCCCCGTCTGTCAAAAACACTAACTCTGTCTCAGTTCATCGTAGCCTTCGGAGTTTTCAGAGATGTCATATGTGAGGTGTATCCAAATCGTAGAGCCGAACTGGACACTTATTTGTCGATCGTTGCAGATTTAGCCTTGTCATACGGTGGGTCACTGTTTTACGATTACCATAGGTCCTTTTCGGCTAAAGCTGCCATGTTCATTCAGAAATTTAATCAGAGACTGGACTGGTCCGTCATAGACCTAGCCCTCGTGAGCAGGCACTTCACAGGCCATCAAGTTTTGTCTTGCAGCTTCTGCGGCTCATTCTCGCATTGCTCTAATCTGTGCCCGAAATCCACGCCCGCTGCAAAACTAGACAATCCATCTAAGGTGACCTCTCTTACTACACCACTGTGTTATAATTTCAACGAGAATGTATGTAGGTTTTACAACTGTAAATTTATTCATGCCTGCAGCTATTGCGGAGACGGGCATCCGAAATCCGTGTGTCCTCGCCGTGCCCGTGTTCTGAAGAAGAAATAAAACCTTCTACTCCAGTCAACATTCCTGAGCTGGGGAAAGCACTTAAAAAACACCCAAATCGTTGTTTTGTCAATTATTTGATTACTGGTTTAGTTCAAGGTTTTATGGCAGGGTTGTTATGGTTGCCTAAAAAGTCATTCACTTGCCGTAATTTGCAGTCTGCTTTAAATGAGCCTGAAACGGTAGATGTCCTATTAGCGAAAGAACTCAAAAAAGGTTTTATGATTGGCCCATATGACGAGTCGCCTTTTCCTCTCACGCGCATTAATCCCATTGGTATAGCCACACGTAAATATTCAGGGAAAAAACGTTTAATAATTGACCTATCTGCTCCTCATCACGACGGAGCTCAAAGCATTAATAGTTTGATTCCTCTAGAAGCGTTTTCCTTGTGTTATGCCACAATAGATCATGCTATTAAAGTCATCAAACAAGCAGGAAGGGGAGCTTGGCTGTCAAAGGCAGATATTTCGGACGCATTTAAAGTTATGCCACTACATCCTTCACAATGGCATCTATTTGGTGTTAAATGGAGAGAAAAAAATGTACTTTTCTGTAAGGCTCACTTTTGGTTGTCGTAGTAGTCCAAAAAATTTTCGACACCCTGTCGGAAGCACTCTGCTGGATCCTCCTTAATAATTGTAAACTCCCTTTTGTGCTTCATCTTTTGGATGATTTTTTACTGGTGGATTACCCAAATACAGATCCAGGTCGGTGCATGGATGCTCTGAAGCAAACGTTTAAAAGACTAGGCGTTCCCCTATCTGAGGAAAAAACAATAGGTCCACTCAAACGACTAGAATTTCTGGGGATCGTTCTAGATAGCAACCTCATGCAAGCATCCTTGCCTCTCGAGAAATTGAGCCGCGTTAGAGAGGTAATGAAGCAAGCCCAAGTTGGTACTATGTCTAAGAGAGAATTGCTTTCGCTATTAGGACATCTGAATTTTGCAATGAAAGTCATTCCCCAAGGCCGCTCTTTTGTATCCAGACTCTTGGACCTAGCTAAATCTGTAGGAAACCTTAGCGACCCTGTTGAATTGGATTACGGCTGTAGATCAGAGTTACGGTTCTGGAGTTACCTATGCGACAATTGGAACGGCATTTCTTTCTTCTATAACGAAGAACAAGAAACTTCTGCGGCCATGAGTTTGTATACAGATGCAGCCCCCTCGGTTGGTTTCGGGGGGATTTTTAAAAATCAATGGTTCGCTGAAGCATGGCCAAATGAATTATCATCCTTACCTACTAACGTGTCGTCTACTGCCCTAATGGAACTATACCCCATAATTATAGCTTGCCTCTTGTGGGGCAAATATTGGTCTACAAAACGAATTGTGGTGTTTTGCGACAACGAAGCTACTGTTAGTATTATTAACAAGGGTCGCTCCTCAGTCTCCCTTATCAATAGATTCGTTAGGCGGCTAACATGGTCTTCAGTGCAGGGCAATTTCATACTTCGAGCTGTCCATATTCCGGGTCTGGATAACAAAATAGCTGACTCCTTGTCCCGGTTCGATTTTCAGAGATTTCGCCAGCTGTGTCCAGAGGCAGACCCATCCAGCCTGACCTGCCCCCCATTCAGCCAAACCGTATTAGACTAAATACGGTCCTGCAAAACTACATGTTTTCTGCCTCCCGATATATGAGATCTGGATTGTCAAAAAATACATTAAAAATGTATGATTCTGCATGGTCCTATTTTTCCTCTTTCTGCTCCACCTTCTCTGTAGAAGTGTTGCCTGTCGACATATCTATCATTTGTGCTTTTATTGTTCACTGTTTTGAGTCCCGCAAATTGCAGCCATCCTCTATTAAGGGACTAGTGGCAGGTGTTCAGTTCCATCTCCGCTGTTTGGATCCATCCACCATCAGCCTGCTCGAGAATCCATCCATTCGTCTTCTGCTTAATGGCCTTAAGAAAGAAAAGCCTCAAGGCAACGATAGCCGTCTCCCCCTCACTCTTCCTCTTCTTAAAACCTTAATCACACACTTGAGGAATGGGTGCTTTGGTTCTTACACAGATGTACTGCTAGAAACGGTGTTGCTTACTGCATTCTACGGTTTTCTTAGAGGTGGAGAATTCACTACACGCACGGATTATTTTGATCCTTCCCACGATCTCACCATAGGGGACGTATCTATTAAGCCTCACTACTTCTCTTTATGTCTTAAACACTCAAAAACTGATAAAGATGGGAAAGGTGTGTCAATTCTTATATCTGAGACTAATTCTTTGTTTTGTCCCCTCTCTTCTATGGTCCGCTATCTTCAACGCCGCCCTCAAGCCAACCAGCACTTGCCTCTCTTTGCTACGGAGGATGGGAAGCCCATTTCGCGGGCTTGGTTCGCTTCCCGCCTTCGCCTCCTGTGCCAGCTCTGTGGGCTACCCCCGGACCGGTACACGCCTCATTCTCTCCGCATAGGAGCAGCTACCACAGCATCTTTAATCGCTCCCGTGCACACGCTCAAAGCCATGGGACGATGGTCCTCAGCCGCCTACGAACGCTACCTCCGTCCAGGAGCTCAAGATATCCTTGATGCTCAAAAAGCAATGAGTGCTCTATAATGTGTTGGCTCTTTAAATAAATGTGGCATGACTGTTACTTGCATGGATATGTTGCTTTTGAATTCCTCCATGGCTGGAGGTTGCCAGTTATGTTTATTTGGGGGGATGTTGCTGCTTCTCCTATTATGTTTGGGGGTTTAATCCAAAGGCGGTCTGCTAGTAGTTGACAGTTCACAAGCATGCACCTCCTGTTGGCTGGAGGTTTGCCGGTATGGTTGTTTTGGGGGTTTATTGCTGCTCTCCCTGCCTTGGGCTTTCCGTGTTTGAACACGGAAGGGCAGGGGGCCCCCAGAACAGAGCATACCGCCAAATTATGTATTTCATGCAATAGTAATAAAAATCTATTTCTGACAAAGTGGTCCTGACTGAAATGGAGCACAGCGTTAGTTCAGGCAGGTCACGGAGTCTCGCTAGCTTCCCCGGTTGGCCCCGCAGACTGCCAATCAAACTGCTCAGCTGACTGCCAGCTGAGTGCCAGCTGAGTGCCAGCCGGCCAAGCCCCGCTTTCATTGGCGGAGATAATTCAGAGCGCTTACTTAAACTGCCTTTGCTATTCTGCTGCCATCTGCTTTTTTCTGCAACTTTGCCACCCACCTCCTCCCCGTAACCCCCTCATACTTCTGACTTATCAATGTCTGTCATTGATGTTTGTTCTGTTCTGTACCCCAGTGGGGGGTTTATTGCTGCTCTCCCTGCCTTGGGCTTTCCGTGTTTGAACACGGAAGGGCAGGGGGCCCCCAGAACAGAGCATACCGCCAAATTATGTATTTCATGCAATAGTAATAAAAATCTATTTCTGACAAAGTGGTCCTGACTGAACTTGTTTTTTTTTTTTGTTATTTTCCTCTCCCGGTCACGGGGTGTGCACGGGCACCCGCTTCGCGGTTACATTGGACTGTATTGGCCAATCCCCTCTCTTCATGCATGCTGGTGGTGGTTCGGATTCGGCAACTAACGTGAGTCAGAGCGCATGTGTGGAACTTTGTTGAACTGTGGCGTAACAGCCAGTGAGCCATAATATTGTGTGGAGTGGTATTATTCTTGCTTATGATTATCATTAACTTTGGGATGTGCTGTGGTGTGCATTGTGTATATTGAAGTGTTATTATCATTGTCTATGGACTGCTGTGCTATTTATGCTATGTGTTATTGAACTGTTATGCATGTGTAACCCACATACCACTGACTCCCCATTGTTGCTAATTTCCCTGTGGTGTAGGCTAATGCCTGTGATGTGGTGTTTATGACTGGTGGGTCTGAGGGTCTGGCCTAGCCATACTTTACATTGACTGTCTGATGACTGTGGGGTGGGATGCCTATGAGCCTGTGCCAATAAACTTGTAAACTTTATTTGCCTCGTGTGGTGTTCTGTGTCCCAGAGGGGTTCGGATCTGTGTTGGTGCTACTAGTGGCCCGACATCTTTTTGGCGTAAGTCGGCGGATCCCCTCTTTGGACACAAGCACCATGACTGAGGAACAAGGCGCAGCAGGGGCAGTGGGGAATAATATGATGATGGTGCCATGGTTTTTGGGTGGCCCATGGGTCCCTAAATATGGGGGTAAAGAGAGCCAGCTCCCTTTAATAGAATGGCGCAGTCAGATAGAGGTCTACTTAAGGGCCCAAGCATTGTCTGCACAGCAAAGAGTTGATTTTGTATTGAGCGCATTGCAGGGGGATGCAAGGCGGGAAATACTATTAATTGAAAGTGCTGAGAGAGATACAGACACTAAAATATTTGAAGCCCTTGAGAAACTTTATGGGGATAATGTAAGTAAAAGCCAGCTCAGAGCCCATTTTTTTCAAATGCCAACAGCAGGTAGGAGAAGGGTGGGGCCATTCATTTTGCGTCTCCGTGAGTCCCATGCTAGGTGGCGCCAGAAGGAGGCAGCAACGGGGTCGGACGAAGAGATGCTGCGGAGCCAGCTGGTGTTGGGTCTGCTCCCGGGCCCAGTACAGATGGAGCTACAGAGGCGGGTGCGCAGAGAGTCAGGCCTGAGCTTCAAGGAGACGTGCAAAGAGGCTAAAGCCATGGAGAAAGAAGTTAATGAGACCACAGGGGAGTATAGACACCCGTAGGACGTACAACAGCCCACCTCAACCTGCTCCACCCCCACAGGCGGATCCACTGCAGGATTGGAAAAGCCTGAAGGAGGCATTAAGATCAGAATTGGCTGAAGAATTGCGGGCCCAGGTCACAGACCTAAAAACATCCCTCATAGCAGAGCTGCGGGCCCAACAAGGAAGCCGACGGCGGCCTGAAGCCACTGTAGGAAGCGAGCAGGGCGAGATGGGTGGAAGCCGCAACCGACGGAGGACACAGCTTCCCCAGTGGGACGAGCAGGGCCGCCCAATCTGCCTCAGATGTGGTCAGGCTGGGCACATGCTGAGGGAGTGCCGGTCCCAAGAAGTGGCAAACCAGCGCAGTGTGTCATCGTCTGGTGTAGGGGAGGTGCCAGAAGTGCCAATGAGGTCAGCCCTCGTGGGAGAGAGTCCGCAAGTGGAGGTGCGCATCCAGGGTAAGCAAATCCCCTGTATTATTGACACTGGGTCACAGGTGACCCTACTTAGTCGGGGCCTGTTCCAGCGTTATTTGCAAGGAGCAGAGGTGAAGGAGGTGAGGGACATCCCCTGGCTGACCCTTAAGGCTGCCAATGGCCTCTCTCTCCCCTACGTGGGGTATGCACTACTAGACTTTGAAGTTGGAGGGGTGGTTGTGCCAGGAAAGGGGGTTGTAGTAGTGGAAGACAAATACTTGCCTCCCACTTACAGGGTGCTAGGGATGAATGTAATACAGCACTGCTGGGAGGGCCTCCGCCAACAAGGTGGCCCTGGGCTCACTCTGTTTAAGTCTACTCTTCCCAGGGCTGCTGTGGACGCATGGGACCGGGCATTTGCTGCTTGTAGACGACTGGAGGCAGAAGAGTCAAGAGGCCCCAGCCTGGGAGTGGCCCGCCTGCGTACCAGTGCTCCAGTACAGCTCGCACCCCAAACCGAAACCGCTGTGTGGGCTTGGATTCCGGAGGCATCAAAGTTCAGCCAGGAGAACGTGCTGATTGAAGATTGCTATCATGGGGGCCAAGAGTGGTGCGTAGGGCGGGCTGTCACGCGGCTGCAGGACAGCCGGGTCTTGCTGCGCGTGTGTAACCCCCATCCTTATCCTGTGGCGCTGCCTCCTCGTAGGCCCCTTGCACGTGTGTTACGCCTGAGCCAGGACGATGTTCAACCCCCAAACCAGCTGGTGTTACGTCAGGAGGCCGACGCTGTGGTGGAGGTGGACGTAAGGCCGCTATGTGGTTCCCTACCCACATCTTTGACTACCCTTCTGGAACAGACTGAGGACCTCACACCCCTGCAATCAGGCCAGCTGAAAGAACTGCTCGAACAGTGGCAGACTGTATTCGCTCAGAGTGAGGAAGACTATGGGCGCACTAATGCTGTATACCATTCTATTCCCACAGCCGATGCCGCGCCCATTCGCCAGAGGTATCGTCCAGTGCCACCCAGTTTGTATGCGGAGCTGCGTACGTTGCTACGAGGAATGTTGGAAGGGGGGGTAATCAAAGAAAGCGCAAGTCCATGGGCGGCGCCTGTGGTCCTCGTGCGGAAGAAAGACGGCTCATGGCGGTTCTGCGTGGACTACAGGCGTCTAAATGCAGTCACGCACAAGGACGCCTACCCCCTCCCCCGCGTGGAAGAGTCGCTCACGTGCTTGAAGAAGGCAGAGTGGTACTCCACGTTAGATCTGGCAAGTGGGTACTGGCAAGTGGAGGTGCATCCCGCAGATAAAGAGAAGACCGCATTTGCCACCCCCATGGGCTTGTATGAATTCGACCGGATGCCCTTCGGGCTATGTAACGCGCCCGCCACATTCCAGCGGCTAATGCAGCGCTGCCTCGGCGGGCAAGTACATGATTTTCTTCTGATATATCTGGATGATATTATCTTGTACTCACCGGATTTCAATTCACATCTAGGTCACCTGGGTCAAGTGTTTGCCAAGTTGGGGGACCATGGATTGAAGCTGCAACCTGGCAAGTGTCGGCTGTTCCAGCGTTCTGTGAACTACCTGGGCCATGTGGTCAGTGGTGGAGGGGTGGCCACCGATCCACAGAAGACCGAGGCTGTGAGGAATTGGCCGCCACCGACGACTGTTCGGGAAGTTCGTTCGTTCCTGGGGTTCGTCGGCTATTACCGCCGGTTCATCCCAGCATTCTCGCGGAAGGCAGGCCCGCTTAATGCTTTGCTGAGGGGGACCGGTGGTAACAAGAGTAGATCTGTCGACTGGACCCCAGACTGTGATCGAGCTTTCCAAGAGTTGAAGGAGTCTCTGCTACAGGCGCCTGTGTTGGCGTACGCAGATTTCACGCTCCCCTTCCGGCTCTATACGGACGCTAGCCTACATGGGTTGGGCGCAGTGCTGTCCCAAGTCCAGGAAGGGAGGGAGCGCGTCATCGCCTATGCAAGCCGGGGACTTCATGATACGGAGCGAAATGACCAGAACTACAGTGCATTCAAACTGGAGCTGCTGGCATTAAAATGGGCGGTGACAGAGAAGTTCAAAGATTATTTATGGGGCGCCACCTTCCAGGTGTTTACCGACCATCGACCCTTGCTGCATCTGAGGACTGCCAAACTGGGTGCAGTGGAGCAGAGGTGGGCGGCCCAGCTCGCTAACTTTGACTTCTCTTTGAGCCATAAGCCTGGGGTGGAGCATCAAAATGCCGACGTGCTGTCCCGGCTCCCGGGGTTGGTCGCTACAAGGCGAGTGGAGGCACAAGGGCTGGCAGAAGAGGTCTCCTGGGCAGAGCGACAGACGCAGGATTCGGAGATGGCCCAGATTCGTCAATGGCGGCAGATGGGGAGCAGCCCTACTCCAAGGCAGAGACAGTCCGTCCAGGCCACCTACCGTCATCTCTTGGGGGAGTGGGAGAGGCTGCAAGTGCAGGATGGGATCTTGGTCCGACTGAATCCAGGGGCGAGGCCTGCCATTGTGGTTCCGGTGGCTGAAAGGGAGACTGTGTGGCGACAGTACCACGTGGCTCTTGGCCACGCCAAAGGGACTCGCTTGCTGCTGGCGCTACGAGAGCGGTTCTTCTGGAATGGTATGAGCCGAGACCTTCATGGATGGGTAAGCGAGTGTCCCCAATGTGTGCTTAATCAGGCAGCCTCTGGGCCTAAGGCCCATATGTGCTCTATCGAAACTAGTTATCCCTGGGAGACCTTAGCCCTGGATTATCTGTCCCTTGGACGGCCAGGGGACAGCCATCCCTACATATTAGTGATGGTTGACCTGTTCTCCAGATTCGCATTTGCCATCCCCACCAGAGATCAGACTGCAATAACAACTGCCCAGGTATTGTGGTCATCGGTATTCCAACCTTTTGGCTGTCCTGAACGGATCTTGACGGACCGAGGGCCGGCATTTGAGGCGGACCTCATTCAACAGATGTGTACCCTGTATGGCTGCCGTAAAGTCAGGACCACCCCCTATCGCCCCCAGGGGAATGGGGCTTGTGAGAGAATGAATCAGACTGTCCTCCACTTACTCAACACCTTGGAGCCTGCTGAGCAGGCACAGTGGGCGCCTTCCGGCACTGGTGCATGCCTACAACAACACGCCGCATAGTGTGACGGGGTTGGCACCGTTTTTTGTGTTGTTTGGTAGGCATGCACGGTTGCCGGTGGACCAGATGGCGGGTCTGGAGATGGCCGGGCAGCGGTGCAACTTGAATGAGTGGGTCCAGCGACACCAGTCTCAACTCCTGGATGCTTATCGGCTGATAAAGGAACGGAGTCATCACCGCCAGCAGCAGGACCAGGGCCGACGCAACCGTGGTCCGGGCCCCCAGCCGTTGCTTCCAGGTGAGAGGGTCCTAGTACGTGACTTCCGGCGCCGGGCGAGAGGGAAGTTGGGCTACCAATGGGACCCCCGACCCTATGTGATTCAAGGACAGCCAGCTGGTGACCGGCCTGTTTATGCCATACGACCAGAAGGGAGAGATGGGCCAGTGCGAACCATCCACCGGAACCATCTGCGCATACAGCCACTCAGCTGGGGAGCTGGGGCTCACGGAGATGCAGGTGAGTGGGTGGGGGTTAGGGCTCCAGCAAGACCTGGTGGGACCCAAAGGGGGGATCGGGGGTGGTGGCCAGTCAGCTTCCCAGGTGGGCAGGTAAACTCTGAAATGGGGGCAGGTCGAGGTTGAGAGAGGAGGGGTAGGAGAATTCCCTGTAAATAATGAAGGTGGGAGAGTTGAAGGGGAAGAGGAGCTTCTCCTGGGACCTCGCCGTTCTGTACGGCCTAACTTGGGGGTTAAGCCAGCTAGGTACCGGGAATAGTGGTCGGGACGACCGCCAGTTAAGGGGGGGGGAGTGTCACATGACGGGGTTTTGCAATGTTTGGACTTTGTTGAATTGGGACTGTGCTTTGTGTTTGATGGACATATGTGCGGATTGAATGACGGGACTAATTGGGACTGATGGACTGGGGAATGTAATTGGTTGTGTAACTGGGAAGTGGAGATGTTGGCGGGAGGATTTCCCTTTTTATAGGGCGCTGTACTGGAAAGGGGGACTCAACTTCCCAGCGATCCGAGCGGGGGATGGCGTCATCAGGCTGCGTCCGGAACGAGTGGCCGACCGGCGTGAGGAGAAGACTGCTTGTTTACATGCCGGTTTAAGGAAAGTACCCTTTACCTAAACTACGTGTGTGTGGGCCATTATTGGGAGTGTGTGAAGCGCTGATTCCTGTGTGTTCTTCTGTCCGGAGGCTTGTGGTGACGGAGACGAGCGGACGACTTCGGTGGATGAGGATCGCATGTTTTCACGCCGTTTAAAGGGAAGTAATACTTACCTATACGGTGTGTGTGAGTGAGCCGGTGTCGGGTGTGTGACGAGTGCTGATCCTTGTATGTTTTTGTCCGGAGGCTTGCATTGAGGAGGTGAAGCTGGCGGCTACCGAGCGGGAGAGAAGGCAGACGACGCAACGGTGGAAAGGGAAGTGATTCTTCTGTCCTGTAATTGTATGAGTGTGGCTATCGGTGGTGTGACGCTGGGCACTGAGTTGTGGCTTTCGTTGGCAGAGCTGTGGAAGGAGACGTTCTTCCTGGATGCTGTGAGAGCCACAGGACGACTGGCGTGTTATCGGGAGCACCGTGGAAGATCTCGGCGGCCGTGGACATTTTGTGTTTGGTCGGCGAGGGTGGTGACGAGCCGCCGACCAAACTTGTTTTTTTTTGTTGTTGTTTATTTTCCTCTCCCGGTCACGGGGTGTGCACGGGCACCCGCTTCGCGGTTACATTGGACTGTATTGGCCAATCCCCTCTCTTCATGCATGCTGGTGGTGGTTCGGATTCGGCAACTAACGTGAGTCAGAGCGCATGTGTGGAACTTTGTTGAACTGTGGCATAACAGCCAGTGAGCCATAATATTGTGTGGAGTGGTATTATTCTTGCTTATGATTATCATTAACTATCACACAACTGTGCTGTGGTGTGCAGTGTGTATATTGAAGTGTTATTATCATTGTCTATGGACTGCTGTGCTATTTATGCTATGTGTTATTGAACTGTTATGCATGTGTAACCCACATACCACTGACTCCCCATTGTTGCTAATTTCCCTGTGGTGTAGGCTAATGCCTGTGATGTGGTGTTTATGACTGGTGGGTTTGAGGGTCTGGCCTAGCCATACTTTACATTGACTGTCTGATGACTGTGGGGTGGGATGCCTATGAGCCTGTGCCAATAAACTTGTAAACTTTATTTGCCTCGTGTGGTGTTCTGTGTCCCAGAGGGGTTCGGATCTGTGTTGGTGCTACTAGTGGCCCGACATATATATTCTGGTTTGTTGCGTGCCTCTGCGTATCATAGTGGGCCGCTATGGCCAACAATGCCCGGGCCATTTTTTTGTCCCAGTCCAGCCCTGCACACACACTCTCAGGGTAGACAGAGCCAGGGTGTGCTGTGCTCTGGGTGTGCTGGTCTATGAGGAAAGAAAGATCCTTGGTCTGGGACACTGGATTATCACACTCTTATCTCCCTTCAGAACGCGATTCTCTTCTCTGATTGGCTAATGGGTGACCATTATTCTCGGATAACTGGCTACTTTGGGAGTAGTTCCAAAAATAAGTAATCTAATAACTGATCACCGTTCCATATAATTGCCTTTTAGAGTGGTAACTATGACAACAATAAGTAGCCTTGTAGATCTACTTTCAACTGAAAGTAGGACCCAAACCGAACAGTTTAACTTCTTTTAAATTGGAGTTGCATGTTTCTTTTACGTTTTATACGCTTCTTTAAATATATGCGAGATAAATACAAACAGGAGATAAGCGGGATAACGGCCTCTGAGCTGCGCGTGTCGCCGGAGTTCAAACTTCTCAGGGCTCAGCATGTAGAGCTCGTGAATGCTGGCTGCATAAGGACATTCTCAGGGAGCTTCAATAGATTAACATTTTATTAATAAACCGAAATATTGCGGTTTACGAAAGTTTATTGAACCGTAGAGGGCGTATCGTTCGGTAACCGTAAAATTCAATAACCGTTGCATCCCTAATTGCAATGTAAGGCATTACTTTAAAATGTCAGTAACAAGTAATAAATAACACATTACAGTTTTGCAGTAACTTGCTCAACACAACTTGTTCACAAGCTGCCTCTTTGTTATTTGGTTTGATGAGTTAGACAGTATGTGATCTCAGTGCAGTATTAGTTCCAATTTAATTTTATTATTAATTTATTTATTGACTGCTTGATTGGTGAACACATAGTCATGTGGCAGTATGAGGTTTCTGACCTTTTTGAGTGTACATGCTTAAAGGCCTATTTGAACTCACTTGTTAAATTTTGAATTGAGCCGCAAGCAACGCGTTTCGCATATGAGGCCAAATCAAATACCGGTACTCTCCAAGGTGAGATACCTTATAATGTCACTGACTACACACTCACACACACAAGTTCTCTTTCAGTTGAAGCACTTTGATGCCACCTGTTGGGATGTTGCTGCTGGTGTATCTCATCCAATGAGATGTCATAAGTGTCTGCTGGTGATGTCCTAAATGAAGGGCTTGAAAACGAAATATTTTTTTAATTGTTCCGTTCCGAACGGTTCAGGCATGTTTAGCATTTTCGTTCTTGCGTTCCGCCAACAACATATCATTCCTGAACCAGTTTGGACAGTAAAATATTGTACTTTCTTAAAAGTTCCGGCAGTGTTATTGGACTATTTTTTGTGGTTGATAGGCTATAGATCCACTTACTGGTAGGCTATTTGCCCTTAATTTACACAGTAGCCTGGCTGCAAAAAAATCATAAATCACAGGCAGCTTAAAAAAAAAAAGTGCGATATCCATCTCACTACCAGACAGAATGCTACTGACTGTAGCCTATGTTCTGTGATAAATAGGCCTGTAATTTATCAAAATAATTTCTGGATACGTGGGCTGGAAATAGCAGGTCAACGACGGTGTCGGAGAGTTTCTTTGATGGAAGCTGCTTTGCAAGAGCTCGCGCCTCCATTGTACGCTTTTATTGCCTTTTGTTTGGGATCCAACTAACAATCAAACTGGATTACTACTGGGCCTGATGGGTAATTGAACTTTTGAGAGGTTTAGTTTGTTTTTATGTGTGTAGGCCTATCAGATGACTTTCTCCGCGGCCTTTCTTCCTTCTGCTTTGAATAGCCTTGACATGTTTGTCTTCAAATTATAACTTCACAAAGTTTACTTGTTGTCTCTAGTACATTGTTGTCGTTAAAATATTACCCTTGTTTGATTTACAAGCTGGTGAAATTACATAGATCGCAATTAACTTAATAGTCATTGCAGCCGCCTGGTTAGATCTGTCCATGACTTACAGCGTGTAACTTTTTTCCTTGAGTGAATTAACGTTGAATTGTTACAGTATTCCATGGAGATCTTCAGATATTAACTCTACATTTCATTGTGCAAACATTTAAAATTCCGACTTGGTTACCATGTAAAAGTAGAAGTTTGACAGGGCTCAGACAGTGCATGGTTGTTTCTCGCAAAAGGAAATTTTAGTTTAGAGTTTTAGAGTTTAGGGGTGGGGAAGTGACACAGCAGTAGGTAGGCCTCAATAGTTAATGAAATAGGGTAGGCCTATGCTTGTTTTGTGAAATTGTATAGGCTTTATTAGGGAACAAAAAAACAAAAAAACTTTATTAACCTTTTTTTGGGGATTTCATAATAACGTTTCTGTTCTGGAACAGTTGAAGACCATTTTGTTTTCGTTTCCGGTTTTTGTCTTTGTTCTTTGAACCGGTTTGGAGCCCTGATTAAATGTAGAGATGTCTTAAGTACAGCTATATTTAGTTGTATCACCAGTAGGCACACATTAGTTCCTCACCCGTGCACCTTAGCAGGAAACATTGACTAGCCCAGAGAACAGCTACCAGCTAGCCAGGAGACCAGCTAGCTCACCTGGCCTCTCAGCTACCCAATGCAGCCCAACAGCCTTTCAGTGAAGTTTGTGGGACCCACAGCGACCAGCGCCAGCACCCCAATATGGCAATGGCAATGGGCAATGGCAATTTATTTATATCGTTTCATACTCAAGGCAGACACAATGTGCTTTACAGAAAAATGCTGCATGAAATTCTTTACATAGAAATACTGCATGAAAAAGGAAAACAAGTAGATAAAATATAAAAGCCATGTATCTACACACGTGCATGTATAGCTGCACAAATACACAAATACAACTACATACACAAGAATAAAAATACACTCACACACACACACACACACACACACACACACACACCACTGGGTCTTTGTTTTACAAATTGTTTTCTGAAGTAATTCAATTTAGAAAAGTAGTGAATCTCTCTGGGACAGCTGTTTGAACTCCATCTGATTCTCTGGCGCTCTGGCAGGATTTTTTGGTGTCCAAAAGCCTAGTACCCGTACTAGGGAGAGCGCATTTGCCGGACGTTACGTCAAACTAGGCTGTCCAAAACTCAAGCATGCTCCGAAGCACCTGCACTCTGGTCGGGGCGATTCGAAGGATACATGCGATGCATGCTCTTCAGCCTCGTTCTGCCTTCTGCAGCCTCGTTCTGGCTTTGATCAGAGAAAGAAACATGGCGGCAAGTTTCAACTTTACCGAGTGGTTACAAGTTTGTAATATAATAAAATACCCAAACAATGTTCAAGTTTTACTATCGAAAATGTTTATCTTGTTATTTGTGTATTTCACATGGCTTCCTTTAACCATTTCACTCACTATAATACACGTTAGTACCATAAGTGCTAACGTTAGCTTGTTAGCTCACACTGTTGGCTTGATAGCTCATACATCAACACTAACGTACGCTACGGTGCTACCTAGCTGGGCTGTCCAAATGTAAAGATCACTGTCTGACGAGCACTCTCCCCATACCGTTGCTACAAAGCACGGTGCTACGAAGCATCCTGCCTTGACTTTTGGACACCACCAATATTTCAGAATTGGTGTGCTCTTATTTATTTTTTTTAAAGGGTGGTAATTGAAAGATGATTTATTTTGTTATAGCCACTAGTCTTTGGAAGTTATGTAGCCTTAAAATGATGCTAAAGTGTGTATATGGTACAGAATTGTCTTAGTGAAGGAGGGAGACGGTAAGACTAATGCTATGCCTAATCTGTTTCAATGACCTATGCTAACGCAGAGAACGGCTGGATGAAATGGAGAAAGATGTGACTCAACTGATTAACTCAAGGGGAGCTGCAAAATTAGCATATTTCACTTTACGTAACACATACAAATGTATTTTTTTAAATTCATTTTTAAATTGTATTCTAATTGTATTTAATGATTCATTAGGCTCTCATGTCTCATTCTCATTCTTTTCATCTCTATACTGGAAACTGTTTAAAAACATGTAGTCGTACATAAACATGTAGTCGTCATGCCATCCGTGTACAGCAAAAACATATCAGACCCATCAGGTATAGCAGGAAGTTGACACTTGTGAGCACAGCTACGACTATCAGCTCGTTATGCTTATAGATGGGCCAGATAACCATGGCTGTCAGGTACATAATCACAGATAATAAGTCAGTGAAGAACACTGGGAGGAGGTGGGAATCAGAATCAATGAAGTTCCCAATGGACAGCAAGATGACCACACTGGACAGGATGAAGCAGACACAGTAGACGGCCATACACCACTTTATGGCCTCGTGGCTCTCATAGGCAATGGGGTTACTGATGAACACAAAGATGACACCGGCCACAAAGGTCTCACACACCTTCAGCAGACCAGCCCACGTGGCCATGAAGCCGGTCCCATCTTGCCTAACCCTGTCCTGATGCATCATGTGCCTGGTCTTGATCACCTCCATCAGGTAGGTGATGGTGGCCAAGCAGGAAAAGGCCAGTGAGGTGGCGTGGGCGCTGTAGGAATGGCCGGTGAAGCCCCTGACAAAATGGACCCCAAAGATGATGGTGTTGGAGAGGCAGAAAAGGGAGGCATACGAGGCGAAGGTGATGGTGAAGTCCTCCCAAGACAGGGGTAGTCTGGACTGTAGACCACACAGCTCCACCAGTAGCAGCAGTGCTGAGCCAGAGAAGCTCAACCCCCAAGCCAAGATGCACCACTTAGCCATGGGCTCCTCTGTCACCAGTTCACCGTCCACTGCACTGTCCACTGCCACACTAAAGGCCACACAGGCAAACAGCATGGCCAGCACACGTGCACACAGCACCCTTCCGCACGTGCAAGGCTGAGTATTGGGGGAGAATGAGGGTATGTGAATATGTGGAAGTATCGTAGCGGATCCCGAGGTGCCTGGCAGGAGATGACTTCTCTCGCTGGAGACAGAGGCTGGAGGCTGGTGAGTGTTCCAGTCATGGGAACCGGAAACAAAGTGCTGTTGAACCCTCTGATCTTGGTTGCTAGAGACTCTGTGCTGTTGAATGATACTAGCTGTGGAACCAGAAGCACATTGCTGTTGAACGCTCCTATCACGGGAACTAGAGGTACGGTTCTGTTGAGCGCTCCTACTGTGGGAACTAGAAGTACGGTTCTGTTGAATAGTCCTTTCACGGGAGCCAGAAGCACGTTGCTGTAGAATGTTACTAGCAGCGGAACCAGAAGCTTGTTGCTGTTGAGCGCTCCTATCACGGGAACTAGAGGTACGGCTCTGTTGAGCGCTCCTATCACGGGAACTAAAGGTATGGTTCTGTTGAATGGTCCTTTCACCGGAGCCAGAAGCTCGTTGTTGTTGAACGCTCCTTTCACGGGAACTAGAGGATTGTTGGTTTTGAACATTTCTAGCAGTGGAACCAGAAGCTTGTTGCTGTTGACTGCTCCCATCAGGGGAACCACGTGGTGGTGGAATGTTTGTTTCCAAGGAGACAATGGAAGCAGCAGAAGGAGTTCTTTGTTGGCGTGTTGATCTCAGCCTCTCCACCGTCTCAGCCAGCACTATGTTTGGCCGAAGAAGGGGAGCGGGAGTGAAGGTCTCTCTGCACTGGGGACAGCTGACGGTTTGGAGGCCATTATTCAGGAGCCAGTACTCCCGTATGCAGTAGCTGCAGTAGTTGTGTCCACAGGGGAGGGTCACTGGGGCTCTCAGTAGCTCCAGACAGATGGAACAGAGGAAGTCTTGGTTGTTCAAGACAACACGGGTTTGGGCCATGGTGATGGACAGAGGGGTGAGTATTTCTACTGGAGTGTAGGCGTGTTATAGATGTGTTATACACGTATATATAAGTGTTATTAATGTTTTATGGACATGTTATAATCACAACTTCAGTAGGTAGATCCTGTTCAGTCATCTGATTTGTCCAGAACTTCCTAGAAAAAGAGCACAAGTAACAGATTAAGATAATAGATCATTTGTAAATCAAACACATTTCTCAGACCAGTAATTATTACCTCCGCCAAGGAGGTTATGTTTTGCTCGGCGTGTGTGTGTCCGTGTGTGAGTGTGTGTGTGTGTCTGTCTGTCTGTGTACAAAATAACTCGAAAAGTACTGCATGGATTTGGATGAAAATTTTGCACAATGGCTGTATTGGTACCAGTGAGAACTGATTAAATTTTGGTGATGATTGGGTGACTGGAACACTATCTGGAATTTATTTTGTGAATTGTTGCTTTTCACATGGGCTATAGCTCATCTCTATATACGGCTCTGGCTCACATTGCACTGCCCCGCCATCTAGTGTGCAGCAAAAATATTCCAGTAGGCACGGCGTCGGCTCATAGCTAGTTGTATTACCGATAGTGTTCATGTCATTCTATCATTGCCAACCGGCAACGGTTTTCAGGGATATTATTAGCCCGGTTCAGTGTGGGATAGTAGCCTATCATTACCGAGCCGGAGACGTGAGCAGGGGTCAAGCAGGACTTGGAATAGTTCAAGGAAAAAGTTTCAACACATCGGTCCGTCGGCAATAGATTTTGCAGTTAACAGAGAAAGGTTTGTGCATTTGTAGACTTAACTACTTCTTACTATGGCTAAATTTGTATGCAGGGACAATCGGTTTTCGGACACCTAAGGCTAAAGAGCTCATAACATTGCTTTTACTTCTATCGCCTGGTTAACATTCATGTCAATTTCTCCGATAAGTGTGCTGTTTGGCTTTATTGTTGTGAGTTTGGCATATAACTGGTTACATAGCCCTACGCAGCTGGTGGGATGGTAGGCTATCACACTATGACAAGGGGGGAAATGTCAGTCCATGCCCATCTCATCAAGCAGTATTTTTAGTCCAGTCAAAATAGCGCAAATCGACAAAAAAAATTGCAACAGAAACGGTTCATGGTTTTTCTTGGTCCTAACACCCCCCTGAATCACATACTAAAAGTCGACCGCCGTAGATGGAGTGGAACATGTATATTTTCTAAGTTAAAGGGCAAAATTGTGCCCAACAGTCTAAGTCAAATTGAGTTGAATAGGGTAAAATTTTAAATTAATAGATATCACTATGAAACTTCTTCAGTTGATTAGTTACATCATAACAAAGAAAAAATGTATTGGAAGTTTTTGGAGATGTTATGTTTATATATGCAAATTAGGCATTTATCTAAAAATCTCCATAAAAAAATACACAATCTAAAGACTTAGGCCTAAAATTAATAGATATCACTATGAAACTTCTCCAGTTGATTAGTTACATCATAACAAAGAAAAAACGTATTGGAAGTTTTTGTAGATGTTATGTTTATATATGCAAATTAGGCATTTATCTATAAAATGTACCATAATCTCCATAAAAAAAATACACAATCTAAAGACTTAAAATTAATAGATATCACTATGAAACTTCTCCTGTTGATTAGCTACATCATAGCAAAGACAAATGTATTGCAAACTTTTGGAGATATTACGTTTATGTATGCAAATTAGGCATTTGTCCTTAAAATGTACAATAACCTCAAAATACACAATCTAAAAATCGTGTAAGGCAGATGTTTCTGCCATATTCAATAGATAATATTAGGATAAGCCACACTGTCTCTGCAACCTTATCTCCCAATGTGTCTTCACTACACAACACAAAGAAATGCTATAAATTCATAGAATATTGTGTGTAATGTTCGATCTCATTTTGATGGTCTAAGTCTTTAATGGTCTCAGTCTCATCAAGAAATAGGTTAGTCCTAATATGTTTATCAGGAATCTAGGATTTCTGGTCTCTTCGTTATAGCTTCCCCCAGAGACGTACTTCTGTAAGGTATGGTGTAGCCACAATATGACTGAACTGTTATAATGTATTTTGACATTTGACTAATAGATGTTCAAACCAACACACAGATTGAACAATCCACAGTGTGCTTAGTAGGACAATACGCTATTTGATAGTCATTAGATCTATGTCTATAGAGCAGGCACGGAAAACAGATCGAAGCTCTCACTCAATGTCCAAAAAAAGCTAAGAAAAAGCTCAAAACAAGAGATTCCCATTCAGGGTTTTTAACAGATGTTCTCACAGATGCCCAATTATTTAAAGTGCATATTTACAATCCACTGTGTGCTTAGGAAAACATTTGATAGTCATTAGGTCTAACACTATAGAGCAGGCACCACACTCAGACTTTGTCCATTATTGGTAAGCAAGACATTTGGCATGGTGGAATCTTAAGACTGTAAAAGTGATACATATCCTATACTTATTGGAGTCAGGTCATTTATATTAATGGAGTCAGATTTGTCAACAGACTTTCGGCAGAGCACTGGAAATACAGAACATGTATGGTGAGACAAGGCCCCAGGTCATTTGTTTCCTCACAGCTTACAATCGGATGAAGCCACATAACAAATCTATTATTTCATTCTGGCCATAATGTTGTCAAATGTAATGAATGCAACTTCCCACTATTTCCTCATATGTCTTTCCTGTCTCCCAGGGTAGTCGGTGCAGGGGGCCCCTCCATCCAAGACATACAACATATCTCCTTCTTGCACATGATCATGAGGCACAGCCTTCCATATTTCTTTTGCCAGTTGGTGTTTGTTAGCTAGTAGAAACATTGTTCTGGTGGATAACCACATAGTTCACACTTGAAGACTTCAGCCAGCATGTCTCAGTGTAGCTGCAATCAAAAATGTCTGAAACAAGGGCTGTGGGTCACATAATCCATTTGATCGATATGAACACCCCCAACACCTTATCACAGGTGATATTGCCCACAATGGAGTGAATGTTGATCATTCCAAAGAGATCAGGGAAAATATTTTAAAGAACATGAATGGGAGGCATGTGACAGAATATGTCTTCAAGAAAAAGCACAAGCAGTCACCCTGGACTCAAAATCCACTGTAAAACTGAATAATGAAGTTGCCCACATTGACCCATAGCTCTTGTTTCAGAGATTTTTGATTGCAGCTACACGAGGATGTGCTTCATGATGGTTTGCCAGAAGGACATATGTTGTAGGCCTACAGTAGCCTATGTCTTGGATGGAGGGGCCCTCCTCCACCAACTACCCTGGGAGATAGGAAAGACATATGAGGAAAGAGTGGGAAGTTACAAGCGTTACATACGAAAACATTATGGCCAGAATGAAACAATAGATTTTTTTTTTTTTTTTTTGTGGCTTCATCTGATTTTTAGATTGTGTATTTTGTTATGGATGTTATGGTATATTTCATGCATAAATGCCTAATTTGCATATATAAATGTAATATCTCCAAAATTTTGCAATACATTTGTCTTTGCTATGATGTAACTAATCAACTGGAGAAGTTTCATATTGTCTATTTTGTTATGGAGATTATGGTACATTTTATAGATAAATGCCTAATTTGCATATATAAACATAACATCTCCAAAAACTTCCAATACATTTTTTCTTTGTTATGATGTAACTAATCAACTGAAGAAGTTTCATAGTGATATCTATTAATTTAAAATTTTACCCTATTCAACTCAATTTGACTTAGACTGTTGGGCACAATTTTGCCCTTTAACTTAGAAAATATACATGTTCCACTCCATCTACGGCGGTCGACTTTTAGTATGTGATTCAGGGGGGTGTTAGGACCAATAAAAACCATGAACTGTTTCTGTTGCAATTTTTTTGTCGATTTGCGCTATTTTGACTGGACTATTTCCCCATGCATTGGTTTTCGGTAGATGCTAACGTTAGCTGTTTTTCTTGACTGGGCCGTTAGCTGTAACCCAACGTTAGCCTACTATCTTGCCACTACCAGGACATCCATGAATAACCAACAATAAACATTAATGTAGGCCAATGAAATCTCAATTTAATAGTTGTTATGAATAGTCTAGCCACAGTCTGGGTGAGACTATGACAAACAAATAACTTTATCAGAGTGTCATGTCTCCTTTCATGCTAGCAAGCGGTTTCATTTTTGGATGAATATCATGCCTTAGCTTCCATGAGCCAATATTCAAGTTAGTTTTACTTTGGACAATCGGCCGATATTGCAACGGCGCGATGCATAGTTGCATATCCATTGAATGTCGAATTTGAACCCAACTTTACCGCGGTTATTTTCTCCGTTATCGCCTCTACATCAATTAAACATACGCCATCTCTTACAGAAATATGGGTTACACCTACTGATTTTTCAAAGGCAATAATCAAATAACAGTGTTAAACTATTTATTGTGATTAAATAATTAGGACTTTTGCATGGATGTCTATGGCTTGGCGAACTTTACTGCTCGTCTGTCTGTCTGTCGAAAAGAAGCCTAATTTTCAGGGGGACAGGCAAGATGTGATTCGATTTTGGTGGAGATCGGTGATCCAGAACATCCAGAATTTATCTTGTGTCTGTGACCACATTGCCTTGGCGGAGGTTTGTGCTCTCTGAGCGCTTTTCTAGTTTTGTATTGTATTGTCTTACTTAAACAAATAATTCATGAGCATTAAGGTTTAATCCCGGGACCTGGGATTCCCAGGAAATATGATCAATACTATTTCCCATTCCCCGGGAAAGGTCATGACAGATAGAATTAACCTAATAAAGAACTAAATGGTGCACGTCTACAAGTAATTGTTGTCATACAGTAGCCTGAAGGAAAGTAGCGGAGTGAATTCAAACATATCCCTGTTGAAAGAGCTTGCTAAATGCGCTAGTTAGCGAGTGGAACAAAATAATTTGGTACAGCACAGACCGAACGCGAACGCAGAAGCGAACAGTCACTTTACACTGAATCAATGGGACCTGACTATTGGAAACCGAAAGTAAGATCTGAGATTACATTGACTCAATGTAAAGTGTTTCATGTTCGCGTTAGGTCTCTGCTGTTCGAAATTCTTTCATTTCATGCAAAATATATTGCTGTTAGAAAGCTCGTACAGCAGGGCTATGCTTAAACTTACTCCGGACTTATACTTTAAACAGGCTACTGCAGCAGCAGGCTACCTCTGCTCATGATATCAGGGTCTGCGGCCAGTTTTCTATGGAGGAATTTTCAAAAACTGGAGAATGACAGCCTCAAAGCTAAGCATATGTTGTGTGCCCGGGTTATCAAGTGCTTCGGGGATTGCGCAGACATTTAGAATCTTGGCATTCTGAACTTGTAAGTGTTTAAAAGAGAAATATGCTCAAGAGTTCAGTGCTGCTTAATGCAGCAGAGTGTTTAGCCATATTATTATTTTAAATCCGTATTATTATTTTATTTTTACTTGACCAAGTATTCATAATATGGAAATGAAATTTTGATGCATTTGTGCCTACCTCTGCACAAACACCCCTTCACACAAAAAATACTCTCACACACACTACCTCCAGGCTATACACTCTCACACACTACTTCATCCAGCCTATAGGCTATCTACATTACATACCAATATATTTTGAGATCTGTCCAAATATTCTACTTGATTTTAAATTTAAAAAAAAATCTTGCATAGAATCATGCATGACTATGTTTGAAAGGGGAAATGATATATAAAGTTTCACAGATTTTTTATCTGGGGTGAGAAATTATGTAAGTTTTTGGTTTCATTGTAGTGCAGACTTAAAGGATGCACCATGTAAACAAACAACCAGCTTTGAATGTATTTTTAGTGTCAAATATTTGAGTCGTAGCGGAGGTAGCAAAAATGGTCTCAACTGTACTCAGTCTACCCTACTACATACAATGTTCTCATACAGTATTGAGATGCACACTTAATAAGCTACGTTTCTCATCGACTCCCTAAAAACATACTTGCAATTTATTTCTTCACTGTACATTTTTTAACCATCTGATAAGCACAACTTGTACTTGTATTAGGCCTAGCCTAGGCAACTGTTTTAAATTAAAGGCCTAGTAGCCTAGGCAACTGTTTTAAATTAAACTGAAAATGTAGTTAGCACATGTCTAACTAAAAAATGCACCTTAATATAAGCTGTAGCCTATCTCATGCAAAGAGCAGCTGATCAAGTGCTTGGTATTCGATTCAGGAGAAGTTGCACTGATATGTAGGCCATCATATAGTTGTTGAAATTATGAATATGATTGTTTACATTTTCTTCAAGTAAATAAATAAAAAATAAAAACACAAATGTAGGCTACCAATTACAGCACATGTTCTACATGTGTAGGCCTACACATGCTCCAAGAGGTCTCTTACAACAACAACAACAACAACAACAACAACAACACACATTTTAGTAACACAGGTAATAAGTAACAGGTTAAAATATCTTTTAGCCTAAAAATACAATAACTTTTGCCATTAGCTCAGCCTATAAGGCAATCTAGGCTATCAAAGATAACTTTTAGATTGGCCTAGAAGCAATCAAATTTATAGTCTAGAGCAAGACAACAACAATGAACAGGATGACTTGGATAAAAACATTTAAATAGCTTTGGAGTCGTCCAAGATAATACTTACCAGCAAAATGAGAAGTAGACTTCCTAAAGTCAATTCAGGCCACTGTGGACTTCTGTCCAGTGCTACCGATGAAATCAAATGGCCAGGATACTCACGGAAGCAGGATCGGATAATAACATTATTGGCCAAACGCAATCAAAATCCAACGTCCCCGTGTCTTTTCTCGCTGAGGTTTGCCGGTCATCATCAAGGCCGTGCTGTGCCAACACAGTTCAGGTTATCCAACAGTTTTATTGTGACCATAATGTGCTTTACT
>JAODXP020000020.1:4290774-4300774 GCA_027497455.2 Sardinella longiceps | reverse complement strand
GGTGAAGCCATCCAACGTTACGACCAAACTGACAGCTGTTCATGTCGGGAAGGAAACACTTAGAACTGCTAAAACTCACAGATAACTCCTAGATAACGTTTAGTGTTGCTAAGTTGTTGCTAGCGGAATACTGGCATAACCTTAACGTTAGTGTGGATTTTGGAATAGGCTAACGTTATCTGTTAGCATGTGGATTTTGTCATGCGTATCTGAATAATGTTAACTATTCCTGACTATCTCAAGCGCCACAGGGTCTGCTACCGTTATCACCAAAAAATTAGGAAGTAACGTTACGTTAGCCTAACGCAAGATATATCAGGTTTGCGCACAGCAGGTTAAGTTAGCAGCTAACGTTAACGTTAAGGCCATATCATTGGGCTAAATATCCGTCCTGAGAAGACAAACTACATCCAACGTTACTGTTTCCCATTCCAATTAAACATGCCCATGTCTCTGAAACGGCATGGTTAGAAAAGTAACTGTGGTCTTACTGATGAAGAGGATGTTATTATCATTCTTACCGCTACTGCAGAGGAGTGGAAGGAATGTTGTCGTCCTGCAGGATTGCAGCCTCGCTCTGGCTCGCGACACCGGTGGGTGATCCAAGGAACGCGCCAGGGCAACGGGAGGAGCACAGAACGGCACAGAAGACTGTCGTTCCTAAACTTGTCACAGCGTGGCGCCAGTGACCTGTGTTTTAGTCAAGGTCTGAGGGCTCTGTAATCTATCTAGGCCCACTCTCTGTTACTGTAAAGTGTTCTTAAAAACAAACAAACAAACAAAACAAAATTGTAAAAAGAAAGTAATGTGTGTTGAAAGACTGGGGACATTCTTCCTCTTTCTTTTGAATCAACAAGGGGCAAGAAGTCCACTCTCTCCCTCTGGAATAACTAGGGTTAGGCTACCACCTGTGTCTGACAAAAATCCTGTAAATTTTGACCATGAAATCAAATTAGTTTGTAAGCAACGGCGCCCTTCGCCCATCTAACCCAAGATAAAAATCACCCTTCTACACTGCAATTGTACAGCTTTAATTAGTAAAAATGACACTTATTAGTTATTTGTGTACAACCGAATTCCAAAATAGTTGGGACACTTTACAAATTGTGAATAAAAACAGAATGCAGTGACGTGGAAGTTTCAAATTTCAATATTTTACTCAGAATACAACATCGATCACATATCAAATGTTATACTGAGGAAATGTATCATTTTAAGGGGAAAATAAGTTTATTTTCAATTTCATGGCACTACACATCCCAAAATAGTTGGGACAAGGCCACAATTACCACTGTGTGGCATCCACTCTCGTCTGCAAACGTCTGGGGACTGTGGAGAGAAGTTGTGGAGAGAATGTTGTCCCATTCTTGTCTAATACAGGCTTCTAGATGCTCAACTGTCTTAGGTCTTCTTTGTCATGCATTCCTATGTATGATGCACCAAAAGCTTTCTATGGGTGAAAGATCTGGACTGCAGACTTGATGGTGCCTTTCCAGATGCGTAAGCTGGCCATGCCACACACACTCATGCATCTCCATACCATCAGAAATGAGTGCTAACAATAAGCAATAACAACTTGGGTTGTCCTTGTCCGGATGGTATGGCATCTCAGTTTTCTGAAAAGAACTTTGAATTTTGATTCGTCTGACCACAGAACAGTTTTCCACTTTGTCACAGTCCATTTTAAATGAGCCTTGGCCCAGAGAAAACGCCTGCGCTTCTGGATCATGTTTAGGAATGGCTTCTTTTTTGACCTATAGAGTTTTAGCTGGCTATGGCGAATGACACAGTGTATTGTGTTCACTGACAATGTTTTCTGGAAGTAGTCCTAAGGCCAGTTTGTGATATCCATTACATTAGCATTCCTGTATGTAATGCAGTGCCATCTAAGGACCCAATGATCATGGGCATCCAGTATGGTTTTCCGGCCTTGACCCTCATGCACAGAGATTGTTCCAGATTCTCTGAATCTTTCGATGATGATATGCACTGTAGATGATTATACCTTCAAACTCTTTGCAATTTTTGTCTGAGAAACTCCTTTGTGATCTCGGACCACCACTTCTTGCTGCACCATTTGGGGAACTGGTGATCCTCTGCCCATCTTGACTTCTGAGAGTCAATGCCACTCTCGGAGGCTCTTTTCATACCAAATCATGTTGCCAATTGACCAAATAAGTTGCAATTGGGTCCTCAAGCTGTCCCTCATATGAAAATTTTACTTTTCTGGCCTCTTATTGCTACCCGTCCCAACTATTTTGGGATGTGTAGCTCTCATAAAATCCAAAATGAGCCAATATTCGGCATAACATTTCAAAGAGTCTCACTTTCAACATTTGCCATGTTATCTATATTCTATTGTGAACAATATATAGGTTTATGAAATTTGTAAATGATTGGATTCGATTTTTATGAACAATTTATAAAGTGTCCCAACTTTTTTGGAATTCGGTTGTAGTTAATAATTGGTTTATTTAATAGCATTATGTTGGTTTATTTTCAACATTTTTTCAGGATTAAAAAAATAAAATAAAATCCGGGACAGACCATGAAAATCCGGGACAGGTGGCAACACTATGAATAACCCCTCATCCACATCATTCACTCAGACATCACCATCGTCCTTTAAACAGGCCCCACAAACCCACTCCTTCACACTCTTCTGCTGTTGCTGTTAATTCCTCAACTCCATACAGACATGGCACCTTTAACTCCATACAGACATGGCACCCTTTAACTCCATACAGACATGGCACCTTTAAACTCCATACAGACATGGTACCCTTTAACTCCATACAGACATGACACCACTTAACTCCATACAGACATGACACCTTTAACTCCATACAGACATGGCACCTCAAACTCCATACAGACATGACACCTTTAACTCCATACAGACATGGCACCTTTAACTCCATACAGACATGACACCCTTTAACTCCATACAGACATGGCACCTTTAAACTCCATACAGACATGACACCTTCAACTCCATACAGACATGACACCCCTAAACTCCATACAGACATGACACCTTTAAACTCCATACAGACATGGCACCTTTAAACTCCATACAGACATGGCACCCTTTAACTCCATACAGACATGACACCTTTAAACTCCATACAGACATGACACCCTTTAACTCCATACAGACATGGCACCTTTAACTCCATACAGACATGACACCTTAAACTCCATACAGACATGACACCCTTTAACTCCATACATTTACATTACATTTATGCATTTAGCAGACGCTTTTATCCAAAGTGACTTACAAAAGAGGGATAGCAATCAAACTGCAACACAATACAAGTAAGTGCCTACTGGGAGTGCCATTTGCTAATAGGAGAGCAAGTGCAAGAGTTTAGAAGTGCTTGGTCAGTGTATTCCAGGTAATTTAAGTAACTAGGACAACAGATGCTCTTGATAGAGCTGGGTCTTCAAGAGTCTCTTGAAAGTAGAAAGAGTGCCTGTTGTTGTGATAGTCTTGGGAAGACTATTCCACCAGTTAGGAACAATGCATGAGAAGAGCCTAGATTGACCTGTGCGGGGTGTTGGCCGTTCTAAGCAGCGATCCTTGGTTGAGCAGAGCGATTGGAGTCAAGTCAAGTCAAGTCACATTTATTTATAAAGCACATTTCATACAACATAGTTGATCCAAAGTGCATTAAAAGTGCATTAAAAGATACAAACAATAAACAAGTAAAAATAGAATGGTGATGATGATGATGATAAAATAATAATTAAAATAACAATAATAATCCATTTTGTCTATCCATAGTAAAAAGTAAATAAAAATAAAAATAGAAAAAACAGAGTTAGGGAGTATTAAAAGCTAAGGAAAAAAGATGTGATTTTAACTTAGATTTAAAGAGATCAATGGTATGGATAGACCTAATGTGGGAGGGGAGATTATTCTAGAGGTGGGGAGCAGATACAGAAAAGGCTCTGTCACCTCTAGTTTCGAGGGGAGAACGGAAAGAAGATGTTTAGTGGCGGATCTGAGTGGCCTAGAGGTACAGTAAGGGCTTAGTAAATTGGAGATGTATTATGGTGCCAAGTCATGTAAGGCTTTAAAAACAAATAGTAAAATTTTGAATTCAATTCTATACTTAACCGGAAGCCAGTGCAATTCACACAGTACAGGGGTAATGTGATCCCGCTTCTTTGTTCCAGTGAGTAATCTAGCTGCAGCATTTTGGACCATTTGCAATCTGGCTACAGTAGAGTTAGGAAGGCCAAAATACAGTGAGTTACAATAGTCAAGCCTTGAAGTGATGAACGCATGAATTGCAGTTTCTAAATCTCTAGTGGACAGGAGAGATTTTAATTTAGCAAGAGTTCTTAATTGGAAAAACTGGGCTTCACTACACTGTTAATTTGATTGTTAAAAGTGAGTGAAGAGTCCAGATAGACGCCAAGGTGTTTGACAACACTGTGCAAATTTGGAGATAAGGGACCAAGAGCTTTACTCAGGTCTGATACAGAGCCAGGAGGCCCAAAAATGATCACTTCAATGATTTTCTTTTCATTAAGTTGTAAAAAGTTCCTAGCCATCCAACATGTGATGTCATTAATGCAGTTAAAAAGGTTTTCCAAGGAAGCAGTGTTATTAGGATTGACTGGAAGGTAAAACTGTGTGTCATCGGCATAACAATGGTATTGAAAATTATACTTTTGAAAAATAGATCCAAGTGGGAGCATGTATAATGAAAATAAAAGAGGTCCTAAAATGGACCCTTGGGGGACACCGCACTTGATTGGGGCAGAGGAAGAGGAGTAGTAGTAGTAGTAGAGGAGGTTAGCATATGGTTTGATGATCGCTTTCAGGTAGACAGGAGCATGGAGTTGCCATGCAACTAGTGCAAGTTGTTAGGGATTTCTTTCAGTGAGCTCAGGAAACGTACTGTAAAAAACATGTACATAAAACACAAACATAGAACATTCACTGCCCTTCAGTACTCACGTAGGGTCACGCATACCATGTACCAAAGGTAATTAAGAAAAAAGGAAAAAGGAAAAACCTGACCATCCTGTCCTGAATGTTTGACCAGGAAGGAGTGTGCCAGATGTAAGAAAAGTGGCAAGTGCAAACATGGACTAGACAATATTGAATTTAAAAGAAATGACCAAGCAAGCTACTTGGCAGAGTTTACAGTGCTATGTGCAGTAGTACAGTATACATGTAGCGGGGTCAGTTAGCAGGGTGGGCTTTCATTATAATCTGTCCGGTTTTAATCTCTACTTCCTTGCTGGTTTACACCCGGCAGCTCTGGTGCTCCTGCGGTTACGTCACTAATTGGTGCTTCAGGTGAACGCAGGCATAGGTATAGGCACCTGGGGTCCTGACAGCGGAAGTATGTGCTTTGTGTTGTGAACTCAGCGTGTGTGTGGCAGCGGTTGTTTCAGCAGCAGGTATGTGCGAAACTACTTCCATGGTTATTTGTAGCATTATTAAAGCTGCCGTACTAAAATGGGGTTTTGTTTGCGTGGTGTACAGGGCTGAATGGGTGCTAGCCAGGTCACATCTTAACGGCAACAATAACAGCGTGGTATGCCTGGGTTGCGTGTGTGGAGGTATGTGAATTAACGCATATGTTTATCTGCTTGAATTATGCCTTTAGCCTTCTGCCCGTAATATGTTTCTTTGTTTCTTTTATGTTGGTGCTCTAGACCAGCATACGGCTGTGTAGCTTGTTTGCCAGGGTTGTTTTGGACATCTTGCGTCTGCCATCTTGCGTGACTGCTCATCCCGGTCACAGGTATGTGGACATATGAGTTGATAATGAAAGGGGGCTGTGCGCATTTTAAACAGAAGGCAACGTAATGCACCACATTAGTTTTATAGCGTTACAATTATTAGCTAGGATGCTCTGGCTTCCGTACACATTAGCACATAAATAAAGTTAGTAATGAAGCCTGTTGGCAATGCAGTATGAAACTCATGTTCTAGCAATGTGTGAACTAAACTCTGTGAATGTGTTTGTTTTATTGTTTATTTTAGAGACCTACACGTCGGCGTTATTTGCTGGCTGCTGTTCTCTACGTATGCATGTGTGCGTGAGTGTGCGATATAGGTTAGACTGTGAAGTTATATTTTTGGTTTAACCTCTAACCTGTGTGCTGCAGCTGTCTGGCTCGGTGTGACGATCCTGGGCCACAGGTTAGAGGTATTTTATTTTCTATTTCTTTGTTTTGTTTGTTTCTCCCCGGCCTGTTTGTTTGCCCCATCTTCAGCTAGGCATGGCAGGGCCAATGCTATAATTAAGGTCTCCTTAACTCTAAATCACCAGTGTGGGATTGAAACGTGTTCGATGCTAATGTTTCCTGAATACTCACTGGGTTCTTTGATGAGGTTGTAGTGCTTGTTATGTGATTTCACCCAAAGGTTGCAGTGCGTGTTATGTGATTTGACTCAAGGTTGCAGTGCATGTTATGTGATTTGACTCAAGGTTGCAGTGCATGTTATGTGATTTGACTCTGGGTTGCAGTGCATGTTATGTGATTCTGTTGAGACCTAGGTAGTAGTAGAGGCCCTAGACCTAGTCAAGCTTCCCCTGTGTTTTGGTTTGTTTTGTGTTTCTTTTTTTTTCTTTTTTTCTGAATTAAATGCAGTCATGAACTTTTATGGACCAACCTACCTGACCACTATTTAATATTTAATAATATTTAATAAAGATTGTAACTTTTGTATTTTTTTCTAAAACCCTGTGCTGTGCAGTTATTTGAGTTCCCCTTACTGTGGTGCCATTGGGCTGTGTTAAGGGGTGGCGTAGTCAACTGGTCACTAGGAGGCCACTACATACAGTAAATAGATACGGTCAGTTGAGGACATATTGCACAGCATAATAAATAGATTGTTGTATAAATGCATAGAATAAAAAGTAATAGTAATGTAATTGAACTCAGCTCTTATCATATAAGCCTGCTTTCATAAGGTGCTGGTGCAGGGTAGTAGAATTATTTAGATGCTTGATGGACCTGCAGTAAGTGCTGTCAAGAAAATGTGATGTTTTAGTGGTTATGGCTCTCAATCTTTTACCTGATGAGGGAAGTTCACAGCCAATGATCTTTGAGGCTGTGCATACTATTCTATCCATCTGCATCCTCTGTTGGACTGTAGAGTTGCCGTACCACACAGTAATGGAAAAAGTAAGAACGCTCTCAATGGCTGCTTGGAACTGTAACATCCCCCAGGCTACCCCAAACTTCCTCAGCTGGCGCAGAAAGAAGAGTCTCTGGTGCGCTTTTTGGTTATAGTGGTGAGGTTCTCATCCCATTTAAGGGAGGATTCTGTTGTTGTGCCAAGAAATTTAAAACTATTAACCCGTTCCACCTCCATTCCATTAATGTGCAAGGGCAGAGATACAGTCTTTTGTCTGCGGAAGTCAACCACTAACTCCTTAGTTTTGGCTACATTTAGCTCTAGATTATGGGTAAGGCACCATTGTATGAGTAGGTGGACGTCGTTTCTGTAGGCAGAATCATCATCACCAGAAATTAGGCCCACCAGTGTAGTGTCATCTGCAAATTTAAACATTTTTATGGAATCAGTATGTGACATGCAATCATTTGTGTACAAAGAATATCTGTCTGAACTACAGAGAGTTTTAACTCCTCTTGCATTAGGCCTATCGTGTGAGGCGTTTAGGCTAGTATTTGATTGGTCTGTGTGAGTGTGTGTGTGAGGCGTTTAGGCTAGTATTTATTGTGGATTGGTCCGTGTGTGTGTGTGTGAGGCGTTTACGCTAGTATTTATTGTGGATTGGTCCGTGTGTGTGTGTGAGGCATTTAGGCTAGTATTTGATTGGTCTGTGTGAGTGTGTGTGTGAGGCGTTTAGGCTAGTGTTTGATTGGTCTGTGTGAGTGTGTGTGTGTGAGGCGTTTAGGCTAGTATTTGATTGGTCTGTGTGAGTGTGTGTGTGAGGCGTGAAGATATTCTTGAAGAAGGCCGTCTGACTGAAAGCTTGCACTTGGAGTAAAAAAACTTATTTGCAAAGACTTGAGTCTGCAGATTTTTCTTCACATTTTCTTGTTCATTTTCTTACCAGCAGCTCTCAGTGACCTAGAACAACAGGACTGTGGATTGACACCTGATTCCTTCTAAAGTGATCCTGGTGGATTGACACCTGATTCCTTCTTAAGTGATCTTGTTTCATTTAAATCTCTGTGTGTGTAGAGTAGCAAAAATAGACAAAAGAACATGTTTGTTTTTCCTTTTTAATATAAAACAACTCTACGAAAACAAACCATTTAAATAAACATGGCTCACAAACACATATTGACATGACAGACTGAGTTTACACAACAATGCCTCCACACACACACACACACACACGCTGTAATAATGTGCTTTTTATTCTTGCAAGATGAGCACGTAAGAGAGAACATAAGAGGTAGCTGCACAACATGGACAAGGACAATATGAATGAAGTCCCTCTGTTCAATAAGCAATAAGGTTCATTCATACAAAATAACACCTAGACACACAAATAAGAAAACGCCAAAACAAACAAAAAGTCCAAAACTGCTTCATTAGGAACTTCTGATCACTGTGACATCAATGAAACACACACACACACGCACGCGCGCCCACACAATCAATCACACACACACACACACCTACATAAGGAAAAAACATGGAAAGCTCATAAACATGGACCTGAAAAATGAAGTATTAAAGAACACCCCATGTTTAATGTACTCCATATAAACATACGCTCTCTCTCTCACACACACACACACACACACACACACACAATCACAGGTACGCTATAGCACAAATACAAAACACGTGTACACACACACACACACACACACACACACACACACACACACACACAAACACAAAAGCATTCAAGTAAAACTGTGCTGAAAGCTGGCAGATATTCCACAGAAAGAAACAAAAACAAAATCACAAAAAATGATCAAAAGGCTGAAACCCTCAAACCATTGACACAGAAAGGAATGCAGACGGCGTTGCTGAAGTGTGGCGTAGCTCAACTCAATATAATAATAATGATAATCATTATAATTATCTTTATTAGCTCAACTCAATCTTGATCGCTGTGTTATTGAATACATATTGGTAAGGATTTATCAGCGGACGTCCGTAAAACACGCCCTTGCCTGGGCTAAATGAGTCAGATTCACTACAGACAGCTGATTCCTCATCTCTGTCTGTCACTCACTCACTCACTCACTCAACTACACACACACACACACACACACACACACACACACACTACAGACAGCTGATTCCTCATCTCTGATCTCAACATCACTCACTCATCACACACACACACACACACACACACATTATTGAGAGTTAATTCCCCATATCTGCTCAACATCATGCACTCCCTCGCAACAAGCAGTGGAACGCCCTGCACTGCAACACTTAGTCATTCAGATTGCCCCCCCCCCCCCCCACACACACACACTTTTAAAGGTGCCAAACACACACACACACTTGTGATAGAGATGACTGACTATCCCCTTCAAACTAACACACACACACATGTACACACACACACACACACACACACACACACACACACACACACTTGTGATTGAGATGACTGACTGTCCCCTCCAAACTAACACACACACACACACACACACACACACACACACAGTTGGGATTGTGATGACTGACTGTTCCCCTCCAAACTAATACCTTGGCTTAACACCTTCATTTGTCACTAGATTTTTCTGTCCTTCTATTGGCCCATTTGTCCCTCTAGTGTAGACTCTTCTGTCTTCCTATTGGCCCATTTGTCCCTCTAGTCTAGACTCTTCTGTCTTCCTATTGGCCCATTTGTGCCTCTAGTGTAGACTCTTCTGTCTTCCTATTGGCCCATTTGTGCCTCTAGTGTAGACTCTTCTGTCTTCCTATTGGCCCATTTGTGCCTCTGCTGCTAGCAGTCCCACCCCAGACCAGCAGGAGGCAGCACAGGTGGAGCATGTGGCTCGTAGGGGCCCCACAGCC
>JAODXP020000020.1:4272817-4275317 GCA_027497455.2 Sardinella longiceps | reverse complement strand
GCTACCCTTAGAGCTACCTTATAGCATTTGCTACCATAGTGTCTTAGCCACCATTAGAGCTACCTTATAGCATTAGCTACTATAGTGTCTTAGCCACCCTTAGAGCTACCTTATAGCATTAGCTACTATAGTGTCTTAGCCACCATTAGAGCTACCTTATAGCATTAGCTACTATAGTGTCTTAGCCACCATTAGAGCTACCTTACAGCATTAGCTACTATAGTGTCTTAGCCACCATTAGAGCTACCTTACAGCATTAGCTACCATAGTGTCTTAGCCACCATTAGAGCTACCTTACAGCATTAGCTACTATAGTGTCTTAGCCACCATTAGAGCTACCTTACAGCATTAGCTACTATAGTGTCTTAGCCACCATTAGAGCTACCTTACAGCATTAGCTACCATAGTGTCTTAGCCACCATTAGAGCTACCTTACAGCATTAGCTACCATAGTGTCTTAGCCACCATTAGAGCTACCTTACAGCATTAGCTACTATAGTGTCTTAGCCACCATTAGAGCTACCTTACAGCATTAGCCACTATAGTGTCTTAGCCACCATTAGAGCTACCTTATAGTATTAGCCACTATAGTGTCTTAGCCACCATTAGAGCTACCTTATAGCATTAGCCACTATAGTGTCTTAGCCACCATTAGAGCTACCTTATAGCATTAGCCACTATAGTGTCTTAGCCACCATTAGAGCTACCTTACAGCATTAGCCACTATAGTGTCTTAGCCACCCTTAGAGCTACCTTATAGCATTAGCTACTATAGTGTCTTAGCCACCATTAGAGCTACCTTATAGCATTAGCTACTATAGTGTCTTAGCCACCCTTAGAGCTACCTTATAGCATTAGCTACCATAGTGTCTTAGCCACCCTTACAGCTAGCTTACAGCATTAGCTACCATAGTGTCTTAGCCACCATTAGAGCTACCTTACAGCATTAGCTACCATAGTGTCTTAGCCACCATTAGAGCTACCTTACAGCATTAGCTACCATAGTATCTTAGCCACCATTAGAGCTACCTTACAGCATTAGCTACTATAGTGTCTTAGCCCTAATTAGAGCTACCTTATAGCATTAGCTACTATAGTGTCTTAGCCCTAATTAGAGCTACCTTATAGCATTAGCTACCCCTAGAGCTACCTTATAAGCATTAGCTACTATAGTGTCTTAGCCACCCTTAGAGCTACCTTACAGCATTAGCTACTATAGTGTCTTAGCCACCCTTAGAGCTACCTTACAGCATTAGCCACCATTAGAGCTACCTTACAGCATTAGCCACCATTAGAGCTACCTTACAGCATTAGCCACCCTTAGAGCTACCTTACAGCATTAGCCACCATTAGAGCTACCTTATAGCATTAGCTACTATAGTGTCTTAGCCACCATTAGAGCTACCTTACAGCATTAGCTACTATAGTGTCTTAGCCACCATTAGAGCTACCTTATAGCATTAGCTACTATAGTGTCTTAGCCCTAATTAGAGCTACCTTATAGCATTAGCTACTATAGTGTCTTAGCCACCATTAGAGCTACCTTATAGCATTAGCTACCCCTAGAGCTACCTTATAGCATTAGCTACTATAGTGTCTTAGCCATCCTTAGAGCTACCTTACAGCATTAGCTACTATAGTGTCTTAGCCACCCTTAGAGCTACCTTAGCCACCCTTAAAGCTACCTTACAGCATTAGCCACCATTAGAGCTACCTTACAGCATTAGCCACCATTAGAGCTACCTTATAGCATTAGCTACTATAGTGTCTTAGCCACCATTAGAGCTACCTTACAGCATTAGCTACTATAGTGTCTTAGCCACCCTTAGAGCTACCTTATAGCATTAGCTACTATAGTGTCTTAGCCACCATTAGAGCTACCTTATAGCATTAGCTACCCCTAGAGCTACTTTACAGCATTAGCTACTATAGTGTCTTAGCCACCCTTAGAGCTACCTTACAGCATTAGCTACTATAGTGTCTTAGCCACCATTAGAGCTACCTTACAGCATTAGCCACCCTTAGAGCTACCTTACAGCATTAGCCACCATTAGAGCTACCTTACAGCATTAGCCACCCTTAAAGCTACCACACAGCATTAGCCACCCTTAGAGCTACCTTACAGCATTAGCTACCCCTAGAGCAGGGGTAGGCCTAGGGAACCTGTGGCTCACGAGCCAGATGTGGCTCTTTTGATGGTTGCATCTGGCTTGCAGACAAATCTTTAATAAAAAGAATGATTATGTAAAAAATATAAAACATTCTAATGTAGGCCTATTTCAATCCATTCATCTATCTATATCAGTCCAAGGTGACTGGAATTCGGCTAGCTTTGCTAGTTCTTTAGCAATTGTGAGACACAGAAAACCATTCACAGAGGTGGAGTATGCCAAAACACTCATGCTTGATATTGCCAATGAACTTTTTGATGACTTTTAAAGACATGCCTTAATAAAAGACATGCCTCTATATTGGTAGGTTATGATGGTTTTGATATGAC
>JAODXP020000020.1:4132817-4237817 GCA_027497455.2 Sardinella longiceps | reverse complement strand
AACCTTAACCCATCTACCCTAACCCTAACCCTCAACCCTCAACCCTAACCCTCAACCCTCAACCTTAACCCATCTACCCTCAACCTAAACCCATCTACCCTAACCTTAACTCCTCAACCCTCAACCTTAACCCATCTACCCCTCAACCCTCACCCATCCACCCTAACCTTAACCCATCAACCCTAACCTAAACCCCTCAACCCTAAGCCCTTCAGCCCTCAACCCTAATCAGCTCAACCCTCACCCTAAGCCTACTGTAGGGCCGGAGGTGTGGTATCTTGAAGGCAGCGCTGCCTGGAAGGCACAGTTGAGGCCAAAAAGACTAACGACTGTCACAGTCAATTAGCCAATCAGAAAGCTTTTCCCAGCATTTGCACCAATCAAAAGGGCCTCCAGTGGTGTACAGTACAGGCACACACACACACACACACACACACACACACACACACGTCACTTCTTTCCATCAGTAGTGTAGAGGGGAATGAGCTTGTGACAAAGACCACATTTTCCAATGTTAATTTACTCCATTTTATGAAAATTAGACGAACAAAACACCGTTTTCAATTTTTCAATGTATTCTCAACAGCGAAGGTGTAAACTGGCCTGTAGTAACGGTGGCCGGACTGTCAGCCAATAGGGTTGCCACCTGTGTCTGACAAAAATCCTAAATTTTGACCATAGGATCGACCTTTTTGTTTGTAAGCAACGGCGCCCTTCGCACATCTAACCCAGGATAAAAATCACCCTTCTACTGTGCAATTGTACAGCTTTAATTAGTAAAAATGACACTTACTAGTTATTTGTTTAGTTAATTGCTTTATTTAATAACATTTACAGTAATAGCATTAGTTTGGTTTATTTATTTATTTATTTTTTAATTCCGGGACAGACCATGAAAATCCGGGACAATCAGGAAAATCCGGGACAGGTGGCAATACTAGTGTTTAGTTAGTTTAGTTTAGTTTATTGGTTTATTTGACAGGGGCCATGTACAGGACAGTTCCAATGCCAGAGTTAGCTACAAAGCTATTTTGCTTCTGTGGTCCCGGGGCAGGAAGCTATCAAACAAACACACACATTAAAACATGAATAATGCATGCCCTTACAAAAAGGTACACACTAAGAGCAGTTACATCACTGCAATATACCTAACTAACAGTCACATCATACTATGGCAATACTAGTGGCCGAATACCCGTAAGTTACGCCCCTAAGCTCTATACCCCTCAGTTACACATTACATTTATAAACTACTCACATAAGCTCTATACTCCCTGCATATGAATGATCCTGAGCTATATATTACAGTTATAAATTACATATTACATTTATAAACTACTCACATAAGCTCTATACTCCCTGCATATGAATGATCCTGAGCTATATATTACAGTTATAAATTACATATTACATTTATAAACTACTCGCATTGCTTCCCTGTGTAAGCAGGAGCCAAATGTGTGTTTGCCATTTTTACAGTCAGTGTGCAGGTGGTGCTTTATGTGTTTGCAGTAACACTCTAATGCTATTGGTTGTGTGTGTACTGTTGTCTACAAACATACCATTTTGAAAGAGTGTTTTTGCAAAGAGTAGAAACTGGGCATTTACAAGTAATGTATGATGATTTGCTAGTTGGATGGAAGGCTTTGTGATTTATGTAGTAGAGTTTAAAAATTGTGCTTATAGTCCGTGAGCCAGGGCCCCAAAATATGAAAAACGTTACCGAAAAAGTGGCAAAGGTTACCATACCTTTCCTGAAAGCTTGGAATCTCAGCTTTCCAATGAGGTATGATGGCCATCTGAGAAACGTAGCTGTTTCGAGTTATCGCACATAATGTAAACTAAGGTAGAGGAAAATTATGCGAATGAATCAAGCAGAACACTGATATAGCTGAAAATCTAAAAATGGTATAAGAACAAATGAGACATGGATTCCTATGTTTAAGGGTGTGGTAAACTCAATTATGACACTTCCATTACTCTAAAAGGTCAAGGTCATGACCTTTTGGCAAGGTCAATGTCATTTTTTGCCATTTTCGCACAGATTGCTTAATTTATTTTCTCCATTCTCCCCATCCATAGTTTTGTGGCAAAGGCCATCATACCTTTTCTGAAAGCTTGGAATCTCAGCTTTCCAATGAGGTATGATGGCCATCTGAGAAGAGTAGCTTTTTCGAGTTATCGCACATAATGTAAACTAAGGTCCAGAAAATGATGCTTATAAATCAAGCAGAACACTGAGAAAGCTGAAGATCTAAAAATGGTATAACAATCAATGAGACATGGTTTCCTATGTTTTAGGGTGTGGCAAACCCAATTATGACATTGCCATTACTGTAAAAGGTCAAGGTCATGACCCTTTGGCAAGGTCAATGTCATTTTTTGCCATTTTCGCATAGATTCCATAATTTATTTTCTCTATTTTACCCATTCATTGCTTTGTGGCAAAGGCAATCATACATTTTCAGAAAGCCTGGAATCTCAGGTTTTCAATGATATTTCAATGCCATCTGAGAGGAGTAGCTGTTTTGAGTTATTGCACACAATGTAAACTACTGTTGAGACAATTAAGCATAATCAAGCAGAGCACTGAGATAGCTGATGGTGTGAGACATGGATTACTATGTTTAAGAGTGTGAAATGCCATTACTATTGCTATTACAGTTGCCAGTACTGTAAAAGGTCAAGGCAATGGCCTTTTTGGCATGGTCAATGACATTTGTTGACATAGACACAGATTGCATTATTCATTTTCTCTATTTTCCCCGTCCATATTTTTGGGAAGAAAGATGTGTATATTCTTTAAAATCCCAACAAAATGCTCTTTCAAATGGTATATAGCACTTGTGTAATAGTCAGACTCTGGCTTTTTACATATTGCAGAGATTCAGCAGTGCACTTATGATTCAGATATGGAATATGCTTCATTCAGTATTCACAGCTCACTGTGCATGATAAATAGTATGTATATGTTTGACAAATGTTTAAGTAGTCTTCATTCATGTCCAAATCACAATTCAAACTCCTCATCGTAATCCTCATCAGAGGAATAGGATTGTTCCTCATCAGCAAAATCATACTTCTTTCATGGCATAGGTCAGTGCAATGGGGAATTGTCATGCATTAGGGTCTGACAATGGATACAAGGATTTCTACCCCAATACATAATGGCTTTTATCTAGATGTTCTCTGGCAAATGCAAATCAAGCTCCGCAGTGCTGGGCAGTGAGCCTGCTGGAGTTAATTGTGTAGAGCATAGGCAACCTGTAGCTTCTTGCACAAAGGAAGAGGTATTATTTCTGCTGATGGATCCTCCTCATGACCTATAAGGCACTTCATGACTTAGCTCCTGCATATATTACACCTACTTATCCCATACTGTCCTGAAAGACTTCTGAGATCTCAAAATGCTGGTTTCCTTGAAAAGCGACTATATCTAAATCTACAATCGGGAGAAGAGCTTTCACCTATCGGGCACATCTCTTATTGAATTCTATTCCTCTCTACATTTGCGAAGCTGACTCTCTTAATACCTTTAAGTCTAGACTTAAAACCTTCCTCTTTGACATTTCTTACAGTTAGGGATGGTACATGGCATATCATCACTCCCCATGGGATATTTTGGGATGGGCTGCTTCTGCTGTTTACCCCTGCTTGGGACAAGGTGGCCACTGACCATCCCCACTGCGACCATGAGCTGCAATAGCCTAGTGCTGCCACTTACTGCACACTTGCCATCGTGTACAACTCTCTTTCTAATTTTTCTCTCCCTCACCTCACTCTGACACACTTATATCATTAAGTGACTGGTCTAATTATTTTGTTTCTTCTGCTACTACACACTACAATCATCCCGGCTGAGTGTTGAGCCTCCGGTCCACCTGCCTCCTTGCCACCAACCCCTACCAGCCACATACCAGGACCAGCCTCCTTTCCACCCAAAGTCCACATAATGGATCCGGACTAACTGGCCTCCCTGATGACCACTACCTAAATAACGACCTCCATCCAATGAATAATGCCACCACTATTGACTACATCCTCTGACTTCTACCCTATTGACTGTCCCACAAACTATATTTTTCCTACCATCTAGTAACTCTCAGAACAACATTCTGTATTCATGTTGTTACTCTGTGTAAACCATGGTCAATCTATGTATACTGTATGTGTATAGACTACCAACTGTACGGATTAGGCCCCCGGCAGGTAGGTTGAGCCCATGTGCGTGGATCTGCCAATTGTATTTAACAGTCCCCCCAGGATTTCGCGGGCCTTTTTTGTGATTGTTGCGATCAAAAATGCTTGATTTCGCGGCAGGTTTTCTGAAAAGTTGCGGCAGAAGTTGCGCTGATTTTAGGCATTTTATTGCGAGAAAATTGCGGGGGCCAGGAAAAGTTGCGGAAAGTTGCGTTTTTTTTTTTTTTTAAGCAGCAAATTTTGATGTGTTTGATGATGCTAGGTGGTTATAGCTATGCAGTGGACAATGCCATATTGCAACTATAGGTTTTATTTTATCTTGAGTTTGTTTGTTTTATCTTGTTTACCATCTAGAACTGCAGAATGCCCATTATGGATGGCTGATGGCAATTATTGTTTTAGGTATCAACCCATTATATGACTACATGCCATCCAAGTTCATCTGTAAACCAGAACAAAACATTATATTAAAAATATATCTGAAATAGTGCTGAAAGTGCTGCTTTAAAGCAAAGAAGGAAGGAGTGGTTGTTGCATGTCATCATCTTCCGCTTCATCATATTCATCACCATTGCCTAACCTTAATCATATTGGGCTTGATTGATTACACTAGGCTGTGACTAAGCATTAGTAAAATTGTGGTATACCTAATGTGAAGCCATTGCCAGGAGCTAGCACTCTTTATATATTTAGAAGCTACAAGTGAAGTAGTTCCACAGCAAGAAGCAAGGCATGAGCTGTGCTGTTTGTCATACAATAAATAACTGTGTGACAATTACTTGGCTGAAAAAAAAATCTGCTTAATTTTAATGCAAAAATATAAAAGCCATGTAATAAGCTTTGTACTTCATACAAGCCAAAACAGGATTTGATATCTTAAAAACATGGAAAAGATGCAGGCTAGCTTACAAAAAACGAAAAAAATTGACTGCTCTGAATTCTGATAAGACCTAAGAATGGGAACCAACTTAATGTGCGTTTAGTGTCCTATGACAAAGGGGGCTCTGTGAAAATAAATTTTGTCCAATTCTTCGTGGAGATAGTTCTACAGTAGGCCTAGCCTACATTAGCAATAACTTTCAACTCCGCTTGAATTCGTCATTTAGATAACTTGTGATTTTGGAATCCACACGCGCGCACACACATGGAGGGAGAGGGAGAGAGAGAGAGACGCGCGCAACGGAAGAGAGCTCATTCAGTCCAATGCGTAATTTAAGGTAACACTTGCCTCATAACATAAACGTAATGTAAATGGCAATAGCCTAAATGATCAAGAATATTGTGATTAGCAGCTGTTTTGAACAGTAATATTTGCACCGCAAAACAAGGAGCAGGAAAAGCTCTGCACCCATTGATCTTTCACTCGCGAGTGATTGGTGATATTTCGAGCAACCTTCCAGGAAGTTGCGGGAAAGGTGCGGTGATTCCTCAAAATTGCATGGCCGCGATGAAGTGGCGGGGATTGGTTGAAGTTGCATTGAAGTTGCAAATCGCAACATCGCGAAATCCTGGAGGGTCTGATTTAAGCGCTCTACAAAATTAATTTAATTTAATTTAATTGAGGACCTTCTACGGCCCTGCACAGCTTTCCAAGAGGAATAAAATAAGGAATAATATAATGCAGGAATAAAATAAAATCCTAAAAAGATACAAAAAGTCACTGGACATGACAAAAGGTCATGACCTTTGCCTATTAGAGCAATGGCACTGTCAATATTGGCCATGAGAATCCATGTCTCATTTGTTAAGTGTGTATGTGTTCAGCTATCTCAGTGTTCTGCTTCCTACACATAATTTTCTCAACTTTAGTTTGTGATAACATGAAGCAGCAACTCTTCTCAGATGGCAATCATACATCATACATTGAAAAAAACCTGAGATTCCAGGCTTTCAGAAAAGGTATAGTAGCTTTTGCCAAAAATATTATGGGGAAAATTGAGAAAATAAAAAAAGCAATCTGTGTGAAAATGTGAAAAAAATGACACTGACCTTGGCAAAATGTCATGATCTTGACCTTTTACAGTAATGACATTGTCATAATTGGGCTTACCACACCTAAAACATAGGAATTCATGTCTCATTTATTGTTATACCATTTTTACATCTTCAGCTTTCTCAGTGTTCTGCTTGATTTATAAGCATAATTTTCTCTATCTTAGTTTACATTATGTGCGATAACTTGAGAAAGCTACTCTTCTCAGATGGCCATCATACCTCATTGGAAAGCTGAGATTCCTGGCTTTCAGAAAAGGCATGATGGCCTTTGCCACAAAACTATGGGTGGGGAAAATGGAGAAAATAAATTAAGCATTCTGTGCAAAAATGTGAAAAAATGACATTGACCTTGCCAAAAGGTCATGACCTTGACCTTTTACAGTAATGGCAGTGTCATAATTGGTTTTGCCACCCCCTAAAACATAGGAATCCATGTCTCATTTACTGTTATACCATTTTTACCTCTTCAGCTTTCTCAGTGAACTGCTTATTTATTAGCATAATTTTCTCGACCTCAGTTTACATTATGTGTGATAATTCAAAATAGCTACTCTTCTCAGATGGGCATCATACATCATTGGAAAGCTACGATTCCAGGCTTTAAGAAAATGTATGATGGCCTTTGCCACCAAAACTATGGATGGGGAAAATAGAGAAAATAAATTAGGTATTCTGTGCGAAAATGGCAAAAAATGACTTTGACCTTGCCAAAAGGTCATGACGTTGACCTTTTACAGTAACAGCAATGTCATAATTGGGTTTGCCACACCCTAAAACATAGGAATTCATGTCTCATTGATTGTTATACCATTTTTAGATCTTCAGCTTTCTCAGTGTTCTGCTTGATTTATAAGCATCATTTTCTGGACCTTAGTTTACATTATGTGTGATAACTCGAAAAAGCTACTCTTCTCAGATGGCCATCATACCTCATTGGAAAGCTGAGATTCTAGGCTTTCAGAAAAGGTATGATGGCCTTTGCCACAAAACTATGGGTGGGGAGAATGGAGAAAATAAATTAAGCAATCTGTGCGAAAATGGCAAAAAATGACATTGACCTTGCCAAAAGGTCATGACCTTGACCTTTTACAGTAATGGAAATGTCATAATTGAGTTTACCACACCCTTAAACATAGGAATCCATGTCTCATTTGTTCTTATGCCATTTTAAGATTTTCAGCTATCTCAGTCTTCTGCTTGAGTCATTCGCATAATTTTCCTCTACTTTAGCTTACATTATATGCGATAACTCGAAACAGCTACGTTTCTCAGATGGCCATCATGGATCATTGGAAAGCTGAGATTCCAAGCTTTCAGAAAAGGTATGGTAACCTTTGCCACTTTTTCGGTAACGGCCGACCCCTCTGGCTCACGGACTATTAAGCGATCAGGGCCTTCATTCATTGCCTTCTATCGCCCCCTAGTGAGGGAAGCGCTACATGACGCCCGTTTGAGGACTGGGAGCATCTCACTGTAGAGTAGGATCTCCACCCAGTGGCCAGTTGTGTAATTGCATCACAAGCTGATATAGTTGATCAGTCTGTGTTAGAGCATCAGTACAGACACATATTTTATGACCACTGACATTCAGGACCACCTGACAGTGATGTTACAAACTATATTTCACAATGGATGGTAACACTAACAATGCCAAATAAGATCACTCTCAGGGAGCTGGAAATATTAAACCAGTTTTATAGGCTATGACTAGCACTTTTTATGACTAGACAGAGAGGCACCTGCATTCATGTCAATCCGCCTATGCCAACATTCACACACACACACACACACACACACACACACACACACACACACACACACACACACACACACACACACACGCCGATATGAGTAAAAAATGCGTATCGGTATCGGATCGGTATGCACGGAAAAAATCCCCCGATCCTTTTTTTTTTTTTTAATTAAAAGTCCGTTCCGTGTTTTCCAGCACTCCAGGTTTTTTTTTAACCCAAATACGAGAAGCCCCCAGCTGCGGACTTGCAGCCCCTAATTGCCAGGCTTCAGCCTAGAGCAATAGATACAGACGGCAAGTACGGTTAACGCCCCCAAAGTGCGAGGGTGGAGTCAGCGTGGGGGATAACAGAGGCCAATTTAACATTATGGTGAATGGACAAGGTAGAGAAAGTTACTTAACAATAAAAGATCGCTAAGTAAAATTGAGCAAAGTCCATATTAGATGTTTTGTCTAATCATGACCTGTTTGCCTATTTGTGTTTAGACTAAAATAATTTTTCCATCATTAGTTTATTGCAGTTACACTAACAGAAATGTCATGAGCCGTCTCTGCTCCTGTCAAAAGTAAAGCAACTTTCAATCACAAGTCTGATTAGCTCAGTTAAGCAAGCTAAAGTTAGCTACATTTACTGTGGTGATCAATGAAGTTGGCTAGTTAGCAAGCTAATGAAGCTAACAAACATCATCTAAATTGTCATCAGTATCGCGTTTGGAGGGGTGTCAAGTTCAGAATTCACATCGGACCATCTGACCATCATTACTACCTTCAGGCATTGCCCTCAAAAATGTGTCTGGCTCCTTGTAGATGGTGCTCAGTGTAACTTGTAGCTTAGCATGCCATTGACTCCTTCACTAATTTAGGGTTTGTTTTCCCCCACATGGGGGACACGAGGAGCTGATTTTATGGGCGTGCCCGGACTTGCCGTCTGTATCTATGCCTGGGGGGTATTTCACAAAACCAAGATAGGGGATTTAGACAGGTTTACTGGGTTATCCTGGATGAACATATTTTTTTTCATTCATTACGCATAATATTTCTTTCATTCATTGAGCATAATATTTCATTCCAGAAAGTCTGTGAATTTAAGCAAACATTATATCATTATTGATAAACGTGTTCTTTTTTTTTCAAAAAGAGAAACACATTTTGCATTTAATCATCTCTAGCTATCTTGAGTGCAGGGGATTGGCCCACACCTTTACTCCATTCATTTGAATCGGTCATCTGTCTGTCACATGGTAAACGTAAACATCAGCTCAGTAGGTCTACCAGGTGAGATAAAACTCCTGCCGTAGCAATGGCCCGGGCATTTTTGGCCATAGCGGCCCACTATGATACGCAGAGGCACGCAACAAACCATATGCCCACATTGTGTTGTGTCAAACACATAAGCACAATAGCTGGATAGTCCTGCCATAATATCATGTGTTGAGCATTTGCACTATACTGAATTAGTGAAGATCTAGGCTACCACTCGTTCATTTGTTGTTCAGGCCTCTCAAGTTTTGAACTCAGAGTAAGATTTTCTTTTTTGGCCAGACATAGATCTACAGTAGGCTACAGAGTATGTATGTGAGAGAGACAGTAGTCTATATGAATGCTTGTATTTTAGGCGATTTAGAGAAAGGCAAGTACAGTCGCCCCAAAATAATGACCTCCAATGAATACTGTGAAAAAGTAATGGACAAATGGACTGGCATCAGGTGGCTTTTTTGCATGGGCTCAAAGACAGCACTGGAGAACTCAAGAATTCTGCCCTTTCTGTTCCATTTTTAGTAATAATAATTCGTGATGATGCATAGCCTGACAGGCCATCTCTGTAGTGGCCAAATGAATTTGCTGCCGCTAGGGGGGGTCTAGATTTCTAGGCTATAAACCTTCTGCCTAAAGCCTAAATATTTATGTAGGGTAGGCCTATATTTTATGTTTTTATTTGGACCTATTTCAATGTCATTGTAAAAAAAAAAAAAAAAAAAAGCTTTAAATGTTTTCACTGAACCACTTGAAGAAGTATGTGCCTTGATTTGACCTTGGCCTAGTGCTTTTACAGTAGGTTACACATTCTGTGCACATCACCATCTTTAAAAGTATTGCTATTTAAGTGCTTTAATGCTTAATACTGTATCAGACCAAATTTGCCAAGACAATGCCGTAAGCAGCGGTATCAAGAATAGCTTACTTTGCCGTGCTTACTGTCATACTTTTGGATTTTGCAGGGTGCAATCAAGTTGCATGGGTAAATATAATAGCATGCAAATTCAATTTATTGTTATCTTTCGTTGTGCATCACAGAGAGACTACTTAATTCTGCATAATTATAGCGGAATTGTTGAAAAGACAGCTCCAGAAAAGTGGTGCTGGTGCGTGAGGGAACTGTCATTCGCGCGCGAGCGCGCGCACACACACACACACACACTCACGCACAGTGTTGGGCAAGCTACTCAGTAAATGTAACAAGCTAAGCTACCAGTTACTCCACATCATATGAAGCTTCACTACACCAAAGCTACCCGAAGACAAAATGTAGCAAGCTAAGCTATGAAAAAATGTCAGAAGTAGCTTAACTATTGTGAAGCTACTTTTTAATACACAAAAAGACCAATAAATAAGTCCAAAAAAGGAGGAAAGAGCAGAGGCACCCTGAGATTTGATGAAGGCCATTATTCTTCCCAAATCTCAGAGTGCCTCTGCTCTTTCCCTCTTTTTGGACTTACACTTCACCACGTACAGATGAGCACCTGAGTAACATTGTTTGCACAGCCTCCTGAGCACTCTAAGCTCTTTTGTGTCTTCTCAGGCATATGAATAAATTCTGTGATCCAACCAATTGTACATGTATTAGTGATCAAACTATCAGGCATACAATAGTAACTAACTAATTATATCAAAATGTAGCCTACTTTTATATGGCTAAGATATATTTTTTAATTAAACTTAATCAAATTGACACATAATAGACACAGTTGATTTTCACTATGGACACTTTTCTGAATTATGGCACCTGTCAGGTAATAAATGCATCACAGTACTGTAAGAACTTATCCTCGGTGCATGGCCTAGATGAAAGATTTGCTGTTGTGAACTGATGCCCTGAAAATGTAGCTTATGGGAAAGCTGCCACACTACATGGCCAAAAAAGTAGCCAAACTACTGTAAAGCTATCAGATTCAGAAAATAGCTACACTACAGCCAAGTTACTCAGAAATGTAGTTTAACTAGTAGCTTCACTACTTGTAGCTAGCTACTGCCCATCACTGCTCACGCATGTTTGTTTTCATTCTGCTAACATTACGGACACTTCTCTTACCAGGCTCAGCTGACAGTTTCTATGCTGACCTCCTCAATCTGTCCCTAGCTCACGTCTCTATCCTCCACCTTCTTCTCCAACTTCATATCCACTTCTTCTGTAGGCCCTTCCAAGTCTATGCACTCCGAGGCTGCCTCTGATGACAGCCCTGCACCCGCTGGCCGCTGCTGTGTAGTCATCGTAGCACATCACACAAACGTAACTGCAAGCTGCATTATATTATTGTTGCACATTTAGCTGCTTAGACTTGTAGACTTTGTTGCCCCACGTTTCTCTTGGCTGTTGTCCATTTTGGCAGACAAACCTTTACTTATCTCCGACCCTATCCAGTGTCCAGCTCAAGTGGCAGAAATTGATAACTTGAGTGCGTTAGGGGAGGGGCGGGCCGGGCCGAGGGCTGAGCGATTTCATTGGACTAGCCCAATGTCCTTCGAGAAATTCTACCAATGGCCGCATTTTGTGATTGAAAAACCATCGCGGACGAAAAAAAGTAATAAAATATTTATTTTTTTAATGAAATTATGACAGGCCCGGCCCAAAATATGCGTTGCCCGCTACGCCCTATGGAAAGTCCATGCCTGACTTAAACCAGTGGGCGGGATCAATTTCCTGGTCTCGTCGCCGTCGGGAAAACCGTGCATGCAACTCCCTAACATCTCTATGGTCCGGCGAGGGTTGTGCTCAACATTGAGCCGCGCCCACATTGAGGCTGCAAGTCCGCAGCTGGGAGTACTTGGAGAATACGGTCCAAATTTCTCAGCACGCCTTTCAACCTGCTTGCTTGTGTGATAGACACTCGTTCGCCAGGACAGCTCATACAGTCATCCCAAAAGGTAGGCTAGAGTTTACTGTTTGGGGAAGATTGTGTGTTCTATTTGTGAACTCAGTTTTGAACTCATCCAAATGATTATATTCCTATTGGATGTGTTAGCTTAGCCGACTCAACCGCTTTGTAGCTACCCGGCAGTAATACCACAGATTCTTCAGAAGCCAGATATGTCGTGGTAGTTCATGTCTATGGGAGCAAATTGGAGTCATCCGAGCTAGCAGCCACTAGCCTGGCCACGCCCTCCCACTGAGCTGCCACCCTAATCAGTGACAGCTGGGACCCCAAGCAGTCAACCTCCATAGATGCAAAATCCATTTTATTTTTTGTATTTTTGTACACCATGGACATTGATATATGTATTGTATGATTTTGACATGATCTAAAAAAAAACAAAAAACTTCAGCACATGAACAGACTTTTTAATCAGGTGCACACCTGATTAAAAGTTCATTTTCTATGGAATGGAGAGTCACATAGTCTTGACAATAATATGAAATGGGATAGGGGGATTTGGAGAACACCATACCGTACCCAAAATGTACACCCATTAGAAAAATATGGCTTTTAAAATTTCGGTGGAATTCTTGGATTCTCTCATAGACTTCAATAAGCTCGTTCGTGTTCAGAGTCGGTACGGCTACAGGCTGTAGCCAGAGCCAGCGAGATTTACGGAAATACGTCGGTGGGAGTGGAAAAGCATGGGGGACAAGGTGGACAACACAGCTGCAGCTGGCTGTAGCCAAACAACACGTGAACATGGACGTGATGTCAGGAGATATTGCGGAAGTTTGTTTGCACTGAAAACAGCTTGAATCCCCTCATTTCATCATTAAAATGAACGTGATAACTGGCGAAATAAATCATATAATGTTGCTTAATAAATTATTGTTGCAATGCAAGAGGAACAGGGTTGTGTTTGAAGGTGTTTTGTTAAAAATAGTAATGTGGTATGAAATGCTTATTTGAGATGGCAAACCAAGCCATGCTATTTCATTGGGCAAAACTTACATACTGCTTAGCAGCAGCTCATTCAAATAAGCCCATTTTCAGTGAGTACAACGTGGTTGGTGTCATATTTGTCATGAGTTTCAAACCAATCGGAATAATGAGTTACGCCATGGGGGTGGGATGCATCCTCTTGCAGCCGAGAAAAGGAGATGCGGGTTTCGGCTGCAGGCGCCTTGTTACCGCGAGTTTTGAGTGACGTGCTGTGGGCGTATTTTGGTGACGCATTCACAAGCTTGGTGAAGTCAGCCGGAAGTCGGACACCGCGTCTAACCACAATGCATCGCTTGGCTGCAGCCGGCTGAAGGCGGCTGTAGGCGGCTTTACATCTCAAACACGCCTAGTAAGCTCGTTCGTGTTCAGAGTCGGTACGGCTACAGGCTGTAGCCAGAGCCAGCGAGATTTACGGAAATACGTCGGTGGGAGTGGAAAAGCATGGGGGACAAGGTGGACAACACAGCTGCAGCTGGCTGTAGCCAAACAACACGTGAACATGGACGTGATGTCAGGAGATATCGCGGAAGTTTGTTTGCACTGAAAACAGCTTGAATCCCCTCATTTCATCATTAAAATGAACGTGATAACTGGCGAAATAAATCATATAATGTTGCTTAATAAATTATTGTTGCAATGCAAGAGGAACAGGGTTGTGTTTGAAGGTGTTTTGTTAAAAATAGTAATGTGGTATGAAATGCTTATTTGAGATGGCAAACCAAGCCATGCTATTTCATTGGGCAAAACTTACATACTGCTTAGCAGCAGCTCATTCAAATAAGCCCATTTTCAGTGAGTACAACGTGGTTGGTGTCATATTTGTCATGAGTTTCAAACCAATCGGAATAATGAGTTACGCCATGGGGGTGGGATGCATCCTCTTGCAGCCGAGAAAAAGGAGATGCGGGTTTCGGCTGCAGGCGCCTTGTTACCGCGAGTTTTGAGTGACGTGCTGTGGGCGTATTTTGGTGACGCATTCACAAGCTTGGTGAAGTCAGCCGGAAGTCGGACACCGCGTCTAACCACAATGCATCGCTTGGCTGCAGCCGGCTGAAGGCGGCTGTAGGCGGCTTTACATCTCAAACACGCCTAATGTTACAGAATAAGCTTCTCCACTGCATAAATGCTAGCGCCGCCCAGAACTACCTTATTTGGCATTAGCCTCAAGACTACTTACTACCTTAAGGCATTGCCCTCAAAAATGTCTCAAGGTCCTTGTGGATGGTGCTCTGTGTAACTTCTAGCTTACCATGTCATTGACTTCCACACTAATTTCAGCTTTGTTTTCCCCCAGAGGGGACACGAGGAGCTGATTTTGTGGGTGTGCCCAGACTTGCCGTCTGTATCTATGGAGTTAATGCCCCGCCCGTAATGCCCCGCCCTCTGGATTGTTTTGATTGTTTACTGCCGGATAGCTACAGAGCGGTGCTTACTCACCAAGAATAGCCTACATGTATCCATACTGCCCACTTCTGTGTGCTTGAACAATAAATTAATTATTAGCAGATGGAGTTATTTAACCAAATTGTGGATGAATACAGTTATTTGGTTGAATTATTTATCCTTGTCTGTCAGATGGCAGAAAAGTTTATAATTGGACTATAGCAGTGTTTCTCAAACTGTGGGGCGGGCCCCACTAGTGGGGCGCAGACACATGGCAGGTGGGGCGCGAGACATCTCTTTGTGATAGACCGATGGCCGTACCATGCCCCCCAAATTCACCTAGCCTATTTTCTGTCAGATTACTCGAGGAGCATTTGTCAGATATGAGCATATGACAGTAAATTGAGCTCTCCAATTGTGTTATTTGCTAGTTGTGATGAACGGTTCGGGAGAAATTAAGCTTTGACTTTACATAGAAATTCTATTAGTTTACGTGGCTATGTGTCCATCTTTAGGTCTACCCATTCAGGTGGGGCGTGACCTGATTCTCTGCTTTCCCAACTGGGGAATGACAGAAAAAGTTTGAGAACCACTGGACTATAGTGAGGAATGCATTATTCCCACATTTTTGCCCATGCCAGTGTCAAAAAAATGCTATTATGAATTAGCCTATTAAGAATCTTCACTGTCTCTTTTACAACATATCATTAACAAGATGAGTAGTCTAAGCCTTTAGTACATGCTTGGAACGGCTGGTATCGGTATCGGCAGATACTAAAAGCTACAATATCGGTAGCGGATCGAAAATGCAAAAAGCTGGATCGGGACATCCCTAAGTATATTTTCAATCCTGTTCAATTCATTTGTGTTGTTGGAATTCCAACTATTCTTGCAATCCATACCAGTAGGCTAATACATAATTTCTATTTATTTTAGTTTAGGCTAGATGTTACCGTGACCAACTGTATTTCCTTGGTTTTCCTGAAGCAAGAATTTGATAGCTAATCTTTACAACAAAATACATCCTTGACTGTTTGCCTGAGAAATGTCCTCTGAGGTTAATGGATGTTTACAATGGATCTTCATTGTCGCCAATATGATAATCACAGTGAGTGACCTATTGCTAATCTCTCTGACTTTACATCTATTGCTAATCTCTCTGATGTTAATCGTCTGATGCTAATGTTAATTGCTAATCTCTCCTGTTTTATCAACTAAATGCTATACTAAAGCAATAACATGTCTGTATTTTTAATTATTACTTACATTAATTTCATTTCATTTTAGGTAATAGTTCCTGTGTATCTCATATACTCTCTCAAATTCATACAAACTGTGAGTACAAAACATTGCATTAATGGATGCTCTTGTTTGTAAATGTTCCAGTTGATATATAATAATATGGGTGGGATATTACTCTTGAAATAGCATAATAATCTGCGATTCAATAATTTGGCTCATAGGCCGTAAGGTGAACCCTGTTATCCTTTCGTCTTGCTCCGACGTCTGCGAACTACACAATGTTAAGTTGAGCTGACAGCAAAAAGTTTGTTGCAAAAAATATTTTATGGCGAGACATTTACACAACGCAGAAATAGGTTCTTTGCAAATGACGAAAGTGGCATGGTGAAATCCTATCCATGTGGTTAAACTGTTGAGATAGCAGCAAGTCGAATATGAATCCAAAATCGCAAAATCGCAAAAAAAGTAACACCAATGACACCTCCAAATGGCCCCGCTCCAAATTCTCAATCAAATCATTATTTATTAAACACATAATGAAATAAGAAATTTCACAAAATTTGTGCTTTTGGCCTCTGCACTTCCTCCTCTAACCTCTTGACCCCCAAAGACACTTAAAAAATTGGTGCATTACATCAAAATAAAGGTCTTTTGTAAGGTAACGCAAGTTCTGGAATTTTGAGTAACCAATATTACAGTAATTGAAGAGATATTTCAGCATTCCAATCCTATATAATTCCTACATAGTTTTTGGCATGTTATAATTGTAAATGAGATGAGAATCAAGGAAGAATAACTTGTGTGATCAAATCAACGGGCCTCTTTCATGAACCTGCAATTTGAAATACATTGTTAGAAATGTAAAAAGTAACAACAACAGATAATCTTTGTAGTATTATGACAGAAATAGTCTATATTTATTTCGCATACATTTAGTAATAATTAGGTCAAATTTAGGTGTATAGGTCTGCAAAGATAAGTAACAGACGTTTTCACCTTTTTTGTAGTTTTTCTGGTACGACTGGTGCCTTGTTGGAATATTTGGAACTTCATGTCTTGGAATCTATGGTGCATACAGAGAGAAGAAATGGACAATGATCTTGGTAAACAAATGAAATTGCATATTTTCTACCATCATACCTTTAGTTAGGATCATTTTAAGAACAATATTTTTGAGATTCCATGAACTAATATTTATGTAATTTCTGAAATCTGTGAGGCCTTGTTCTTTCTTTGACTGCTTGATGGCATTCCCCTTTTTTCTGCCAGGTTTCTGTTCTCTTTGGCATTTTGCTGTTGGCGGTTGTGTTTCTTTTAGTGATGATTTTTAGAACATTTGGGGTGAGTTTAGAACATGTGAAAATGTCTGATGCAAAATACTGTATGCAACATTTCTGAATAGTTATTTTATTTTAAATGGAAAGGTAAGTGATGTAAAATAGAGAGAGCTTATAGCATCTTTTATCATATAGATTTGATACGGCAATGTAGAATTCTTTACAAATCGTTTGTAAAATGTCTTTTGTTTTTATGTTTTTTGTTTTTATTTTGATTTTATGAAGATCTGGCTTGGGACTGGTTTATCTTGGTTAATCTTGGTGATCTTCGCACCTGCCTGTATTCCGGTGAGTTGCGTTTGTAATTTGGTGCCTTCATGTTGCCTTCACCAGCCAAACTTCTATTGAATAGTTATTAAGCAATATAAAATGAGTGGGGTTGTAGCGGATATCGGCACAACTATGGTTCAGTCACAGGCACAAAGCTGAAGTCTGTAGACTGTGTCCACGAGTGTTTTTTCTTGACAGCTCCATTACCAGCTGATGGTAGCCTGGCTTGCACAACCATGTTCAGAAATTAACTGTGGTCTGGCAAAGCTAGCATTGCCTGGGAATTCTATCTGTCTATCAGGATGTCTATCAAATGCTGTCAAACTTCTATAATTGTTATGAGACAGAGCTGGACAGAGTCATCGTAAGCTCGCCTCCTTCAGCCTGCTTGTTTCTCATTGGGTCCTGATTTTTGGGCTTGCGAGAGGAAATTGGTGATGCAGAAATTTAATGCAGCGACAGGAAGTATGGGCGGGCCCAGGCTAAGCGACAGGAAGTATGTGGGGGCAAAAGCAGAAACCGGACGTAATCTCTCATAACTCCCGATGCCGCTTGCTTTTTAGCTCAATATGGAATTGCTTGATGCAAACAATGCCGAGCCGGAATGCCAGAGGGAGGTGATTACTGAGCGGAAGTACAGTATGTCGGAAGGCAAAGCCAGACTAGGGCGGATCCAATCTTTTGGAATTTAGACATCTCTATCAAGCAATCTTTTCTCAAGATCTCATACCCCAAGGACAGTCTGTGTGTTGAGTTGATTTTCTTATCATTCAAAATCTGTCCTATTTGGAGTATATGATGGCAATCCTTTGAAATTTTGTAGCTTTGACTGATAATGTGTATGTAAAGTCAAATTTGCCTCAAGTTCACTGTGGGAGGAAAACACGGGGAAGAAAGAAAAAAAAATGGTGTGGGTGTTTAAGGATGACATCATCAAGTCAGCTGATCACGAATCACAGCCAAGGGCGCGCTAGCAGCGTGTGACGTCGTTACCCGCGACAACCCAAATGATTGCAGATGTTTTTTATAAGCTAATCAGTGAGACGCTGAGGGGAAAAGACGTTGTGAAGAGCTGTGCCACAACGGACTGTTTGGACTACCGTGCAAATTAAGACATCCAAAGAACTGGAAAGGCAGCCGGTGAGCATTTGAAAGAGTAACTTGCTGAACTATGTGCTGTTTGGGGATGTATGTATGTATGTATGTATGTATGTTGTACGGTGTATATTTGTGTGTTAGCAGCTACCATTTAGCTTTTACCAGCTTGTACCGGTGTTTGGGGGCTATTTTTAGCTGCTGTGTTAGCGGCAAGTTTGTTTATAATCATTGTGATCCCACGGTGTTTTGAACACAATTATAAGAAGCCTGGGCACAGATTGCTTGAGTTGCAAATTGATGGTTGCTATATTAATCATTTGTAGTATTTCAAAGCATGGTATTGACAATTGTTTAGCTTCCTATTTATTGCCTGTTTGAGCTATTTATTGAATTCTTGTACAACTTGAGTGTAAATGGTATTTATAGGCTACTTGTTTTCTATATGTTATTTAAGCCAATTTGTACATTTAAATCTCTATTTATCAATGCTTCAGATTTGAAATGTATTGCATAGTTTGCACATAGCATCTGCATATTTGTACATTAAGCATAGTTTGCACATTTATCGCATATTTGCACAATTTACTGCATTTTGCACAACTTTTATAGGCCTGTTAATAATTGCTGTTTTTGTTTCATTTTACCTAAAGGTTTTTACCTGATAATGTAATGGCTAAAGAACTAAGCTAAAATTGCTACCCATGCATACAACAGTGTGACTCTGGAATCTGTGCTTTTGGAGAAAAATAAAACAGAAAAAAAAGAGGAAAATGGGAAACTGAAGCTAAAGTGTCTGTCAGTCATTATTCTGAGTGGAATCCAGTCATCCTTCAATTCCAGTGGAAGTCTTAACCCTTTCAAGTTGGGGAAAACGCACCAACCAAAGTAGTCAAAACAACCTGACATGACAACTTGACAGTGTATATGAAGAGTTTGTTTCCAAATCACTCATTTTAATTCATTTTCAGAAATCTTTTTATTTATTTATTTATTTTTTAACTTATTTTTATATATCAGTGGATCTATGCTTGGTTGCTTGTACTTAACTTTTTTTTTCTTTTTTTTTTTTACAAAATACAATCAGCATAATTAGGTTTGGTCTATAACTACAAAAATAAACTAAAAAAATGATTCATAGCATTTAGAAACAAAACTCTTTATATGACTAATCATGCAAGCATGATAACTTGAATGTCACATGTGTGTTTTCTTGTGTCCAGCTGACATGTTTCATCATGGCCAGTGTCCTGACCTGTCAGATCAGCACGGATCAAAGAGCCAGGAACCAAAGGAGTTTGAGACCAGTGCCAATGCCAGTGGAGGTGCTCTCACAACATCGCCCAGATTATGTGCTCTCACAACATCCCCCAGTACATGAACTCTCACAACATCCCCCAGTACATGAGGAGTCCTCACAACATCCCCCACAACATGAGGAGTCCTCACAACACCCCCCACAATATGAACAGCTGTCACAACACCCCACACAATATGAACAGCTGTCACAACACCCCCCACAATATGAGGAGTCCTTACAACACCCTCCACAATATGAGGAGTCCTTACAACACCCCCCACAATATGAGGAATCCTTACAACACCCTCCACAATATGAGGAGTCCTTACAACACCCTCCACAATATGAGGAGTCCTTACAACACCCTCCACAACATGAGGAGCTGCCATTGCAGGAGTCTGTCTCAGTGTGATTTAGAACAGTCTGTTTTTGTTCTGTACACTGCAAAAATCAATCACAATCTCATATAGCTCTTTTTTCATGTTTAAAGTGAAAACATCTTGTGGATTCAAGTCAAAATCACCCAAATGATCAGTGTGCATTTTCCACCGAGCCGAGCAGCCCTCCGTTTACCTACTGAGTTTCTGATTTTCCTGTATGAAGTAGTGCAGACTGAACAGTTTACCTACTGAGGGGTAGATTTATCATTCGTTTTGCCATGGCGCTATCCGTTTTCAGCCGCTATTTCCACGCAAAGACTGTGTTGGCCTAAGATCGCAGAGCTGCGCCTGAAGCTGCGCTTTGAGGGAGGGGAGTGGGATTCATCTAATTACTACGTATTCCGTGGTATTTACTAAGACTGCCCGTAAGAGATTGCTAGTATTTTGCGTGGGGCAAATACGTCTCCTCAAAGAAGGTCTAAACCAAGCGCAAATCCTTTTGTGTTAAAATTTACTTTGTTTAATGACAGCAGTGATCCAGACAAGATGAAGACAGGTACATGTTTGGGAGCAGATACATGTTTGCCTCGAGAATTACTCTTTTCTAAGTAAGCTAAGAAGAAATCATCCAACGATGCAAATTAAACAGCAACACGCATTATTCAATTACTAAATGTAATCAAATATGTAATGTAATGTAATCAAATATGACGTTCACATTCCGTCCCAATATATGTTGAACTAGAAAATCGCTAAAATAATGATAAAGAAGCCTTGTTCCAGTCTGCTTTAAATTTATTTTCCCCATTGTTATTTTTAATCAATTCCAGTCTAACACATTAATTTAAGTATCTGCCATTTATTTCTTGTAATGTCAGACAAAATATCATACTGCTTTTTTCAGGTGGTGAGACCTCATAAACTAATAACTCCATTGCTAAACTAATTCTTCGTTGCAAAACTTCTTGCGCCCGCTGTTCCACTCAGGATCCAGGATAGAGATCGCATGCGGGCGCATGTTTGCACTTGGCGGCACGCTAATTTTGCACTAGAGGGCAGGGTAAGCGCTGTTTGCCTTATTTGTTTGAGGATTGATAAATACATCGTAAAATGAGGAGGCACTGCGTGCGCTATTACCGTTGTCGCATAAACAGACGCAGCGCAAATAGCCCCGTCTTAGTCAATGAGGGCCTGAGTTTCTTATTTTCCTGTGTGAAGTAGTGGCATTCGCCAGAGCCGCGCGAGAAAGTTTGGCCAACTCAAGATTTTTGGTTCTGCCCTCTGATTGGCCCAGAGGACGTCACATGTTTTATGGACCGCATGTTGTTACCCTTCTCAGGATTCAGTCCCATTCACGTAGCCTCTTACCTTGCGGATGACCTGGTACCGGGACAAAGCAGCAAACGCTTTTTAAATTGGAAACGAGGCGCAGCCTATCCTACGGTAATATAATAATGCTATACATCATCTGAAAGCTGAGACTCTCAGGAATCAATAGACACCCAGCTTGCCTCCTGTTGAACCAGTCTTAAGACTGTATGTATAGTGCCATCTTCCATGATGGTAATGTCTTCAAGTTATGCGAGTTGTACATGTACTTTATGTAGGTATGCATGTATGTCTGTATGTATGTCTGTACTTGAGCCTGTGTCCTATGTCTACCGCATGTGCAATAGTCTTTTGATGTTATGTGTATGTCTTTGTCCTAAACGAGTTAAATGAGTCTTGCCCTGGAACGCAAAAAGAATTTCAGTGAAAAACTGACAATAAAGTATATCGTATCGTATTGTATCAAATCGTATTTATCGTAGTTATTTTTAGCCTTCTTTCTGTGTATGCTGGGCAGCGAAATGATAGCTGATCTTTATTTTGTAAAGTGATAGCTTTAGAAAGTTACAAGTTTGTGTTTTGTTCGTACCAGAGCTCCTGTCTTCGTCCCAATTAACAGCCAGGGAACCGTTAAGAACCCCATAGGACAGTTACCACGGAGCACAGACACAGGTTCTTACAGACACAGGTTCTTATAGACACAGGTAACTGAAAATACAACAAGTTTTTTATGAATAGCTGTTTTTATGACTTATGACCAGACAGACGCACCTGTATTCATATCAGTCCAATGTAAACACACACACACACACACACTGTGTGTTCCTCCAATACCCCATAATTCCAAAGGTCTCCAGATCCCATCTCCGATTTCCTCTAAAAGTGAAACACTTCCTCTAGTCTGTTTGCGTGTCAGCTACTCCTGTAAGTTCTGTCCAAATACACTATTTATAATTATATTAGATAAATAATCTATTAGATACACTTATAATATACACTATTTATAATTATATTAGATAAATAATCTATTTCATTCAAGTTGCTTTGGAGGATATGCTGTAGTTGACAGTATTTTACTGTCGTTCAGCTTCATGTCAAATATATTTTCAATCCTGTTCAATGGATTTCCAATGGGAGCTGCTTGGCCACCTCATCGTCACTTGCAACTCTATTTATAATTGTGTGTGTGTGTGTGTGTGTGAGGACTGATGTTTTCCCCACCTGAGGCCCATGAGGGATAATTTATTCTCATTTGAGAGATTCTGAGATTTCCCCTCCTCTCTAGTCTTGTCTGCACTGGATTCACTCAAGCACACACTCCAGCAAAGATGCCCATGGTGGATTTCCTTGTGTGTGTGTGTGTGTGTGTGTGTGTGTGTGTGTGTGTGTGTGTGTGTGTCCCTGTGTGTGCCCTATGGTTTACTTTGCCATAAACGGCACCTTCTTTGTGTGTGTGTGTGTGTGTGTGCCCTATGGTTTACGTTGCCCTAAACGGCACCTTCTTTGTATGTGTGTGTGTGTGTGTGTGAGAGAGAGAAAGAGTGTGTGCCCTATGGTTTACGTTGCCCTAAACGGCACCTTCCAGGCAGTGCAGACTTAAGGTGCCTACAGACCAAAGATCTGCAACGAGACGGGCTGCGACGTTCTATTAACCTGGACGTTGTAAAACTCAGAAACTGCGATTTGACATGTTAAATCTTTTGCAACGGCTTGCAACTGCCTGCAACAACCTTAACCCATAAACCCTCATCACCTCAACCCTCACCCTAAGCCCTTCACCCTAACCTAAACCCTGCAACCCTCAACCTTACTAAAGATTAACACACACACACACACACACACACACACGCTCTACATTCATGCACACAGACACACGTCATGTCTGGTGAACTAACACAGCCAAAAGGCAAGGGCAGGGATTGCATGGGATTGCATAATATACCTCCGGTATATTGCTAAATATTAACACACACACACACTCTACATTCATGCACACAGGTGCAGACAGTATATTAGTAAATATGAATAGATCTTGTTTGTCACATGTAATACCAGTAGCACTGACAGAAGTGACACAAGAGAACTCATTATTCCTCCTCTTCCAATGACTAGTCTAGACTAGACTTCCAATGAAGCTCAGTGTAGCATGCTAAAGTTAGCTACCTTTATACTGCGGATGTATGAAGATAGCCAGATAACCTTGCATGCTAGAATCACCAACATTTTGTGAAGCTATGCTACCTGCTCTCCATTTGGAATCCCGTAAGAAATGCTTGATATAACGGTCTTTCTTACTGGCTTTACGTCACCACAGACGTCACTTCTTTCCATCAGTAGTGTAGAGGGGAAAGAGCTTGTGACAAAGACCACATTTTCTTATGTTAATTTACTCCATTTTATGAAAATTAGACGAAAAAAAACACCCTTTTCAATGTATTCTCAACAGCGAAGGTGTAAACTGGCCTGTAGTAACGGTGGCCGGACTGTCAGCCAATAGGGTTGCCACCTGTGTCTGACAAAAATCCTAAATTTTGACCATAGGATCGACCTTTTTGTTTGTAAGGAACGGCACCCTTCGCACATCTAACCCAGGGTAAAAATCACCCTTCTACGCTGCAATTGTATAGCTTTAATTAGTAAAAATGACACTTACTAATTATTTGTTTAGTTAATTGCTTTATTTAATAACATTTACAGTAATAGCATTAGTTTGGTTTATTTTCAACAGTTTTTCAGGATTTTTTTTTTTTTTTTTAATTCCGGGACAGACCATGAAAATCCGGGACAATCAGGAAAATCCGGGACAGGTGGCAATACTAGTGTTTAGTTAGTTTAGTTTAGTTTATTGGTTTATTTGACAGGGGCCATGTACAGGACAGTTCCAATGCCAGAGTTAGCTACAAAGCTATTTTGCTTCTGTGGTCCCTGGGCAGGAAGCTATCAAACAAACACACACATTAAAACATGAATAATGCATGTCCTTACAAAAAGGTACACACTAAGAGCAGTTACATCACTGCAATATACCTAGGAACTAACAGTCACATCATACTATAAGAGCACAATAAAACATAATAAAGCAACATGCTCAACCACATCATCCCACCCTCCCCCCAATGTATACATAACCACACATGACACCTGGCAGCATAGCAGCACATATGTTAATGATCACATCTTTGATTCATCTTCAGCCATGCTTTCAGGGATAGTTTAAACTGGTTGAAGCTTGTACTATCTCTAATATGAACAGGAATTGAGTTCCATTTTTCAACAGCACTAACAGAAAAAGCTGACTGACCAAAGGAGGTCTTCCTATAGTCTGCATAACAATCACCTCTTACAGAGGACCTTGAGACCCTTGGTTTATCCTTACAACTTAATATGCACTGCTTAAGAGGTGGTGGTTCAAGATCATGGATAAGTTTGTACATTAAAGACATACCCGTAAGTTACGCCCCCTAAGCTCTATACCCCTTGCAAAAGAATGATCCTCAGTTAGATATTACAGAGTTTAGTCTTTTCCATTTAAATATGTCTCCAACTGGGAAACTAGTAATGTAAATAAAAAGAAAGAATAAAATAAAACCAGAAAAAAGGGAAACCCTATTAGAAAGATGCAAGTTCACACACACACTCAAACACTCACACACACCAAACACTGAACCCAAAATAAACAACCCCTCACTGAAAATTAGCATTTCCATTATGAAACGCCTACCCCTCCCACAGATTCAAAGTGGATTTGGAGAACGCTGATCTACAGTTTGAAGATCAACTATCAACGTGAACACACAGCCCTCCAACCATATCCAAAACCGTTTGCACACTGAATGCAATGAACCCTTATCAAAAATGTCACTTATTTTAAAGACTTGCTTTCAACCAGTCTTATACGAAAACGTTGAAATGAAATTACATTAATTGTAGCCTTTGAACAACACAATAGCCTACAATATAGGCTAATAGAGAAAAGGAAAATAAAACAATCCGCACCTTCAGTGTAGCCTCCGCATTTGTCAGAAAGAAAATCTAAAACATCACCTGTTCTGATTTGGCTACATCTAATGTCCACCTGTTTGCACCAGACTCGCCTGAAATGTCACTCACTCATAGGATCCTCTCCTGTCGCTGCTGCTGCTTGTATTGGGATGGTTTTATAGAATTCTTCGGCTTCCTGTGGTGTTGAAAACGCACGCACCTTCCCGTTGTAGAAGATCTTAAGTCTGCAGGGATTGTGCAAAAATCCGCGGAAGGCGTTGATGTCGACAAACAACTGTATAATCGGGTGGAACCCCCGTCGGATGCGTATCGTCTCCGCGGAGAGGTCTTGAGCAAATGTAATCTTGGCCCCATCGTGCTTGACCTCTTGTTTTCTTGTCATCCGGTATACAAGTTCCTTGTCTTGGAAACTTTGGAAGCGGACCAGCACCGCTCTGTTTTGGTTTGGCTTCCTTGAGGCCAATGTGCGATGAACCCGCTCCAGTACGAATGTTTTTTCAGGTGTCAATTCCAACCATTTTGGCAGCATATCCGTCATAAAGTTGAGGAGTGTTTGGTCTCCCTCCGCTCCTTCTTTTAAACCAAATATGCGCAGATTCTTTCTCCTCCCCGGTTCTCTAGGTCATCCGTTTTTGCCTCAAGGAAAGTGATTCGCTTGGTAGCTGCTTCCAAAGCTGTCTCAACTTTTTCTAGCGCCCTCTCGGTCTGGTCAATGCGAGTTTCGGCTTCTTCGACACGTGCTGTGACTGTCAAAACGTCTTGTTTCATCTCTATCACTTTGCCCTCCAGAGCAGTCAGCATTTGACATTCCGGCCAGTTTTGTGTCAATATTATCCAACTTTGTCCCAAAATCCGACCGTAATGATTTTAGCTCACTTAGCACCTCCATACTAGCATCTGTTTCTGGCACGCTGGATGAACTCAGTTGAGAAATTTTACTTTGTCTGCGTCCACGGCCAAAAATATCACACTGCTTAACTGCCGTCGACTTTGACATACCTCACTGCGTCTTTATGAACGGTTGTTGAAAGCTTGTAAGGGTATTTTTTAAAGAAATATAGCTCACGGTTTAGGAGCTTCTCTTCTAAGCTGCCATCTTGGTCACGTGACCTCCGGAACCTCAGATATTACAGATTTATAAACTACTCGCATGACTTCCTAAGCTCTATACCCCTTGCATATGAATGATCCTCAGTTACATATTACAGTTATAAATTACATAATACATTTATAAACTACTCGCATGACTTCCTAAGCTCTATACTCCCTGCATATGAATGATCCTGAGCTATATATTACAGTTATAAATTACATATTACATTTATAAACTACTCGCATTATAGTCTAGTGACAAACCCTCAAAAAGTGCTTTAGTTTTCGAGATACCCCTACCCGTGGTAGAACAAAACCCAACCATGTTTTTCTTCATCCTTAAGGTCTCCCATATATGAAATGGATTCTTGGACAAAAATATTTTGCTGCAAAGATGGTTAAATTCATAGATATTGTCATACACCCCATAGCTAAAAAAAGAACAAAAATGGACCCTTGCCGAATGGGACTTAAGACATATAAACTGATACAGAATCTTAATACAAGCTCTGAGACCTTTGAAACTTGGCATGTATGTAGCCAAGAGGTTGCTGTACCTTCTAGAAAAACCTGTGTGTGAATATCTTGAAGTATGCCATGTTTAGAGCCCTAAGAACACATACCTAAAATAGGCGGACATGGAAAAAATTGGACACCTTTGCAGAATGTTTTTGTTTAGTTTGTGTTTGCTTTGGCAGGGAATGTCATAGAAACACATGGTATGGCTTGTTGGAAAGGTGAGGTTGTGCTGAATCCAGCAATACCCAATATGCAAATGTACCATGTACAATCAGGGTGCTACCTTCCTCAATGTATGAGGCGTCCCAAATTAAGGAAAATTATGCATTGATATAAATAGGTCTCCAGTCCAAAGTCCATGGTCAGTGCTGACAAGGCTGTTGACAATTTCATTGGTATAGCAAAGTACATTCCATGAGTTAAGTACTAGTCTATATTTAGGATCAGGTACATTTCATAATAATACATTTCATATGACAAAATATGGAGACAAAAATTGAAATTCAAAGACATTAGATCGTGGGCAGGACATGCTTAAGCGCACCTCCCAATCAAACCATTTTGGTCTGAGAATAGCCAAACAAGCCAGAATACAACATAGAATGTATAGTCTGACCATGATGGATAGAGCCTAGAATCTTTCAAAATGCCTCATTCAATAGGAAAGTGCTATGACCGGCTATGACCAAAGCCAGAAGGCTCTTTGTATGGCTCTAGCTACAACCAATCTGACCAAACAACACTAAGCCCACCCAATGACTCACTATCCATATGATTGGATAGACACTGCCAACTTCTGATACAATGGTTCCCTATGGCTGATAGCTAGACGCACCTGTTGATCATATCAATTTGCACCGCCAGGGTAAGTCTAAAGTACTGACAAGACTGGATGTAGATTTAAATATTTGTTCCTGTACATCATAGGAGGGGGAGGGACAAACGCCAGCTGGGTTTGATAGAAATATCCAATCATTGGTGGGGTTGTGCTGAATCCATAATCAAGTCTCCAGTCATGTCCACGGTCAGTGCTAAGAAGAATGTTCACAAATTGGCAAAGAAAATTACAGCAAAGTAAAGTACTGCTCTGCATTTAGGATACGTTAATAAATGATGTCATACAACGCCTTTTATTATAAAACAGGGGTCATCAAGTATGGGGGCAGGGGTGTGGAATATTATGGTAGGTCTATAGTATGGCAATAAGCAGTTTTCCATCCAACTTCCATCCACATTTCATGTTTGCATTAAATATCAAACACCACTTAAGCAAATTAGATTATATTTGCATCAGAGGGCAGATCCATTCATAGAAATAGTTATAGTGTTTCCATCCATAGAAACTGTTATTCACATAGCTTAAACAAGCATTGCAAGTTGGATTTAAAACCACCTAATTACATCAGTCCATTACTAGACTATTTTAATATTTGTGCATAAAATATTGCATGTCTGTAAAAATGCAGTAGGCTACTTTGTATGCACTGTGTACTGTACATCACATAGGCCTTTTCTCCACATTTATGGCCCACATCTCCTGGCCCTTGATCCACCATACCATCTGCCATGGTCATCAGTCTGCCACTCTTTTCAATGTCACCTTCAGACATCCACTCATCCTCTGTTGACCACTCAGCATTGGTCTCCAAAGTAGATGAGGTGCTGGGTTAGAATTTTGGCAGTGGACACCCTAGTGCTGGGGATAGCTGATAGACTTGGGCTTTCGGCAGTGGACACCCTATAGTGCTAGATAACCGATAGGCCTGGGCTTTGTGCAGTGGGCACCCTTGTGCTGGGGATAGCTGATAGATTTGGCCTTTGGACATTGGACACCCTATAGTGCTGGATGACTGACAGGCCTGGGCTTTAGGCAGTGGACAGCCTTGTGCTGGGCATAGCTGATAGACTTGGGCTTTGGCAGTGGACACTTTAGTGCTGGATAGCTGCTAGGCCTGGGCTTTGAATAGTGGACACCCTACTGCTGGCTAGCTGATTGGCCTTTGGGCAGTGGGAACCCTAGTCCCTGCCATCTGATAGGCTTGGGTTTTGGGCAGTGTGCTGGATAGCTGCTTGGCCTTTGGGTAATGGAAACCCTAGTGCCGGGGATAGCTGATAGGCTTGGGTTTTGGGCATTAGAAACCCTAGTGCTTTCTTGCTGATAGGCTTGGGCTTTGGACAGTGGACACCCTAGCGCTGGATAGCTTATTAACTTGTGCTCTGGGCAGCGGACACTCTATTGCTGGATAGGTGACAGGCTTGGCTTTGGGTAGTCGACACCCTAGTCCTGAATAGCTGATAGCCTTGGCTTTGGGCAGTGGAAACCCTAGTGTTGGATAACTGATAGGCTTGAGCTTTGGGCTGTGGACACCCTAGTGCTGGATAGCTTATGGACTTAGGCTCTGGGCAGTGAACACTCTAGTGCTACATAGCTCATTGGCTTGGGTTTTGGACACACTAGTGATGGACAGCTGATAGGCTGGGATTTGGGTAGTGGATACCCTAGTGCTGAATAACTGATAGGCGGGGCTTTGGGCAGTAGAAACCCTAGTGCTGAATATCTGATAGGCTTGGGCTTTGGGCTGTGGACAACCTAGTGCTGTATGATGATGATAATAATAATAATAATAATAATAACTTTGTTTTATATAGTGCCTTTCATGATGCTCAAGGTCGCTTAACAGTAAAGCAGGGCTACTAGGGAATGTGACAGGAGTCATATCCCTGCCAGGAGAATGGTTTGATTGCCAACTGCATAGCTCAAAATTGGTTACCCCTGGTGAGACAGAAGGACTGAATATTGCAGTATACAGTCTAGCTCCAAAGCTGGTCTGGTCTGGTCTGGCTTTCCATTGACAATTTGAGTCGCTGACTGGCACCAAAGTAACTTGGATTTAAGATTCTCTGAGACTGGTTTGCAGGCAGAGCATGGCTGGGGCCTCGACTGAAATCTGGCTGCTTCAGGCTGACTGACCTGGTGTCAGGATCTACCAGTGAGCTATGAGGTCTTATGTTATGCATCTCAGCGTGGTCAATTTCATATCATTCCAATTAACATAAGGCAGGATTAACAGACAGATCAAAATACCTCTTGTAGCCTGACAAGCCTGACTATTCATAAAATGTATTGTCTGGCCATGAGCTTTCAAGAGCCATAGGAGGCATTTTGTATGGCTATAAATACGACCAATCCAAGCAACGATCAAGCCGATTCAAACAACGATAAGCCCAACTCCCTGTCCACATAATTGGATAGACACAGGCAATGTCTGAATACAATGGTCCCCTATGGCTGATAGCTAGACGTATCTACTGAGGATCACTAGGGTACTGTATGTCTCGAGTTCCCGCCTATGCTAAAGGTGGGTTATGTGATGCCTTCCTGGAATACTTTTTATATTGCTTAAAATTACCTCAATTTACACCATACACAACATGGCTATTGTCGACATACACTACACTAAAATTTGTTAAATCACCTGTGGAACGAAGAGGCCAGAAAAACAATATATAAAAAAATCATAAGCATATGATTTGTCTATCAAACCCAATAGACGTTTGTCCCTCCCCCTCTTCTCTCATTCCTGTACTCTGAGAGGGGGGCTTTAGGGGATGTCTGAAGAAAGGGTAAGAAATATTTAAGTCTATATCCAACCTGATCAGACCATTTTTTTAATGGCTTGATGGGAGGTGCACTTAAGCCTGTCTTGCCCATGACCTTCTTATACCTTACCTGAATATCTTTCAATTTTAATGTTTTGTTTTTATTTTTATAGTTTGTCATATGAAATGTATTATTATGAAATGTAGCTGATCCTAAATATAGACTAGGACTTAACTCATGTAACATACTTTGCTATACCAATGAAATTGTCAACAGCCTTGTCAGCACTGACCATGGACTTTGGACTGGAGACCTATTTATATCAATGCATCATTTTCCTTAATTTGGGACGCCTCATACATTGAGGAAGGTAGCACCCTGATTGTACATGGTACATTTACATATTGGGTATTGCTGGATTCAGCACAACCTCACCTTTCCAACAAGCCATACCATGTGTTTCTATGACATTCCCTGCCAAAGCAAACACAAACTAAACAAAAACATTCTGCAAAGGTGTCTAATTTTTTCCATGTCCGCCTATTTTAGGTATGTGTTCTTAGGGCTCTAAACATGGCATACTTCAAGATATTCACACACAGGTTTTTCTAGAAGGTACAGCAACCTCTTGGCTACATACATGCCAAGTTTCAAAGGTCTCAGAGCTTGTATTAAGATTCTGTATCAGTTTATATGTCTTAAGTCCCATTCAGCAAGGGTCGATTTTTGTTCTTTTTTTAGCTATGGGGTGCATGACAATATCTATGAATTTAACCATCTTTGCAGCAAAATATTTTTGTCCAAGAATCCATTTCATATTTGGGAGACCTTAAAGATGAAGAAAAACATGGTTGGGTTTTGTTCTACCATGGGTAGGGGTCTCTCAAAATTTTGGGCCCATTGTCACTAGCCTACTAGTTGGATGGAAGGCTTTGTGATTTATGTAGTAGAGTTTAAAAATTGTGCTTAAGCGATCAGGGCCTTCATTCATTGCCTTCTATCGCCCCCTAGTGAGGGAATCGCTACATGACGCCGTTTGAGGACTGGGAGCATCTCACTGTAGAGTAGGATCTCCACCCAGTGGCCATTTGTGTAATTGCATCACAAGCTGATATAGTTGATCAGTCTGTGCAAGAGCATCAGTACAGACACATCTTTTATGACCACTGACATTCAGGACCATCTGACAGTGATGTTACAAACTATATTTTCCAATGGATGGTAACACTAACAATGCCAAATAAGATCACTCTCAGGGAGCCGGAAATATTAAACCAGTTTTGTATGACTAGCACTTTTTATGACTAGACAGAGGTGTATTGGAAGCTCTGAGATTTAAAGCGCTAGTGCTAAACATAACACAAATTCATGTTGTGTTGGATTGTCCTCTGGTGACAGCAAAAGCAGTGGTAATATTATCATTTTGTAGTATTCCTAACAATGATACATTTCAACTACTGAGGTTGTTGTATAGTTCAGCTATTTCCTTGTCTGACACCAAGAGCAGAATTATCTAAAGCACTATGTTAATACAGCTCGTTAAACAATGGATGACAGTGCTGGGGTAGGTTGTAACACAAATGTCCCTTACCTAGAAGGAAGGTAGGCCTATTTTTTGAGTGATTTTGAAAAACTTACAGAATACCTCAAATAGGAAAACTAGGCCTATTGGATCAGTAGGTCTTGTACACTTGAGGTGGCAGAGATGTATAGTAACGAAGTAGAACTACTTAAGTAGCCTACTTAAGTACTAAAATGCAGTATCTGTACTTTACTGAAGTATTGTTTTTTTCTCCTACTTCCACTTTTACTTGACTACATAATTTTGATGGATTTAATACTTTTAGTCTAATACATTTTTCATGTGATGAATCATTACTCGTTACTTTAATAAAAACGTTACAAATCGTACCACATCCAATTGTATCAATGCCAGACCGGTATAGCTCTGTCACCAGGTTTTCATTATCATTATTGGGCGATTCAAACGATGAAGCAGTATAGAGACCTCATGCTTCCCTTCAGCCTTTCGCAATGCTGCATGCATTCAATAGGGAACGCCTAGCTTGAGTCAGTCTACTGCTCCATTTCGATGGAAGATGATTCCTCCAAAGTGAGGGTGATGAAAGTTATTTTTAGTGCTGGCAAAATTAACTGATTAATCACATGATTAATCCAAATAAATTAACTCAGATTAAAAAAATTAACTCAGATTAATCCTGATGGATAAGGTTCCATTTTATGGCATGTGTTATGTTCATTTCAGATAGAAAATGGAAATAGAAAACTATACAAAGATTATGGCCAAGCTCCTGACTGTCCAACAACATGTTTAGGCACTAGTTATTTTCCTTTCTTTGTCAAAGACAATTCGTATGAAATGAAGTGCCTACTCAGCTTCCCTTGAGCCAAATAGATTGTGCCCTAAACTAAATGTTGAACTTTTGACAGCTTTCTTTAATATACACAGTAGGCCTACTTCTACTTTTACTTTCAGTAGCCTACTTGAGTAGTAATTTTAAAATACTTCTACTTGCAATACTTAAGTACTAAACATTTTGAATACGTTAGTACTTCCACTTAAGTATGATCTTTAAAGAACACTTCAACTTCTACTTAAGTCACTTTTTTCATATGGTACTTTTACTTCTACTCCACTCCTCTATTCCAGATACAACTCTGTGAGGTGGAGAATCAGGAAATTGGCCGAAAAGGTCACATATTCCTTGAAATAGTATCCTAACAACGGTCACCATTTATTATCCATTATCTATCATTTTCTAAGTCTGTCTACCAAGGCCTACCCGTTGTTAGGACTTGGAAAAAATGTGTTACTTCCATACCCGGTCTCCCCTACATGACATTAGCATCCATTATCTTGAGGATTTATTGCCACTACGATGTCAAAATAGATCAGAACTCGCCAGAGATCTGTTATTACTGAAAGCGAAAGTTGTAGGCGTGAGAGCCAGGTGAGAGAAAACATATCTAAACCGAAACCTATTTCAATTGCATTGGGCCAGACTGTAGGCTATGACATAGTCAACAGTCGGCTTTTCGCCCAGGCTAGTTTTGAATAGGCTACAGGGAGAAAACTCCTGCCGTAGCAGCGGCAACTTGCTTAACGATTGCCATGGACTAGAGGCGACTGAAACCAGTGGGAGGAGGGATCAATTTCCTGGTCCGTCCCGTCGGGAAAACCGTGCATGCTTAAACTCACTAACATCTCTATGGTCCTATCCAGCGCCAGAGAGATTTCTGGCCCTATCATAGACAGGCCTAATCGTGGGCTACAGCTTGAAAAGGCGACGGTTGCAAGTATCCCCAGCTGCGGACTTGCAGCCTCAATGTGGGCTGGGCTCAATGTTGAGCACAACCCTCGCTGTTGCCTACGCGGCTCAATGTTGAGCACAACTCTACCGTAAGGCCTATCTATGGTAGGACCAGAGTGGTATAGAAAAATCTCTATCTGGGTAAGACAGACTAATAAAAAAATGAAAAACGTAGGCTACCGGTTGCAAAGTTTTCAGTGTCACACGTTTGCGGTTGGATTGGATAGGCAATGGATAGTTTTTTAAAAAATGAAAAACGTAGGCTACCGGTTGCAAAGTTTTCAGTGTCACACGTTTGCGGTTGGATTGGATAGGCAATGGATAGTTTTTTGTTATTATATGGAAATCTATGAGTAGTAGTAGCAGCATAAAATACCTTGCTCATACTTGCACATTGTGAGAGCAAGTCGGTTCGATTCAAATGTTCGGTCAAAAATGGACACAGTGTTTTACGCATAGATAGGCAAATGCATCAGGGAACTAATGTTTCCAAGTTTTCCATTGTAAAATATTAACCACTCATTACCGTCATTCATTACTTCCTCACGACACGTTAGTTTCTGAGTGACTGTTTCGTGTACTATTACGATTTATGTTTCATGCCTATGTACGGATCATTCTCAGCAGTGACCCTGTTTAAACTTGACTCAATCTTGTCTGTTTTGCATGTATCATTTGCACGGAGCAAATTTTGTTTCGTCGTGTTAAACTGAATTTACACCGTCGCGCGCAAGCGGCGCGCGCCGTTGTGTGACGTCAAAATGACGTGGACCCCCTTGGCGCGCGACGCTTTTCAGGGGAATTTCGCGAGGTCGTGCGCACGACAGATTTTGTAACTCGCCGCGCGCCAGCCCTATGCGCCACTCAGCTGGGCCATTCATAAGCAACTACACCAAGATGCATGAGAGCTTATTTCACCCTCTTCTGCCAAGAAGCATTCATCACCCTGCTATCTGACACATAACCATATCTTCAGCTAATGCATGAACATCTCAAAGCATGGATGAAACGTTTTTAAGACCTTGATTGTTAAGCTAAATTTAACCCAGTCATCCGTCCGTCCTAACATCCCTCACAACGTTTTTACCAACTGAAACATGCCTACAATACTACCAGGGGTTGTATGCAAACACTCACCAGAAACTTGGAAATACTTATCATAGATGAAACGTTTTTAAACCTTGATTGTTAAGCTAAATTTAGCCCAGTCATCCGTCCGTCCTAACATCCCTCACAACGTTTTTACAAACTGAAACATGCCTACAATACTATCAGGGGTTGTATGCAAACACTCACCAGAAACTTGGAGATACTTATCATGTTTATTTAATCCATAAATTTTATCCACAACTAAGTACAGTCAAACAAAGCAAGCACAGGGTTAACTCACTGCCTGTAAGTTACTGTAGCCTATGCGATTTCGCTGTACAGCGCCATCTGCTGTTTGGGAGAATAATGGCAAAATGGCGCTTCTGTCGAATTTGGTCGTGCGGCGGGTATAAAGAGTTCGACATACACGTCGGGTATGTTGCCACCTTTAACGTTATGTGTTTAGTTTCGTTGCCTATGGTTTAACCATTCGCTCCTCCCAGGAAAATATAGTCATTCTCAGTCGTGGCCCTAAAAACACGCACAACTTTGCAATGGCCATAGAAGAAAGTATTTTCGACCGGGCATTGCGCTCATAGGCTGAAACTTAGCAATTAGGGTTGTGCTCAACATTGAGCCCAGCCCACATTGAGGCTGCAAGTCCGCAGCTGGGGGCTACTCGACGGTTGTGCTCAACATTGAGCCGCGCCCACATTGAGGCTGCAAGTCCGAGATACTTGGAGAGAGACTAAGCTCGTTCGTGTTCAGAGTCGGTACAGCTAGAGGCTGTAGCCAGAACCAGCGAGATCTACGGAAATACGTCGGTGGGAGTGGAAAAGCATGGGGGACAAGGTGGACAACACAGCTGCAGCTGGCTGAAGCCATACAACACGTGAACATGGACGTGATGTCGGGAGATATCGCGGAAGTTTGTTTGCACTGAAAACAGCTTGAATCCCCTCATTTCACCATTAAAATGAACGTGATAACTGGCGAAATAAATCATATAATGTTGCTTAATAAATTATTGTTGCAATGCAAGAGGAACAGAGTTGTGTTTGAAGGTGTTTTGTTAAAAATAGTAATGTGGTATGAAATGCTTATTTGAGATGGCAAACCAAGCCATGCTGGAGAGCAATAAGGCTATTTCATTGGGCAAAACTTGCATACTGCTTAGCAGAAGCTCATTCAAATAAGCCCATTTTCAGTGAGTACAACGTGGTTGGTGTCATATTTGTCATGAGGAGTTTCAAACCAATCGGAATAATGAGTTACGTCATGGGGGTGGGATGCATCCTCTTGCAGCCGAGAAAAGGAGATGCGGGTTTCGGCTGCAGCCGCCTTGTTACCGCGAGTTTTGAGTGACGTGCTGTGGGCGTATTTTGGTGACGCATTCACAAGCTTGGTGAAGTCAGCCGGAAGTCGGACACCGTGTCTAACCACAATGCATCGTTGGCTGCAGCCGGCTGAAGGCGGCTGTAGGCGGCTTTACATCTCAAACACGCCTAATTTCTCAGCACGCCTTCTTTGCCTGCTTGCTTATGTGATAGACACTCGTTCGCCAGGACAGCTCATACAGTCATCCCAAAAGGTAGGCTAGAGTTGACTGTTTGGGGAAGATTGTGTGTTCTACTAGACTATATTCAGTTGTGAACTCATCCAAATGATATTCTGATGTGATGGCAGCTAATATCAGCCTATTGGATGTGTTATCTTAGCCTACTCAACCGCTGTGTAGCTATCCGGGCAGTAACAGTACCAGAGATACTAAAATAATAAGCACATTTCTTCCTGTCTTTTTTGACAATGCCTTGCGGGTAAACTGTTCACTTGTTTGGGGCCAGATGTCCAAACTAAGCATTTGATTGCATTTTGAATTTTATATGTCACCTAACACAATTATTTGGGAACTTCTAAAAGTGAAATGGATACTTTTAAAAGTTATTTGACGTAGTTTGACGTTGTTGTTTGGTTTTGATTGACGGCTGTAGAATGGAAGTCTATGGAGTTAATGCCCCGTCCGTAATGCCCCGCCGTTTTGGTACCAAAGATCATGGAATCCTCTCTGGCACTACTGCCGGATAGCTACAGAGCGGTGCTTACTCACCAAGAATAGCCTACATGTATATCCATACTGCCCACTTCTGTGTGCTTGAACAATAAATTAATTATTAGCTGATGGAGTTATTTATCCAAATTGTGGATGAATACAGTTATTTGGTTGAATTATTTATCCTTGTCTGTCAGATGGCAGAAAAGTTTTAATTGGGCTATAGTGAGGAATGCATTATTCCCAAGTTTTTGCCTATGCCAGTGTCAAAAAAATGCTATTATGAATTACCCTATTTAGGATCCTCACTGTCTCTTTTACAACATAGATATCATTAACAAGATGAATAGTCTAACCTTTAGTACATGCTTGGATCGGCTGGTATCGGTATCGGCAGATACTAAAAGCTACAATATCGGTAGCGGATCGGAAGTGCAAAAAACTGGATCGGGTTATCCCTAAGTATATTTTCAATCCTGTTCAATTCATTTGTTTTGTTGGAATTCCAACTATTCATGCAATCCATACTAGTAGGCTAATACATACTTTCTATTTATTTTAGTTTAGGCTAGATGTTACCGTGACCAACTGTATTTCCTTGGTTTTCCTGAAGCAAGAATTTGATAGCTAATCTTTACAACAAAATACCTCCTTGACTGATTGCCTGAGAAATGTCCTCTGAGGTTAATAGATGTTTAAAATGGATCTTCATTGTCGCCAACATAATAATCGCAGTGAGTGACCTATTGCTAATCTCTCTGATTTTACATCTATTGCTAATCTCTCTGATGTTAATCGTCTAATTTCATTTCATTTTAGGTAATATTTGCTGTGTATTTCTTACGAATACTAAGTGTGAGTATAACACAATGCATTAAATTGATGCTCTTGTTTGTAAATATTCCAGTTGATATAATATGGGTGGGATATTACTTTTGAAATAGCATAATAATCTGCTATTCAATAATTTGGCTCATAGGCCGTAAGGTGAACCCTGTTATCCTTTCGTCTTGCTCCGACGTCTGCGAACTCCACAATGTTATGTTGAGCTGACAGCAGAAAGTTTGTTGCAAAAACTCCTACCCATTTTTTATGGCAAGACATTTACACAACGCAGAAATAGGTTCTTTGCAAATTCAATTCAATTCAGTTCAAATCAATTCAATTTTATTTGTAGAGCGCTCAATTACAGTGCATTTGTCCCTCGGCGCTTTACAGACAGTACCGGAAGCATGACGAAAGTGACACAGTGAAATCCTATCCATGTGGTTAAACTGTTCAGATAGCAGCCAATTGCAATTGAAACCACCTCCGTATGTGGGTGGAATTAGATTTGGAAAAATCAGAATCCATGTTTTCTGCGGTTCAGACACCCCCCCACAAAAAAAAAAATTGAAAAATGAGTAACACCAATGACACCTCCAAATGGCCCTGCTCCAAATTCTCAAACAAATCATGATTTATTAAACAAATAATAAAATTAGACATTTCACAAAATTTGTGCTTTTGGCCACTGCATTTCCTCCTCTAACCTCTTGACCCCCAAAGACACTTAAAAAATCAAAATAAAGGTCTTTTGTAAGGTAACGCCAATGATGGTATTAACCAAAATTACAGTAATAGAGGAGATATTTCAGCATTCCAATCCTATATAATTCCTACATAGTTTTTGGCATGTTGTAATTGTATGTAAATGAGATGAAATGAGAATCAAGGAAGCATTGACTCCAAGGAAGTATAACTTGTATGATGTGTGATCAAATCAACGGGCCTCTTTCATGAACCTGCAATTTGAAATACATTGTTAAAAATGTTAAAAATAACAACAACAGATAATGTTTGTAGTATTATGACAGAAATAGTCTATATTTATTTAGCATAGAACTAATGTAATAATTATGTCCAATTAAGGTGTATAGGTCTGCAAAGATAAGTAACAGACGTTTCCACCTTTTTTTTGTAGAATCCCAGCGTCCTTATTGGAGTATTAGGAGGAACTGGAGGAATTTTATGTCTTGGAATCTATGGTGCATACAGAGAGAAGAAATGGACAATGATCTTGGTAAACAAATGAAATTCCATATTTTCTACCATCATACCTTTAGTTAGGATATCATTTTAAAAACGTTATTCTTCAGATTATATGAACTAATATTTATTAGTGCTGTCAAGCGATTAAAATATTTAATCACGATTAAACGCATTAATGCCGTAGTTAACTCATAATTAATTGCGATTAATCACTTTTTTTTCTATCCTAAATGTCCCTTGATTTCTTTTTGACCAATTTTTATTTATTTATTTTCATTTTAATGCTGTTATCAACATGGATTGGTGGGAGTGAATACCATTTGAAAATAAAAGAATGTTCAGAATCAGGTATGCGTCTTGTCTGCACAAAGCTATTGCAATAATGACGCTCATAAACATTCTCTCTCAGTTGCGCTCCAACCTGTTTCACCTCTCTCACTTAAAACTGACATTTGCGGGGTATTAAGTTCAAGAGAGGATATTTCTAAGTGACAACATTAATCATTTAGCTAATGAACAACCTACCTATCGAACATGCGAGTGAACGCCAACGATTGCGTCGGTAAAAAATAAATTTCACTGACAGAATTATACTAAATTCTGGCTTCGCAGCAGCAGAGCAGATCAGACGCATACACCTGCGTGTGAGTGCTTGTGTGTAGGCATGTGTAAGGCCTAGTAGGCCTACTTCAAGTAGCCTAATACAAACACAGGACATACTGAAACGTCGGGAGGTGTTGGAATGGCGGAGATATTTTTCATATTCCATATTTAGACAATGGCGGGTCAAATGCGTTAATCGGCTGTTAAAAAATTGACGGCGTTAAAATGGGTTTGCGTTAACGCCGCTATTAACGCGTTAAACTGACAGCACTAATATTTATGTAATTTCTGAAATCTATGAGGCCTTGTTTTTTTTGACTGCTTGATGGCATTGCCCTTTTTTCTGCCAGGTTTCTGTTCTCTTTGGCATTTTGCTGTTGGCGGCTGTGATTCTTTTTATAATAGTTTGGGTGAGTGAGTTTAGAACATGTGAAAATGTCTGATGCAAAATACTGTATGCAACATTTCCGAATAGTTATTTTATTTTAAATGGAGAGGTAGGGTAAGTGATGTAAAATAGAGAGAGCTTATAGCATCTTTCATCATATAAATTTTGATACAGCAATGTAGAATTCTTTACAAATCGCTTGTAAAATGTTTTTTGTTTTGATTTTTTGAAGATCTTGCTTGGATATTTTCATGGATCTTCTCTTTGGACTTGGGCGTGCTTCGGAATTGCCTGTATTCCGGTGAGTTGCGTTTGTAATTGGGTGCCTTCATGTTGCCTTCACCAGCCAAAATTCTATTGAATAGTTAAGCAATATCAAATGAGTGGGGTTGGTAAAATTGCCTCCTTGGCCATACTCAGTTGATGCCGAAGTATGTGTGGGCCCAGGCTAAGCGACAGGAAGTATGTGTGGGCCCAGGCTAAGCGACAGGAAGTATGGTCTGACAAAAGCAGAGACCGGACGTAATCTCTCATAACTCCCAATCCAGGAAGTATGGGCGGGCCCAGGCTAAGCGACAGGAAGTATGGGCGGGAAAAAGCACCTCATACCCCAAGGACAGTCTGTGTGTTGAGTTGATTTTCTTATCATTCAAAATCTGTCCTATTTGGAGTATATGATGGCAATCCTTTGAAATTTTGTAGCTTTGGCTGATAATGTGTATATAAAAAAAGTTTGTTTCCAAAACACTCATTTTAATTCATTTTCAGAAATCCTTTTATTTATTTATTTACTTGATTTTTTTTTTTTTTTTTTTTTACAAAATACAATCAGCATACAGTAACTTAAGTTTGATCTATAATTACAAAAATAAACTAAAAAACATAACTTTTGAATATTTTCAAAAATGTATTCATAGCATTTAGGAACCAAACTCTTTATATGGCTTATGCAAGCATGATAACTAGGATTTCACATGTGTGTGTTTTCTTGAGTATAGCTCCCATATTTCATCATGGCCATTGTCCTGACCAATCAGATCATCAGGACTCAAAGAGCCAGGAACCAAAGGAGTTTGAGACCAGTGCCAATGCCAATGGAGGTGCTCTCACAACATCCTCCAGTATATGTGCTCTTACAACATCCCCCAGTACATGAACTCTCACAACATCCCCCAGTACATGAGGAGTCCTCACAACATCCCCCAGTACATGAACTCTCACAACATCCCCCACAATATGAAGAGCTGTCACAACACCCTCCACAAGATGAGGAGCTGCCATTGCAGGAGTCTGTCTCAGTGTGATTTACAACTGTCTGTTTTTGTTCTATACACTGCAAAAATCAATCACAATCTCATATAGCTCTTTTTCATGTTTAAAGTGAAAACATCTTGTGGATTTTAATTCAAGTCAAAATCACCCAAATGATCAGTGTGCATTTTTCACCGAGCCGAGTAGTTCTGTAACAGCCCTCCGTTTACCTACTGAGTTTCTTATTTTCCTGTATGAAGTAGTGCAGACTGAACAGTTTACCTACTGAGTTTCTTATTTTCCTGTATGAAGTACTGCAGACTTAACAGATTTAAACATTCCTTCATACATCAATCAGTTCTCCTGTCCAGGAATCAATAGACACCCAGCTTGCCTCCTGTTGAACCAGTGTTAAGACGGTATGTATAGTGCCATCTTCCATCATGGTAATGTCAAGTTATGTGGGTTGTATGTGTACTGAATGTAGGTATGTCTGTATGTATGTATGTATGTATGTCTGTACATGAGCCTGTGTCCTATGTCTACCACATGTGCAATAGTCTTTTGATGTTATGTGTATGTCTTTGTCCTAAACGAGTTAAGGAACGCAAAAAGAATTTCAGTGAAAAACTGACAATAAAGTATTATCGTATCATATCGTATGAAAAAAAAAAAAATATATATATGGGCAATTCCACCGTTATGGACGTGACATTTTCTATGCATTATTGATGAACAAAATGCCACATAACCTCCACAAACCTAGCAGTATTTCACAATTTTGTTCATATTCTTATGCAAACTCCATGGCTGAATATAGGCGAACAAAAAAAATGAATATCATGATTTACATTATAAGAATATGAGCCTTTCAATTTGCGTTATGGACGTGACGAAAAACGGACAAACTTTTGAGACAGAGTAGTTTTTGCTGTGTAGTGTGTGAAATTTCTACAGAAATGTAAATATTACTACATTCACACCAAAGAGGACACCTCAGTAAAGACAGAGAAAGACTTAATTTCAAATTTAAATGTAAAAAAGTTTGTTTTCATTGGGAGAAATTGCGTTATGGATGTGACGTTATGGACGTGACACCTGGAAAAACCTTCCAAAACGATACAAAACCATTGGGAATGGTGGATTTTAACCTGTAACGACAGAATTAGTAATAAAACAATAAAAAATAACTGATAGCATTGCAGCTTCGTGTGTGTTATCACCCACTTATGCCCATTATAAGCCCCTCCATAGACTTACATTATGGCTGAATAGAGTAAAAAAATTAACAAATAGATATCCTTTCGAAACTTGCTCAGATGATTATTTACATCGAGGCAATACTTTTTTGTATTGGAAGTTTTCTTAAAGAATTTGTATGTCCGTGTAGATGAGACTTGAAGTTTTAAGGTGAGGTTTACTTTTTCGTGGAATTGCCCATATACATATTTGGCATGTCCCAATGGAACAGGATATAAGTCTATACCTTACTATAGGAGAGTGTCAGGATTACCCGGGGATCAAACCCGGGTCTCCGGCGTAGCAGGCTGGAGGCTTAACCACTTGGCCACTGGGGCTGTGAAGAGACTCAGATGCAGAGACACAAACAGGCTTGAGAGAGTGACTAGATTCAAAAGTCTTTTACTTGTGCCCAAGGCTTTCAAGACAGACAGGCAAAAAATCCAGAGCAGGCTTAAGTTCACAGAGGTCAAAAAATCCAAAAGTACAGGCAAAAACTAAGAAGTCAGAAAATCCAACACCGGTCCAAAAGTCAACTGAAATGTCACAAAAACTCACAGAGGATACAACTTGAGAACTCACAGAGCTTGGTCCACTGGGCAACATCAAAGACTGAGCATAGACACAGAAACTCAGGCGGTTTAAATAGGAACACAAAATGGGAACAGGTGAACATGATAATCACATTAAGACGCCGTAGGCAAGTGACAAGGCATGCAGAGTGAGACAGACTGAGGGCCCCTGATGGTCAAGAGTGGTATTGCAGTCCAGGGAGTGCATGGGGGAAGGGATGTTACCCCCTGTGTGTGTGTGTTTATTTGCATGTGCGTGTGTGTATGTGTGAGCGAGAGAGTAGGCATGGGGGAAGGTGAGGGGTAACATTTCTTTTATATCATTTCATAATGTTACATATTGTTTGCAAGGTTCTCAGTGCAGATACACGTTTACAATTGCAAATTTGCACTGAGACCAACATCATGAGCCCCTAGACCCAGGAGTTCAAGATTTCAAGATATCTTTATTACTTCTCATCATAGGTTTGAAGCCTATAAAAAGAGTAAAAATTCTTGTGTTTTGTCTCCTCAAAAAAGATAAATAAATGAAAGGTGTGTGTGTGTGTGTGTGTGTAGTGCAAAAAAGTGCCTTATTGTCTTCAGCATGAGTTGAGCAGTCTATTAGCTTGGTGAAAAAAGCTACTCTGGAGTCTGGTAGTGCGAGCTTTCAAACTTCTATACCGTTTGACGGTAATAGCTCAAATAGTTCATGGTTGGGATGACTAGGATCATTCAAGATTTTTTTTGCCTTCCTGATGCATCTTCCCTCAAATAGCTCTAGTATGGAGGGTAAGTCACAGCCGCATATGGTCTGTGCTGTACGCACAACTCTCTGAAGTGCTTTCCTGTTGTATTGAGAGCAGTTCCCATACCATGCAATTATGGTCCCTGTCAGGATGCTCTCAATGGTGCCTCTGTAAAAAGACTTCAGGATCTTGGGTCGCATACCAAACTTTCTCAATCGTCTAAGGTGGTAAAGACGTTGCTGGCCTTTTCTAACAATGTTGTGAGTGTGACTGTCCCAGGTGAGGTCTTCTGAGATGGTAACGCCAAGGAACTTGAAGTCTCTCACTCTCTCCACTGTCTCACCATTGATGTTAATGGCTTCAAACTGGTGTTCTTTCCGCCTAAAGTTAATAATTATTTCCTTTGTCTTGGACACATTCAGAGACAGGTTGTTTTCTTTGCACCAATGCATAAGGCTGTCGATTTCTTTTCTGTAGGCTGTTTCATCATTGTTTGTGATTAGACCGATAACAGTGGTATCATCTGCAAACTTGATGATGGTGTTGGTGTTGTGTATAGCCACACAGTCATGCGTATACAGAGAGTAGAGGAGAGGGCTCAGAACACAACCTTGTGGAGCTCCTGTGCTGATGGTCAAAGAGTTCTTGTGTAGTATGAGTTTTTTTACTCATGCATTTTGGTTAGCTAAGGTGTTTTTTGAAGTCTCCAAAAGGACATTTGGCAAATCCCTAGACAAAAACAACTCTCAAAAGGTCATACTTCATTGTATCAACATGTCCTTTGACAGCTAGCTTGGCAAGGCCAGGGAATGTGCCACAGATGTTTTCATGGAGTTACAAGCAACCTGGATATATATGAAATGTTGTCATTTCCTCATATATGCATAACCACCCGAAAAGAAAACATACATTGTACCCTCTGTAACTCATTAACAGTGCATCACAGTATCATCAGCTTTCAAAGGAGGCTAGGCACTTAATAATAGGCCAAAGTATGTGGGCACAGTGTCAGTTAAAGTAGACAGTGTTTGTTACCCAACCTTTGTTGTTTTCTTTTCGGCACTTGTTTTGTTTAATAGAATTTTTCATAATATCAAGCTCGTGTGTTCGGCCTCCCTTCTTCTATTTCGCTTGCAAAGTAGACAGTGTGCCATTCAAGCACCATGAGCAAAATAGGAGGCGCAAGGTAAGGAGTTAACGTTCAGATTTGTTGTGTTAGTTTGAAGAATAAAGGCAACAAACTCCACGACATGTGGTTGTGTAGTACACAAGCATTCACGACTCTCATTTTGGTAGCAATGTATTACTTTTCAGGCTGCTTTGTGTATAGCAAACTAGTTTCGTTTTGTGAACGATTATAATAAACACATACACTGCCCTTAAATTCTTGGGACATGTAGGATCACTCCACAAACGAATGTTAATCATGTCGTTAATTTACTGTGTTCAAGTCCATGCTAAGCTTCCTACAATCCAAGACTGTACTGTAGGTTGGATGTATGGAGAGCTGCCTTGTTGCTAGATTTGTGGAGTTCATTATATTAGTCATTTTTAGCTTTCTTTCTGTGTATGCTGGGCAGCGAAATGAAATCTGATCTGTGATAGCTTTAGAAAGTAATAAGTTTGTGTTGTGTTCTATAGCATTACTAGCAGGTCAGCCTAGCTAGTGCTGAATGCTGTTCAGGTTGGTGAGTTTTAATCGCTGGAATCCAGTTTTCTTCAGTTTGCATTGAATAGTCTCTTTGCTCTTGGTATGCAATAACATTTTAACCCCAGATGAGTGTAGCCACTGACTCAATAAGTGGACATGTCTTTCAGCTGACAGGCGATGTAGAAAGTGTTGCCAGCTCTGTTGTTGTTGCCAAGTTGCGCACGCAACTTCTGTGTTATTATTGCGTAAATGGGTCTATAGCCTAGCCTACTTTATTTGTTTTTTCTTTTAGTTGTATGGAAATCAAGGATAGAAGTTTGAAGTTTTCAGTAAAGATCCACTTCATCTAAACAGTTTCCTGCTGTCTATTTTTGACACATTGCTTTGGCAATTCCACTTCCAAGCACTACAATTTTAGTTAATGCTTGTGTAACTGAGGCTGGCTAGCTCGGCGGTAGTATGTGTAAATCCTCATCACCCATTCCATGGGCGCTTCTAACGGCTGAGTTAGAAGCCCAGGCTTTTGGCTCAGTTGGTTAGAGTGTCCCACTCCCACGCCGGGAGTTTGTAGCTTGCGGGGTGGCGGCTTCGAGACCCGTGTGCGGTGCGGACCGCCACCGGCTACACTTGTTAGCTTTGTTATGAACTAGCCATCTTTTTCATCACATTCATCACCACAGTAAATGTAGCTAACTTGAGCTTGTCAAACCAAGCTAATCAGACGTGTAATTGAAAGCTACTTCGCTTATGACCGGAGCAGAGAGACAGATGCATCAGTTTTAATGGTATAAACAAATCATGGACAATTTATTTTAGTCTAAACCCAGGCCTGCAAACAGGTCATAGTCAGACAAAACATCTAATATGGACTTTATTCAATTTTACTAAGCGATCTACACTGACCCCACCCCCACATTTTGGGGGCGTTAACCGTACTTGTCGTCTGTATCTATTGCTTAACGGCCCCCTTGTGAGGGAATCTCTACATGACGAGGACTGGCAGCATCTCATTGTAGAGTAGTAGCACCACCCAGTGGCCAGTTGTGTTATTGCATCACAAGGTGATTTAGTTGCTTTGTATGTAAGAGAACATCAGTACAGACAAAATATACATAACAAACAGTCAGACAGTTTAACAGATACAGAGAATACACACATACCTTTTTTACACTAAAATATAAAATATAGAACACACTTAGCAAAACTCTACTCTCAAAGAGCAAAATACCTGCAGATTAGCCCTACATTACTGTTTGTTTTCAATCGTTTTATTTAGACACCATTTGGAAACCAGGGCTCCTTCCTTCCTCCCTGGGAAGTTAGTTCCAATTAACAGCCAGGGAATAACTATAGGATCCCATTGGGTACCACTGAGCACAGACACAGGTCCTAATATTACAGACACAGGTCCTTATACCTGTATAAAAGACACAGATCCTTTTAGACACAGGTCCTTATATTATAGACACAGGTCCTTATATAATAGACACAGATCCTTATATAATAGATACAGGTCCTTATATTATAGACACAGATCCTTATATTATAGACACAGGTCCTTATATTATAGACACAGGTCCTTATATAAAAGACACAGATCCTTTTAGACACAGGTCCTTTTAGACACAGGTCCTTATATAATAGACACAGATCCTTATATAATAGATACAGGTCCTTATATTATAGACACAGATCCTTATATTATAGACACAGGTCCTTATATTATAGACACAGGTCCTTATATTAAAGACACAGGGGTCATTTCATGTCATTTCACCCAATGCCTCCTGCTTGACCATCTCAAAATATCCTGAAAAAATTCTAGTAAAAAGATAGCATTTTTAATAGTAAGAATCCAAAATATTAGCTTCATACGGTCAATAGTTTTTTTTATAAAAAATATTTCATATGACATGCTTTTTGGTCACCATAATCTAAGGCCATTTTTAAACAGCAATATCTGGAAAACCATCTCACCTATAGCCTTCAAATTTTCTACTGTCAATATGTGGTAGTTATAGCCTCCATACATGGAATATCAGGATTGTAGCTCATGATATAGGCACTCAAACTTCTACCAAAGTATGGCTTGGCAATATGAAATGGCAACTTTGAAGAGTTGTCAAGACCCAAGTTTTGGAGATAGAAGACCCATATTTTACAGGAAGTATCTCACGTAACGGGTTAAACAATCTACAAAAAATGGTCGCTCTAAGATGAATAGATCCACAGGTATTAGGCCTAAAATATGGGGAAAAACACATTTTTGCCCAACTCCAGAGCCATATTCCAAAAAACTGAGTTAATGGATCAGGTCCATTTTTTTATTTTTGAAAGATCAAATTATTGTTAAACTTATATGAAAAAATTGGGAGGGTGTTTTGCCCCATTTCATCACAATTAATTTTCAAACGTGGGCTATATGTGGGTGGGTGATTGTTTTTTCCTCTTGATTCCTAGGGGTGTGTCCACCCTATTTCAGAGCCATATTCCAAAAAAACTGAGTTAATGGACCAGGTCCATTTTTTTTACTTTGAAAGATCAAACTATTGTTAAACTTACATAAAACATTTGAGAGGGTGTTATGCCCCATTTTGTCACAATTAATTTTCAAACATGGGGTATATGTTGGAGTTTTCCTCTCGATCCCTAGGGGTGTGTCCACCCAACTCCAGAGCCATATTGGAAACATTGACTTTTGTCTTATGACAATGTTTACCTTTACCACATGTGACTATATTTACATTGCCATGTCAAAGTCAATCAACTTTATTTGAGACATGTTTTGGATACTCCTCCTTTGCTTTTACCTTGGATCTTCCGCCCTTCCCTACATGTTTCTGTTATCATTTCAAATACAGATGCTTCTATGTGAAGTAATATCTGCATGCTGCATCTGAAAGAAGTAAACTCAACCAAATGCAGCAGCAATACAGTATTAAATTTCACAACTATGTATTTTTTTACTTTCCAGATTCAAATGTAAGACTTAGTTATCTTAAACATTTGCTTGACTAGTTTAGACAGAAAAGATTTCAAACATAGTCTATTAAATTCATCCAGCCCAACCAAACAGACATGGCTTCTACATCATGGTGGTTGACAGACACACCCACAGATACAGCATGTGCGCAATCAAACCGTGATTACCCATACCCCACCACCATAACCAGTCGACTTACATTTATGATTTTTAAAATTTTATTTTCATGTTTGTGCTAGTAATTAGCCTTTTGAAGCTCTACAAGCAAAAAGAGTGAAGGTGTAGTCGTCCTGTGATTTTATTGATTTTATTTTTTGGTAGCATATTGGAAAAACGCTAGAGCCACCCTCATGTAGACAACATGGAAGATCATACAAATGGCTTTTGAATCTCATCCAAGTTTGAATTTATGCTTGGTCAACATTGAACTTTTAAGGAAGGGTCATGTTCACACTGCGGTGCTGTTAACATTGCAGAATATGAATAATGATCATCCCTATGCCAAAGAATGGCATAGATTTGTTTAAAGTGAAGAAATATAGAGATGTAGATTAGCATGGTAATTGTTAATCTCCCAAAACATTCTTGAAGTTAAATGTAATTTTAAGTTTAAATTCATTCTATTCTTTCCAAAAAAAAAAAAAAAACGCATTTCACTTCAAATTATGAAGAGTCAGTAATCAAGAGAGATTTCAGTCATTGTTTTCATTAATGCAATGCAACTACAATGAGCATAAAATCTACTGTTGACTCTGAAAATGTTGATCAAACACCAAGCACTTTTATTACACGAAATTAAGGTAAAAACATGAATTTGTATGTTCTTCAATGGAGAATAAAAAGGTCAAAACATGACTATAAAGAACTCAACAAGGGAGAGTCTTTTATCAGATCAATTCACATATTTAGTAAATGGTTGGATACAAATACAGCAGTCTCCAAAACACATGGCTATGCAAACATAGTCATAGGTAAACACACCCCTAGGAATCAAGAGGAAAAAAAACAATCGCCCAACCACATATAGCCCATGTTTGAAAATGAATTGTGACGAAATGGGGCAAAACACCTCCCCAATTTTTTTTATATAAGTTTAACAATAATTTTGTCTTTCAAAAACAAACAATTGCACCTGATCCATTAATTCAGTTTCTTGGAATATGGCTCTAAAATTGGGTGGACGCACCCCTAGGAACCAAGAGGAAAAAACAATCACCCACCCACATATAGCCCATGTTTGAAAATTAATTGTGATAAAATGGGGCAAAACACCCTCCCAATTGTTTTTATATAAGTTTAACAATAATTTTATCTTTCAAAAACAAACAATTGGACCTGATCCATTAACTCAGTTTCTTGGAATATGGCTCTAAAATTGGGTGGACGCACCCCTCGGAATCAAGAGGAAAAAACAATCACCCACCCACATATAGCCCATGTTTGAAAATTAATTGTGACAAAATGGGGCAAAACACCCTCCCAATTTTTTTATATAAGTTTAACAACAATTTGATCTTTCAAAAACAAAAAAATTTACCTGATCCATTAACTCAGTTTTTTGGAATATGGCTCTGAATTTGGGCACAAATGTGTTTTTCCCCATATTTGAGGCATAATACTTGTGGATCCATTCATCTTAGAGTGACCATGTTTTGTAGAGTGTTTGACCTGTTGCCAGATATACTTTCTGTAAAATATAAGTCTTCTATGTCCAAAACTGGGGCCTTGACAACTCTTCAAAGTTACCATCTCATTTTGCCAAGCCATACTTTGGTAGAAGTTTGAGCGCCTGTGTCCTAAGTTATGCTTGAGCTACAATCCCGATATTCCATGTCTGGAGGCTATAACTACCATATATTGACAGTAGAAAATTTGAAGGCTATAGGTGAGATAGTTTTCCAGATATTGCTGTTTAAAAACAGCCTTTAGACTATGATGCCAAAAAATGCCCGAAATGCATTCCAAATGAAATATTTCTTATTAAAAAACTATTGAGGTTATGAACCTAATGTTTTGGATTATTACTATTAAAAATGGTATCTTTTTAGTAGAATTTTTTCAGTAAATTCTGAGATGGTCAAGCGGGGAATTTTCCAGAATTTGGGTGAATTGACATGAAATGACCCACAGATCCTTTTAGACACAGGTCCTTTTAGACACAGGTCCTTATATAATAGACACAGGTCCTTATATTACAGACACAGATCCTTATATAATAGACACAGGTCATCATATTATAGACACAGGTCCTTATACATTATAATAGACACAGGTTCTTGTAGACTCAAATAACTGAAAAAAAAAAAAACAGTTTTTTATGACTAGTGGTTTTTATGACTTATGACTAGACAGAGGCACCATAATTCATATCAATCCTCCTATGCAAACATTCACACTCACACACACACACACACACACGTTGTGTTCCTCCAAAGCCCCATATTTTTTAAACAAAATATCAGCATAACTTGAATATTTTCAAAAATTGATTTACAGCATGTAGGGACAAAACTTTTTCCATCCATCCATCTATCTATCCTGTGCTTGCAGAGCAGACTGTATATTGCATCCATATCTATCTATCTATCTATCTATCTATCTATCTATCCATCCATCCATCCAGTGCCTACAGAGCAGAGTAAACTGTATACTGGATCCATATGGAGCCATACATAAAACATGTCATCAAAATAAAATATGTTTGATGCGGTTTCAACGTTTTTCATTCCTTGTCCTCTGATAGGCCTATATAATTATCAATCCTGTTGCATAACAGGCCTATTAAAACATGCACCCGTTAGATGATAGATACAGAAACTCAATGGTAATAAACTCCACAAACTATATTTGATACTAATGTATTACGGACCCAGGCTCGTTTTGGCCCGTAACATTGAGGAGAGTCCACACGTGGATATAAATTTTAAATAAAAGATATTTATTAAAGTAAATGAAGTTGAAAATAGGAAAGTAAATAATGTGGTGCAATGAAATGAAGGCTAAAGTCAGTATAAATGCGCTGAAACAAAGTAAAAATGTAGTGTAGATCAGGTAGGTGGTGTTGAGAGTTCTGGCAGAGCAAACCTCTGTAAAGTTGACCTCAGAGCTCTGTGTGTAATTTTAGACCAAATTCGCACGGCTAGATCATGAAAGCCAGTCAGTGTGTACTTCCTCTAATCAGTTTGTAGAGAAATGAATAGTTCGCGACCATGTGCTTCATGAGATTTCTTGAGCAATGTGAAGGGAATATGAATTAAAGTGTTTTTGTCTAACAATATGGTACTAACAAACCAACAAACCAAATAAAAAATAATAGTAATCATTTTAAAAACTAATACTAACCCATAATCAGATGAAATCATCACATAATAATAAATCTGTGTGTAACCAATGTGAGTTTGTCATACATATAATCTAAACTGTGTGTTTTAAGTTTTTGTAATCATCATTGTTAACCAATGTCATTTATCATTCATATAAACCGTGTGTTTTGAGTTTTGTAATCATCATTGTTAACCAATGTCATTTATCATTTATCTTAACTATGTGTTTGAGTTTTTGAAATCAAAATGTAAGAACAGATCCCATGTAACTGATTTACTTGTGTATCATCATCTGTATGCTATCATGTAACCTTATATAGTAATGATCATTATAGCCGGTGTGTCTAAAGTGTACTCGGCCTTGTGTGCTGAAACTGAGGAAGTCAATGCCTGCGTGACCTCTGTCACGTTTGTGCCTGCGTGCACACTGTCAGATTCTCTCTGTTACCAACTAGAGACAACCCATCGATGTAAGGATAAGGGGAAGTAGTGTGGAGTATAAGTAGTCTGAGAGGACTTTAGACAGAGCTTTTTGATCTTGGGGAGATTTTTACTTTGTGAGACTAGTTCATCCTTTTTACAGGGTCTACCTAACATTTGTTGATTCTTTGTAGTTTTCTGATTTTGATTCTTATAGTTGTAATCTTTTTGTAACTTTCCAAATTATCTACAAATAAAACCAACTCTATCTGTGGTAGAGTCAAAAGGCAATTTTTGCCGGGTCAGACCCTAAGTTTTTTCGTGCCTCCTGAGTGCCGTGACCACTTCTGTTGCGGGGTGAGTTTTCCCCTTAATGCAGCAACAGAAACCTTTTTCTACCGGGGAGAGGTAAGTTGGCTTCTATTATTCTTAGACATTCACACAGGCTACAACCGGGCGTAGAGGAGGGAGTAATGCATCTCCATTGACTGTTTCTAGGCGTTTTAGTCTGGGGGGGTCTCAAAAATGCTAGATGGCGCCCAACGTGTATTAGTACCGGCCACAAGGGGATTGTGCACGTCCCCTGTGGCGCTATAACACGAACCCTGCCCTGACGGCGAACAGCTCTCGCTGAAACGGGAGTGGAAGGATACCGTTCGCCAGCTCCCTATTCCTACTCTGCCATCAGGAAGTGCGAACTAGGATAGGGCTTGAAAGGGGAAAGATTAAAAATTATTACTTTTCCAAAAAATGCGCTAAAAAGTCTCGTTAACTCGCGCATGACGCAAACTGGAGCAGTAGTAGTGTAGGACTTACTATACCGGCTAGTAAACCGACCTCACAGGCTACTGTCAGCCCACTCCGGTCACTGAAGTCGACAAAGGCTGACTGTTTTCCGTATCGGTGTCATCTGACTGAATCCGACAGTGTATCTCAGAAACGTAGGCGAAGTGGGGGGTCGCAACCCTCGCGAGGAACCGCACCGGACCTAGTAAGCAATACTCTAGACAGGAGCAGAGAGCCGAGACTCTAAACTACCATGTCGCGTAGCGACTGGGCAGAGTCGGCCTCGGAAGAGGAATTAGCACCGTCCTTCCAGAGGCTGAGTCGCCACCTTGTAGCATCCTTGGGCCTTCCAGGCTTTCAAGTCGAATACAGGCGACCGACTCGCTCTGCCCGACCTGGACCTAACTCGAGAGTACTTCTGGGTGATATTACTAATCTAGACTTTGGGGTTAGGGAAGGGATTTTTCTCAATCCGTCTAACACCTATCTGACCCATGCGGCGGGCACTGCTGCTGCGGTTAGAGCTAGATGGAGAGAGGAAACAATACTTAGCACAGAGAGGAATCAGAGTAGACTTCCGTTAAACATAGGAGACACTGTGTTGCAGGAGATTAGAAATGATTCTCAGATCGTGCTTGTAGTACATGTTGCTAATATACCTGAGGATGGTTCACATAGCCTGGAAGAACAGGTGGATCATCTAGGGGCACTCCTACAGAGGGGGGTGAACGCTGCACCGCCGGGTCAGTTAGTTACCCCCCTGTTTGGAGAAGGTAGTTTTGGCTTCGACCCCATAGCATCAATGGATGCTATGGCAAGGGTTATAGAAGTAAATCCAAATAGAGCGTTTGTAGTGGTTGTTAACACAGCTGAGAAATTTGAACGGCTGGTTAATATTTTAGGGCGTCCGCCCCCCCTTGCGCCAGAGGTGGTTGGGGGGAGACTAGTGATATGGCGCAGGAGTTATTAGTACAAACTCTGGCGCCTCCACCTGGGCTTCCAGCCCCGCCATTAGACATTCCTCCACCAGCAGAGAGTGACCAAGAATCTGATGCACCAATGCCGAATTTTCCTCCACCTCCGGAGGAGAGAGTAGGCATATGCTCTGTAATCAGGCGCGCGGGAAGGTGTTTTGTGTAGGGGGGCTGGGCCGTTAAATGTGAAGTCACTTTTTTTTTTTTTTTTTTTTTAAATAGTCAACATCAGAAAAAGTTGGTCTGCCTCTGCTGTTGAATAACTATTGGCTGTTGTAGGGTGCGTATTCTAGTGCGACAGCGGGTAGATAGGCCTATACCCTAATGTGCCAAACATTTTTCCAGGAGATGAGTCGCAGCGCAGTTCTTCTGCTGATTGCGCACACCACTAATGGCATACATAGGCCCTACAATGCCTATCTAGAAGTGATGAGTGATTGTTGTCTGTATTGTTTGTCTATATCTGTTCAACATCCATCGTCATTTAGAGACAAAATACGAAAAGACAAGTCAATCAAATACGTTCATGATTTTAATCGGTTAGAAATCCGAACAAGGTAGCCTACTTTTGCAAGGGTCTTTTTAAATAGGCCTTAAATAGCCTGCCAAACAGAATCTCCACCTGTTTTTTGTCTTCTCAGTAACCTAAGTTTTCCATGTAACATAGATAGCCTAGGTAGGGTATATCTGAGAGAACCTCAAATAAAGCGCAGTGACAGGGAGAATGTTATCGTTCAGTCGGAGACCCCTGCGCACGTCTTCTATCTCCACTGCTTCACTCTCATTTCTCAACCCAACATACCGGTATTTCTCTCTCTTTCTCTCGCTTGCTTTCACTCATTCCAAATTAGATTAGTTGTAGTGGTAGCTCGGTTAAAGCAAAAATATTTCTACTAACTTATTCGATCCAACCAGTGGCGCATGTTAATATGTTATATGTTTGTGGACGTTTGTCTTGTCTGTCTGTGCGCAAAATACCTTGAAAAGTTCTGTAGCCTACAGAAATTGTCGGACAGTGCGGATAGGCTATGAGGACAAGGAACACATGATTATATTTTGGTGGTGAACGCTCACGAATAATGAACTTTATCCATTCAAGACAACAGGTTACGTTGTCTTGTCTTTGGTTAATAATCGAGAAGAAGCTGTTATTAAATAGCTACTATGCAAAATGCAAAAAAAAAAAACCATTAGAACTGAGAGTAGGCCTATAAGTTTTTGATAGCCAATTTTGAGAACAGATCTTTTCCTCTTTTTCGTGGCCTTCCAAATTGCTGTCAGATCTGACCGAACAGTGCGCTCTCAGAGAATTGCTGTCAACGTTGAGGAGGTTAGGAAGAGGCATTCTCTTGTTAATAGCTGGGCTATATGGGTCAGCCTGTCCACTAGAGCTTTCTGAACTATTGGACACAGTAGTTAGTCTATTAGTGGATGTATACATATTTTTATTTTCATTTAGGAAGGGTCGGATAAAAATGCAGAATTTTCTATGCTTGATAGCCTAGAACAAAGTCCGGACCATTGATCACGCTTCTCAGGAATTCTGATAGGCAGCCTACCTGTTGTGTCAGTTATCCTACGAGCCTCCTTAGTTTAGTTTTGCACTCTGCTTTATACAAGTCATGTATGAAATTTAATGATTGATTTGGAGTGAATCAATAAATATCTAGCCTAATCGCAGCCCCCTCCAGGGGGGGCTGACGCTCTGACATAGGGGGCTGCAGCGTACGCAGCCCCATATGTTCCCGCGCGTATGTCTGTAATAGGGGGTGAGAAATTCATCTTTGTCGCGGTACCACCTGACAGGTTACCTTTAGACTCTGGGGGTTTTTTCACCATCCTTAGACAAGGAAACTTAGAGAACGATGGACTTGAAGAGGCGGAAATCAGGCGCACGTATGGTGCCGCTAGATACCGCCTAGAAAGGTCCTTAGTACTACAGGCAGTGCAACCGAAGCCGGGCGAGGTTTTCAGGTTGAACTCCTGTGGAAATCTAAGGCTATGTTCAGACTGCACTCCAAATCTGATTTTTAGCATATCTGATCAACATCAGATCTCTCTATCGACCGCGTTCACATTGCTTGTCATATCGGATCTCCATGTCCGCTAATCACCTGCCATATCCACGTGGGTTACTATGGTACCCCAACGCATCATGCCCACAAATAATAAACAAACCCGCGGAGGGTAGAATGCTGGTTGTTTCTCTCTCAGATGGTTAAGTGGGGCCGTAGCACACAGCTACGAGTAACAAGGAAGTATCAGAGATGGAAGAATAAAGTTACTCATCTTTATTTCAGTGCATCAATGCAGTCCAGCACAGCTGTTAGTTGCCTTTCTGATGCGTGGTTGGAAACTTTCACTGACGTTGCTTTCCACACGCGAGGTAAACCTTGCTTTCCACACGCGAGGTAAACTCCAACTTGCGGCAAATCCATAACGCGCACTGACACGTTGTTATAGCAAACGACACTGTTTTTTAAAAGGAGAATTAACATTGATCTCTCACTTCCGTCCATCTGCATTCCACGTGTTGATGTTTGTGTCACGTGACAAATGACGCAAGTGACACGGTGAAATCTTATCCCATGTGGAAAAGCTGTTCAGATCGCAGCATATCCGATATGAATCGCAATTGACACCACATGGGTATGTAGGGCGTAACAGATTCGGAAAAATCGGAATTCATGTGGTTTTCTGCTGTTCAGACCACCCGAAATCAATTCTAGATACAATCTGGATATGAAAAAATCGGATTTGGGATGCCAATCTGAACGAGGCCTAAGACACTGATTCCTCTGTAAATGTGGTGAGAATAGAACCCCAGACTCTTATGAGGGACTTGTATGGTGCTATGAGACAGAGCATACTGGATGCAGCAGATGATGATGAAATCATGGTCACTATTAGGCTGAGGTTACAAAAGAGGAAGTTGGCGGGACTGAGTCAAAGGGAGTTGTATGAGGCGGCTGCAGCAGCCTACCCCTGGGGTGTGTTATTTAAAAACATGACTCTGAGAATTCTGGTGATGGCGGAGGAGGATGAAGGGTTCTTGGAACAACTGATACATGGGTCCTATAGGAGCAGCTCGATGGTAGAGAACACCTTTAACATACCACCTCGATCCTGCCGCGGAGACGAGTGTGACGAGGAAGGTGGACTCCCTCGAGCTCCTATAAGGAGTACAGTAACAGCACCAGAACACCTCTCCCAAATACGTGAAACACCAGCTCGAGTAAGATATCAGGACACACCACCTACTCACCAACTCCATACGGTGAGGCTAGAGCTTAGGGGCCAGCAGAGGTTGTAGGAAGCCCCCCTAGGAGTATACATTTCCATGGTGAACCCCAAAAGGAGGGTGTCATAAGGGGAATGCACTTCAGAGGGAGAGCTATAACCTATAGGCCCATTTAGAAATTTGCTTAGTGAGAACTAATAATACTGTAAAAAATCACAGTATTACAGGTATAAGTAGTATAGATAACAGAAGAGGTTTGTTGCTCTGTGAGAGGCACAAGCCTGGGCAGACTATAACTAAATAAATTAATTAATTTAATTAATTTAAATTAAATTAAATTAAATTAAATTAAATAAGGCCATTAAAATAGTAACAGACAGCTAGGTTAAAGATTTAACTCACACTAAAAAGTGGGCTGTAATTTTTGAGGAAGCATGTGCATAGCATACTAATAGAGATGACTTTTTACACTTAGGAAATGTTGAAGCTGACAAACTCGCCCAAGACCGTACAGACTGTCCAGATGACGTATCTGTAAATATCATTCTGCACAGTGCTGTCTGTGTTTTCCCTAGTGGCTGGATAAATGATGAGGTTACATCTATTCCAGAAGATGAAGCTGAGAGAGTTCTCACTTTGATTCACAGGGCGATAGGGCATCGGGGTTTTGTCAGAACAAGAATGTGGTTAGCGAAGCACAAAATCCAAATGCCGAATTTGAGTTATCTTTTTCAGAAAATCAAATCTAGGTGTGAGGCTTGTGCTGACAAAGGCGGGGCTCCGGTCCCGAAAGGAAGTTAGGACAAGATTAAGATGGATACGGCAGGAGAAATTTTTTTTTCCTGTAACATGGCGGGACCTTTCATGCCCTCAACAGGGCTGAGGAACCGTTACTTCCTGGGTAGGAGACAATGCCGGGGGTAACACGAAAGTGTTCCCTTGTAGGCGTGCCACGGGGCACATGATCCGGGAGAAACTTGCGTTGTTTTTCACTGGCAAAAATCCCCTGACTCTTTGTATGAATAATGCTAGTCACTTTAAAAATAAAGACGTTTTAGGCTTTTTAGAGGAAATCAACGTAAACCTATTTATAGTATGCCTTATTTCCCACACGAACGAAGGCCGAGATCTAATAACTGATATACAAGGCAACGTGATCACTCTTTAAAGGACTGGAAAAGTTCATCGTAGTCAAGTACGACCGATAATATGAGTCAGGGAATTAATAGGCCTGTGTGTTTGTCTAGAGGCCAGCTGGTGGTCTCGGGCACAAGGGAGGGCATTTTTGGTAAGTAAAGCAGCGCCGGAGGATAAGGAGGGAGCCCCACTCGTGTGGAGCCCCGACCTGCCTGGTGACGGTGTCATGCGCGGTGTAAACTGTGCTGATTTGATCTGGCCGGGGCCCGGAAGAGAAAGGGGTCACCTGCTAGGTCTGAAGAAGCCAGTGGGGCGCCGCCCATGTGTAGAACTACTTAGTCCCTGTAGGGGCATAGTTTGCAGAGAGTGCCTGGACCGAGAGGGGGCACTCTATAACATAGCTAGGATCGATCATGTCATGGCATCAGGTCGGTGTTGCAAAAAGGGTTTTTTCGGGCTCACATCTTGCATACCAACGATGACCGTGACTAATTGGCAGGTCGGATACCTTGCTATCCGATCTGAATGTGGTTACACTGATTGGGACATTAGGAGAGTCTTAAGATCAACATATTGCTCCAAAGCAGAGCATGTGCTGATTTAGAATACAAGGGCAGGTTCCAGTAATGCAAACTGTGTGAATAAGATTTGCACATCTCCTCAGTTTGACCAAGCTTGCTGAAATCTTCTCGTCTGGTCACAGAGCTTGTCTGTGCACCGACAGTCTTGGACTGGGCAACCACGGCCATGAGAAAGAAAATGAGCAGTTTTGGGAAATGAGCATAGTGGATGTGGAAATGGTGTTGTATGAAATCATATACACAGCTGCTGATGGCAGAGTGTGTTATGTGACATGCTATGTTTATGTCTGTTATGTCTGTTAAGTCACACTTATATGGGTAATAAAAGAAAACACGTTAAAAGTGGTCTTGTATGAGGTGCTGGAAAACAATACCAGTTACCATACCTGATCAAGCATGTGAAATACTGCTATAGGGAACTTAACAGAAGTCAGAGACCAGGCTGTGCGTCTGCTCCTGAAGAATAGCACTCTGTGACAGAGCGGTCTGATCTCAGAAAACGTTTCACTGAACTGCTCGGATGAGATGTGGTCTGATGATGTAAGACCCCTGTGTCTGTTTATAAATCAACCTAGTGAATGGTATAACAAAAATCAGCTCAAAGTGTGGAATTGGGATAGTTTTGTCTCATGAAGGCCATGTTGAGGAGGGCTCAGGCAGGAAGTGCCAGCCGGCAGGCGAATACAAATTTTTAACTCTTCTGGTGAGCTCACTGTGTATGTGTTACCAAGGTGCATAAACAGCAGTGATCTGCTTGATGTGTTAACTTGTATTGCCGCCTATGCATGTGGCATATCTAAGTCCATGGTCTGTTGATGAGACAATAACCCCAATTTACCGTTTTAGAAACTGTTGTTGTCGGCTAGAAGGGGAACCCCCGCTACGGGTGTCTGATAGCTCTGAGCTTACTATGATTGTGCCCACCCCTCCTCCCGACTCCCCAGCACTGCTTGGGATTGAGTCAACACCTGTGGGCCCTGTAAGAAGTGGTCAACTGGGACAGGTTGTTGCTCTACACAGCACTGCTGGCTGGGACGGTCAGGTCTGCTCGAAAGGCGGACTGAGTAGAGTTAAGGAGAGGCTGGCTGAGCGTGTGCGTTGTAGGAGGTTGTATGCGCAGGACAGTCAGGGTGGTATGAGTAAGCTTTCTGTATCGCAGTTGGCGAACCCTGCTGTTTGGAAAACTATTACTCATTTTAAAGAGGGGCCAAAAAAAAGTGCCTTGGTTGGCTCCCAAATTTACAGACGAGAAGAGGCGTGTTCTGATTGACGCTTCAACTCTCGTGTTTCACAGGGGGGCAAGACCACTGGGTCGCGGTGTTAGAGCCGGCCTTCTTCCCCTGCATGTGTATGTGTACCGGTACATTACTGGGGCATTATTTTGTGTACTCATTCCTAGGCGTGGACAATGGCAAGTAGGCGAGTTTACGTTGGGATGCCCCTTTCGGAATAACTTCTGTCTGTATGGACAGATTCCGGGAGCTGGCTATAGATGCTACTATAGGTGGTATCATAATCCACCCACTGAAGCAGAAGTGGCAATTTTTAAGCATATTCCTGCACCTCCAGCAGATGTTTACTGCTCCTCAAACCTGATGATTCTTGATCCGGCGCGGGTGAAGGGCGGAAGCGTTTGAGGTGGCATGGGAAAGAGCGATATGGCACGTAGTAGCTCTAAGGTCAAAGGGAGGGTGTTGAGAGTTCTGGCAGAGCAAACCTCTGTAAAGTTGACCTCAGAGCTCTGTGTGTAATTTTAGACCAAATTCGCACGGCTAGATCATGAAAGCCAGTCAGTGTGTACTTCCTCTAATCAGTTTGTAGAGAAATGAATAGTTCGCGACCATGTGCTTCATGAGATTTCTTGAGCAATGTGAAGGGAATATGAATTAAAGTGTTTTTGTCTAACAATATGGTACTAACAAACCAACAAACCAAATAAAAAATAATAGTAATCATTTTAAAAACTAATACTAACCCATAATCAGATGAAATCATCACATAATAATAAATCTGTGTGTAACCAATGTGAGTTTGTCATACATATAATCTAAACTGTGTGTTTTAAGTTTTTGTAATCATCATTGTTAACCAATGTCATTTATCATTCATATAAACCGTGTGTTTTGAGTTTTGTAATCATCATTGTTAACCAATGTCATTTATCATTTATCTTAACTATGTGTTTGAGTTTTTGAAATCAAAATGTAAGAACAGATCCCATGTAACTGATTTACTTGTGTATCATCATCTGTATGCTATCATGTAACCTTATATGGTAATGATCATTATAGCCGGTGTGTCTAAAGTGTACTCGGCCTTGTGTGCTGAAACTGAGGAAGTCAATGCCTGCGTGACCTCTGTCACGTTTGTGCCTGCGTGCACACTGTCAGATTCTCTCTGTTACCAACTAGAGACAACCCATCGATGTAAGGATAAGGGGAAGTAGTGTGGAGTATAAGTAGTCTGAGAGGACTTTAGACAGAGCTTTTTGATCTTGGGGAGATTTTTACTTTGTGAGACTAGCTCATCCTTTTTACAGGGTCTACCTAACATTTGTTGATTCTTTGTAGTTTTCTGATTTTGATTCTTATAGTTGTAATCTTTTTGTAACTTTCCAAATTATCTACAAATAAAACCAACTCTATCTGTGGTAGAGTCAAAAGGCAATTTTTGCCGGGTCAGACCCTAAGTTTTTTCGTGCCTCCTGAGTGCCGTGACCACTTCTGTTGCGGGGTGAGTTTTCCCCTTAATGCAGCAACAGAAACCTTTTTCTACCGGGGAGAGGTAAGTTGGCTTCTATTATTCCTAGACATTCACACAGGCTACAACCGGGCGTAGAGGAGGGAGTAATGCATCTCCATTGACTGTTTCTAGGCGTTTTAGTCTGGGGGGGTCTCAAAAATGCTAGAGTGGAAAATGCCAAACAAAATCCAAATGCACGCGCTGCTGGCGGAGAGGAGGAACCCCGAAACCTCCAAACAGCAATCCTTATATCCTGTGGCCAATTACGCCAGTTAGTCACATGACCTTGGCCAGGACAGCCACACCCACGGCAGCCTATATTAAAGAAAAAGAAAACAGGGCCACCAGGGGGTGGCATACGGACTTGTCCGTAACAAATGTCGCTAAAATAAAATCACTCTTAGGTAACTGGAAATAATTAATCATGACTAACGTTTTTTATGACTTGCGTTTTTAATTACTTATAACTAGACAGAGGCACCTGCATTCATATCAGTCCTCCTATGCAAACATTCACACACACACACACACACACACACACACACACACACACACACACACACACACACACACACACACAGTGTGTGTGTTCCTCTAATGCCCCATAATTCCAAAGGTCTCCAGATCCCATCTCCGACTTCCTCTAAAAGTGAAACTGTTCTTCTAGTCTGTTTGCGTGTCAGCTACTTCTGTAAGTTCTGTCCAAATACACTATTTATAATTATATTAGATAAATAATCTATTAGATAATACACTATTTATAATTATATTAGATAAATAATCTATTTCATTCAGTTGCTTGGTGGATATATGGTGTAGTTCACAGTCATTTAGTTCAATTTAATGACAAGTATACTGTATTTTCAATCCTGTTCAATTCATTTGTTTTGTTGGAATTCCAACTATTCATGCAATCCATACCAGTAATACTTTCTATCTATTTCTGTTTAGGCTAAATGTTACGGTGGCCAACTCTCCTTGGAATTTTATAACTAATAAAAATAAATCATTGACTATTTTCTTGAGAAATGTCCTCTGAGGTTAATAGATGTTTAAAATGGAGCTTCATTGTCGCCAACTTGATAATCGCAGTGAGTTGCCTAATGCTAATCTCTGGTTTCAGCTACTAAATGCTATACTATATCACAACATGTCTGTTTTTAATTATTAATTACATTAATTTAATTTCATTTTAGGTAATAGTTGCTGTGGATCTCATACTAACACGAATTGTGAGTATAACACATTGCATTAAATTGATGCTCTTGTTTGTAAATATTCCAGTTGATATAATATGGGTGGGATATTACTCTTGAAATAGCATAATAATCTGCTATTCAATAATTTGGCTCATGAACCGTAAAGTGAACCATGTTATCCTTTTGTCTTGCCCCGACGTCTGCGAACTACACAATGTTATTATGTTGAGCTGACAGCAAAAGGTTTGTTGCAAAAACTCCTGCCCATTCTTCATAGCGAGACATTTGCACAACGCAGAAATAGGTCTTTGCAAATGACGAAAGTAACACTGAATTCCTATCCATGTGGTTAAACTGTCCAGATAACAGCATCAGGATATGAATCGCAATTGAAACCACCTCCGTATGTGGGTGGAATCAGAATGTTTTCTGCTGTTCAGACCCTAAAAAACATTCTAGATGTACAGTAATCTGGATAATTACATAAAAAATGATATAAAAGATTTTGGATGCCAATCTGAACAAGGCCAAAGATGCGTTGTCACACACATTTCATGTTTAGCTGGCCTTGCATGTGACAAATAATTATAGTTGATTGAAAAATGAGTAACACCAATGACACCTCCAAATGGCCCCGCTCCAAATTCTCAAACAAATCATGATTTATTAAACAAATAATAAAATTAGACATTTCACAAAATTTGTGCTTTTGGCCTCTGCACTTCCTCCTCTAACCTCTTGACCCCCAAAGACACTTAAAAAAATAAAATAAAATAAAGGTCTTTTGTAAGGTAACACAAATGGCGGTATTTTGAGTAACCAATATAATAGAAGAGATATTTCAGCATTCCAATCCTATATAATTCCTACATAGTATTTGGCATGTTATAATTGTAAGCAAATGAGATGAGAATCAAGGAAGAATAACTTGTGTGACCAAATCAACGGGCCTCTTTCATGAACCTGCAATTTGAAATACATTGTTAGAAATCATACAGATATTTTTTGTAGTATTATGACAGAAATAGTCTATATTTATTTTACATACAATTAATGTCAAATTAAGGTCTGCAAAGATAAGTAACAGATGTTACACATTTTTTTGTAGGATGTCCAAAATGCCGGAATAGACCACTCTCAAGATAAATGGTACCTTATTGGAGGATTTGGAACTTCATGTTTTGGAATCTATGGTGCATACAGAGAGAAGAAATGGACAATGATCTTGGTAAACAAATAAAATGGCATTTTCTTCCATCATACCATTTCGTAGTTAGGATATCATTTTAAGAGCAATTTTCTTGAGATTCTATGAACTAACCCTTTCTTTTGCCAGGTTTCTGTTCTCTTTGGCATTTGGCTGATGGTGGCTGTGTTTCTTTTTCTAACTGTTGGGGTGAGTGAGTTTAGAACATGTGAAAATGTCTGATGCAAAATACTGTATGCAACATTTCCGAATAGTTATTTCATTTTAAATGGAAAGGTAGGGTAAGTGATGTAAAATAGAGAGAGCTTATAGCATCTTTCATCATATAAATTTGATACGGCAATGTAGAATTCTTTACAAATCGCTTGTAAAATGTCTTTTGTTTTGATTTTATGAAGATCTTGCTTGGATCTCTTTCTGGATCTTTTCATGGGATTTGGGTGTTCTTCATAGGCCTACCTGCCTGTATTCCGGTGAGTTGCGTTTGTAATTCGGTGCCTTCATGTTGCCTTCATCAGCCAAAATTCTATTGAATAGTTAAACAATATAAAACGAATGGGGTTGGTAGCGGATATCGGCATCAATACAAAACGAGTGGGGTTGGCAGCGGATATCGGCATCAATACTAAACGAGTGGGGTCGGCAGCGGATATCGGCATCAATACTAAACGAGTGGGGTTGGCAGCGGATATCGGCATCATTACAAAACGAGTGGGGTTGGCAGCGGATATCGGCATCATTACAAAACGAGTGGGGTTGGTAGCGGATATCGGCATCAGTACAAAACGAGTGGGGTTGGCAGCGGATATCGGCATCAGTACTAAACGAGTGGGGTTGGCAGCGGATATCGGCATCATTACAAAACGAGTGGGGTTGGCAGCGGATATCGGCATCATTACAAAAGGAGTGGGGTTGGCAGCGGATATCGGCACAATTGTGATTCAGTCACAGGCGTGAAGCTGAGGACTGAGTCCATGAGTGTTTTTATTGTTTTTTTTTCTTTCTTGACAGCTCCATTACCAGCTGACGGTAGTGTGGCTTGCGCGACAATGTTCAGAAATTAACTGTGGTCTGGCAAAGCTAGCACCGAATTCTATCTGTCTATCAGGATGTCTATCAAATGCTGTCATACGTCTATCAATGTTATGGGACAGAGCTGGACAGAGTCATCTTAAGCTCGCCTCCTTCAGCCTGCTTGTTTCTCATTGGGTCCTGATTTTCTTATAATTCAAAATCTGTCCTATTTCGGAGTATATGATGGCAATCCTTTGAAATTTTGTAGCCTTGACTGATAATGTGTACATGAAGAGTTTGTTTCCAAAACACTCATTTTAATTCATTTTCACATCATTCAAATCATTTTTTTTTCTTTTTTTTTTTTTACATGTTATTTCATTTTAAATATCAGTGGATCTATACTTATATTATACTTATATTATATTTTTTTTACAAAATACAGTCAACTTAAGTTTATTACAAAAATAAACAATTAAAAAACAAAACCTTTGAATATTTTCAAAAATTGATTTACAGCATGTAGGGCATGCATGCATACAGCATGTACAGCATGACAACTAGAATGTCACATGTGTGTGTTTTCTTGTGTCCAGCTGACATATTTCATCATGGCCAGTGTCCTGACCTGTCAGATCAGCAGGGATCAAAGAGCCAGGAACCAAAGGAGTTTGAGATCAGTGTCAATGCCAATGGAGGTTCTCTCACAACATCGCCCAGTATATAAGGAGTTCTCACAACACCCTCCACAATATGAGGAGCTGCCACAACACCCTCCACAATATGAGGAGTCCTTACAACACCCCCCACAATATGAGGAGTCCTTACAACACCCCCTGCAATATGAGGAGTCCTCACAACACCCCCCACAGTATGAGGAGCTGCCATTGCAGGAGTCTGTCTCAGTGTGATTTACAACAGTCTGTTTTTGTTCTGTACACTGCAAAAATCAATCACAATCTCATATAGCTCTTTTTTCATGTTTAAAGTGAAAACATCTTGTGGATTTTATTTCAAGTCAAAATCACCCAAATCATCAGCTCTGTGATGGCCCTCCGTTTACCTACTGAGTTTTTGAAGTAGTGACATTCGCCAGAGCCACATGAGAGAGTTCGGCCAACTTGAGATTTTTGGCTCTGCCCTCTGATTGGCCCAGGGGACGTCACATGTTTTATGGACACCATGTTGTTACCCTTCTCACTTCTCGGTCCTATACACTTACAGTTTTTCCCAGTCGCTTTGGCCGACCATGTGCTGTATTTGTGCTAGTGGTGGTTTAGTTTTTCCCAGTCGCTTTGGCCGACCATGTGCTGTATTTGTGCTAGTGGTGGTTTAGTTTTTCCCAGTCGCTTTGGCCGACCATGTGCTGTATTTGTGCTAGTGGTGGTTTAGTTTTTCCCAGTCGCTTTGGCCGACCATGTGCTGTATTTGTGCTAGTGGTGGTTTAGTTTTTCCCAGTCGCTTTGGCCGACCATGTGCTGTATTTGTGCTAGTGGTGGTTTAGTTTTTCCCAGTCGCTTTGGCCGACCATGTGCTGTATTTGTGCTAGTGGTGGTTTAGTTTTTCCCAGTCGCTTTGGCCGACCATGTGCTGTATTTGTGCTAGTGGTGGTTTAGTTTTTCCCAGTCGCTTTGGCCGACCATGTGCTGTATTTGTGCTAGTGGTGGTTTAGTTTTTCCCAGTCGCTTTGGCCGACCATGTGCTGTATTTGTGCTAGTGGTGGTTTAGTTTTTTCCCAGTCGCTTTGGCCGACCATGTGCTGTATTTGTGCTAGTGGTGGTTTAGTTTTTCCCAGTCGCTTTGGCCGACCATGTGCTGTATTTGTGCTAGTGGTGGTTTAGTTTTTCCCAGTCGCTTTGGCCGACCATGTGCTGTATTTGTGCTAGTGGTGGTTTAGTTTTTCCCAGTCGCTTTGGCCGACCATGTGCTGTATTTGTGCTAGTGGTGGTTTAGTTTTTCCCAGTCGCTTTGGCCGACCATGTGCTGTATTTGTGCTAGTGGTGGTTTAGTTTTTCCCAGTCGCTTTGGTACATTTCACAGATCAGAATTGAAATTCTCTAAAACTATTTGGTCAATCTTCACGTCATCATGTCACTCGTGCATCAAAATAGCGGTTTCTGATTTGTTTCAGCAAGTTGCAAATGCATTGTACATTGTACATTCATGCAAAAAATTGTGTACAATTCTCTGTTGAATAGTTTTACACCGCACAACATATAGGAATTGACCGATCCCAAGCCCCGCCCACTTTCACCATGTCACAATAGGGCCCGCAGCGAACCTCGGACAACCTCGGACAACTTCTCCCTTCCCTGCATAATAGTAGACTATGAGACTTGCAGCTTTGTCTTGAAAATAAGGTGTAATCTCATATCACAACAGTGGAATAATGTGTTTGGGGACCTCTAAGACCAAAAGCTTACTTGCTATGGATGTGAGGGAAGGTTTTTTTTTTTTTTACCCTCGCCAATTCGCTCAGGTCATGCCTGCCATTCATACAAGAAGTAGCCTCAGCCAGCCTCGGCTCTCTTCAGCCTGCTAAGCAAGGTCAAACTTTGCATGGATATGGCTCATGTAATTGTAATAAAACAAACAAATAATCAATGAATACATCGAATAGGCTTACGCAAAGTTGCAGCCCCGTAGGCTATCATGAGAGATGGAGACGACGGACAATGATCTGTTTTAATGTTACAGCATCAGTGATAGTGACGGCGATGTTATTAATATTTTTTTTACCCTCAACACAAATGTATGTTCTCTCCCAAAGCCTGTGCTTATATTGACACCGTGTTTTAACCTCAATCATGACAATTATTAGCTTATCAACCAGCCTCCCCCAAGGAGAGCCTACAGTAACGTTAGATGTGTGCAGTGCGTTTGGTAACGTTAGGTGACGTCTGATCAGACCATTTAAAGGAAGGACTTTGCCGCTAACTAACATTAGGTCTAACATCACAAGAAGAATCGAGAGTTAACGTAAGGCTTTTACACATTTTACACTCACAGATAAATAGTTTTGAAAGTTTACACGAAGCTAAGTAGGAGTATTCCCTACATTAGCTTACATTAGCCTACATTCAAAGATGGGCTACATGGGGTGGGCTATGCAGCAGATTCAGTGTAAAACATCAACTTCTTTATAACAGGGTTTCCTCAGGTTTGACCACCACAAATTTAAGACTTTTTAAAGACCTTTTTAAGACCACTTCAAAGAAAATTAAGACCTGAACGGCCCAAAATCGCAATCGGTACTGGAGGGTTTCAAACTTACAGAACTTACAGAAACACAGTGGGCTGACCCAACATTACCTAGAGTTTAACATGGAAAGCCATACAGCTGATTAAACCACATCAATATTGATGTAATCTAGAGTAAGGTCAGGTCTTATTAATAGAAGGTTTGTTAACTAGACTTTTCTTTTAAAGACAGAAACAAACAAAAAGTAAAGTTTAGCTAACTACACCAACACAGACCTCCTGGGGGTCACAGACCCCACTTTTGAATATTTCCCCCTATTTTTCTAGTCAGAAAGCTGAAGGCTTCATGAAAAAAAAAACATTTCATGTAGCTATAGGCCTAAATACAAAAATCACTGCCTGACAATTCTGTTCTTTGATCATGACTGGCCTTTCACCTGCCTTTCACCTTATTTAATTAAGGTAACCATAATCATAATCATTTTCTTTTATATAGTAATATAATCATTGCTATTTTACTCTTTTCTTGTACTTTTTATACTACTTATTGTATATCTGACAACTGGTATTCATACTGGCCTACAGCAAGTAGCCTACTCTGTTGACATTTTTGCTGCTGCCACTTTAAATTTAGCTTACACTTCTAGATAACCTATATTTAATACCAAATTAGCTTATTTATAAAGCTCACATATTGGTGCAATATGACTGCACTGCAGCCCATAGCCAAATGCTACAGCAATGTTGTTTTATCTTTTGGAATTCAGTTTTGGTTGCATTTATCAATATCAAGGATATAAGCATTTTGTATTAACAGGCAAATATCTGGATTAATCCAATTTGCTAATTTAGTTGTAGGCTACTTTCATTGAATTTGCGTGATAGCCTGTATGGCATAATAAACCATGCAGCCACCACGCATAAACTGCAGTGTGCTCTTGATGAGTCAAAAAAAAAGGACGCTTGACGAAAACACGGTCAACTTTTCCAACTGAAATAACATTGACTAGCAAACACAAGCTAGCTGGCAAATATCTTACAGATTGTCGTTTAGCTACTACCATTATTACTAACTTCATTCATAATCTCAGTTTTTCATATCCCACCAAGACCGTTTACCTTCCCAATGAGGCTGATAACCTGACGCACTCAAGACAGATAGAGGGAAGGAGGGGCTGCTGCTGCCAGCGTGTTTTCACTTGATACAATGACGCGAATACAGCATGCTAGGCGCTCACAGGTTGGCTCACGGTGCTGATCCACTAACCACGTCAACGTTTCTAGCAAAACGCGAGTCCCCTGCGTTGTTTACAGGAGGCGTGTCATTTCAAATTTCAGTTGGCTGCTCTTTCCTGCTCCTGTTTGGTTGATTCCAACGGCTCAAACACGACGCTGTACTGGCATTGGCTAATAAGGCTGCGTTTGACGCCTCAATTTGCATAATGTTGAGCCAAGCCCAACTTTTGACGTGACGGATGAACGCGCTGCCTTCCCACAATGCTTTGCAGGACGATTTGACGTGCTCCATTGAAAATGAACTGAAATCGCGACGCCGGTTATACTTGACGTGACCAGTGGATCTCCACTGACACTGGTAGCGCCGAAGCCTGTTTAAAATGACTGTCGGCACCAAGGAGGTTATATATAAACTGGAGACAACGACTAAGTCCCGCCCTCCATAGAACTGAATGGCCGAGGCTAGGCTAGTAAATGCGGTGAATTGACAGTCAACGCCATTGAGAACACTGGAGGTAACAGGCCAGGCCATGCCCATGCTGCCCATGCGCAAAGTTCCAAAGTTGGTAGTCCAAACAGTAGTCCTTCAGTCCAGACGGTGGTGATAATGCACCTAGTTTGTTTGCCATACAACACGAGGAAGAAAGTTCTGTCGAGAACGTGCCTGAAGTTTTTATAGCATTCATGACAGTACACTTTTTTCATAAGCTCCTCAAGAAATAAGCAAAGACTAACCAGAGATCATGAAATATTGCTTTTACTCTCCCCGGAGAAATAACATTTCGCATGTAACCGCCCACCAACTTGTAAGTGCATGAGTGCTCGTGCCCAGCATGACTCTCGTGCATGCGCTGGCATGGTTCGGATTGTGACTCCATACGTACAGGGTGCTTGCGCAAGTCTTGAAAGTCTTAAAAAGTATGGTATTTTGAAATGCTGTTTTCCAGACCTTGAAAAGTCTTGGATTTCATGCGAAAGTCTTAATAAAGTATGGAAAAAAGTATGCTCAAAGACACAGAATATTTTGAAATAAGAAATAGTATAAGGGTGTAAAAACTATGATTTAAAACAACGTAAGAAAGACCGCTCCCCTCTACTTTATTGTCCACAGTTTTAATTCACCCCAGTTGAGAAGGGCGCCGATGTCTGTGATAGATGATATGTCAAACATTGTTGTGCATGAATGACAGCAGGTAATCCTAAAATCGTCCCTACCACTACAGAACACCCTAGCCTACCCTTCACATTATAAAAACCGCAAACGCATTTAATATTGCAATGCGCTCGCCGTGTGCTTATGGATTCTAAATCTATCAGTTCTTCTCTGTTTAATAACTTGGAGAGTTTTCCTCTCAGAAATGTCATACATATACACATATCATTTGAAAGAGCATCACAAGAACTACTCGTCCAATCTGCTTACTAGTTGCTTTGATAAACCGTTTATCCTACAGATTAATTCATGAGTTCGAAGTTGGCTAGCCTATTGTGGAAACAGTTCTATATGCATGATGACGAGCCTGCATCATAGGCTGCATTCCAAAAAACAGTGGAAGTCATAGGCATACCTATATGTAGATCTACAATGAGGTAGCAATAATATCACTGTACCAAGCACAGCTGTTTTTGTTGTCTCCAATATTAGGCTGAAGTGGTAATTTCAGACATACCATGACTGATATGTTGGTCAAGGAATAGCCTACCCTGTGCTAATTAGGCTACTGATTCAGAAACACAAGGTAGGCTACTGTAGCCCATTTCCTTCAAGTGCTTAGACACATTTTCAATGAAATAATTAATAATGAATATCAGTGAATTTAACAAATTGCAAAGAAAAACTGCCCCCCAATCATGTTTCTCATTATTATCCTAAAAGGGTCCAAAAGAATAAAAGACTATGTGCATCACATCAAACTGAAAATTCAAGGTGTGAAATGAAATCAATTTTGGTTCAATTGTTCACACAATTGTTATATCACAAGGTCTCACTGACTACCAACTACAATGATATCAGCCAGGGCTGCTATTGTCAGTGACCTCATGCAGCATTCAAATAATGTGCAATGCAGTAGTAATCCACTTAATTGCTATGAGAGTTAAAATACACCAGATTGCAGGAAATGGCAACTAATTTTTCAAAAATTTCCAAACCCCCCTACTACTTCTCTATACAAATATGAATCTTATACTCTTCATTGATGTGCTGCCTTCACTGTTGTTGTGTCATGTGTTGTTCACAGTATACATTACCAACAACACTACTTTGAAGGTCATCATATGACGCTGAATTGATTCTATGTAATTTTAGTGGTACTGTTTTTGTATGGGGGGGGGGGGTAGTTGCGCCCGAGTCAAGGTCTTGGGGAAAAAGATATCAGTTTTGAAAAAGTCTGGGAAAAGTCTGGAATTTTGATTTGGAAAAAGAGCAAGCACCCTGTACGTAAATATGGCGATGCTAAAGTGCTGCCGCTAATCTGCGCGTTCTTGACCCCCTGGTCGGCACAAAGTTTGCAAATAGGCTACTCCAAAAAATGAGAAGTTCTATGACGCTGCATTAAGGTTGACTATGAAAGTAGTACATTTATGATATTTAAGACTTTAATTTTGAAAATTAAGACTTTGCAACGGAATTTAAGACTTTTTAAGGCCTTAATTTTGGAACATTTAATTTAAGACTTTTTTAAGACTTTTAAGACCCCGCGGCTACCCTGTATAAACACATAGGCATACAATGTCATCCCCATCCAGAAAAATTACTTGACACTTTGAGAAAGTTGCTAGGAATGCAATTTCGCTTGTATGCTTTGTAGGCATCTAGCAACTTGCTAGGTTAACTTTAGGCTGGCTAGGTTAACTTTTCCCCTCTGACCTGTCAAAATCGAAATAATCCGAAATAGGGAAACGGTGAACATTCACAGAGACGAACCCATCACGTTGTCTACTGTTGTTTTTATTGCTGTTCACATTTTCAAACGATAACATTCAGGCTATCTGAACCGAAAGCCATCACAAGTGAACGTATTTACACAGGCATTTCCAGTTCCAGGCACGCTGGTTTTGGCCAAACTTGTCCGAGGTAGCTATACGTAACAATAGATGGGCGGGGCTTGGGATCGGTCAATTGGTTCATCGTATAAGTCTTTACATGCAAAATGGTTGAACATATTGTCATGCTGTCAAGGACAGAAGAATACAGTTTTAGCAAATTAATGCATGTAAGCAAGGTGTAGGAAGACTGAACTGCAATCGGTTTATAACCATGGTTTACATCAGAGGACTTCTAATGTGTGCACTGTTACGTTGACAACATGACTAAGCAATTTGACTGTTTTGTCCACTGATGACAAACTTGTCCTTCTGATGGTTTGACATGCTTATTGACACAAATATTTAATTTTGAGGGATGAATTAAGGATTTTGATCAAGAGACTTGGTTTTGCAGGTAATCCCTGGTGTTTTGCCATTTGTCCAAATTGTTTTGAGAAAAATGTTGCCAGCACGCCCCCAAAACAATATGTGCCATGCGTCAAACAACATTTGACATTGCGTCGTCAAAATAGGGCCCATAGTCCTAGCCTACACTAAGTAGCTTGTAGAGCTTAGGAAGGGGGCATGCCTTCTGTGTGTTTGGCCATTGTTTGGCCTCTACAAGCCAGTTTACTAGTCTAGACACACTCTAGCGGTAGCACATTGAATTTGCTCAGTGAGTACGTCTAGGGACGAGTGATAGGTCAGACCTTGATTGTGTCTGAGCTGTTTACGCTCTAGGTTGTATTCAGACATCGTGGTGTTTACCCAATCACAACGTTATATCTGGACAGGGAGTTATTGGGTGAGCTTAGCGTTGTTTGAATCGCTTGTTAGTTGCTAGTTGCACTGATTAGTTTTAGCCGTTTTACCGGGGGTCTATCGCTCGTTGCCAGTTTACACCTTCGCCGTTGAGAATACAAAACATTTTGTTATTGTCTCATTTTCATAACGTAGAGCAAATTGATGTTGATTAATAGGGTCGTTGTCACAAGAATTGAGTTGAATTGAATACTTTAATGTCATTGCACAGAATACAACAAAATTGGATGACAATCCTCAAGGTGCACTTAAAAAGATATAATAATTTTAGACAATGTAGACACACCACTCATCCCCATTCATCTGTCCTCCCATAGCCCCATAGTAGGGTGAGGGACCCACACCAAACATATGCTAACATTACATACATAGTACACATACAATTCAACACATTCAAGCACATAGGAATACCAGGAGAGGTATAATGAAGATAAAAATGTGCAAAGTTGCAAACAATCCAGGAGTAAAGTGCCAAACAACAGTCCACCCTCAGAAGGCAATGTAAAGTCGTTAAAGAAAGACCATTGCTTTAAACATCTCATACTGGATTCCAAAAGGTACCGTGGCTAGTATGCCAGGTTAATTGACTTCAGGTTCCTAAGCTTTATTAAATATAGTATAAACATTACAGTGTGATTACAATGACCCATGGCCGTAGCTACTAATCTAATTTTTGGTATGCATTTTGTTTATAAGGGAACCTTTTTACCAACACCACTGCGGTAGTCCCGACTACAATTCCCACTACAGCCCCTGCTGCTGCTCCCACTGGGCCGCCTATTGCTCCAGCAGCTGCTCCCTTAATGGCACACTCAATTCCAACTCCAGCACCAGCTCCAATGGTGACTCCAAGACCAGCTACGGCAACTATGCTTTTGATAGTCTTGTGGTAAGTCTCCGCCAGTGTCCGCACTTTTTCATGGTTCATATTTGGATTTTCTTTTTGAATGCGTTCCTGTGTGTCTCTTATGATTCTCTCAGCCTCTCTGAGCATTGCAGAGGTGTAATAACGTCCTCCATTCGTCTCTATCATTGTGCTGATCTTCTGCAGCAGCTCTTTGACCTGAGAGGGATCTTTGTCTCTGTTGTTAAAAACATGATATCCTCCATGACACTGTTTGAGGAAGTCACTCAGATGCTCATTTTTTTCAACCAAGTCGTCTATAGAAATTCCATCAGCCTCCAGATCGTCTCCACGGGTGAATAAGGCCATAGTGTAATGTGCTGCCTCTTTTCCGAAAATCATGTGGATGGTCTCCACTGTTTCTTGATCTTCTTTTGTAAACCGGGCAGCCTGGATCACAACCAGGAACACATGAGGACCAGGAGCAGCGAATGAGATGCACTGAGCAATCTCTTCATTCATCTCTTCTTTCTCTCTCTGCAGTCTATCTTCCATCTCTCTCTTCACCTGCTCCTCTCTGTCTCTCTTTTTTTGTGTCTTTTCCCTCTGTAATTGCATGTCAGTTATTTTTGTGGCAAAGAATCCTGGAGTATCAATTACAACCAGTTATTTGTCATAAAAGGATACTGTCTCCTTCTGGCACTCAGTTGTTACTGGAGAAGATGAAGGCTCAGATTTCAATTTCTTTTCCCCTGATGGTGTTTGCAGTTGCACTCTTTCCATTCCCACTTTTCCCAACAAGCACAATCCTGAATCTTTTGTCCTCTGGATTCCTCTTTGGAACTTCACATTCATCATGGTTCTCCTCTAGATTGTCCATTTCCTCAGTGTTCTTCACTGCAGCTGTTGGAATATTTACAAACTTATTTTATACAGTCATGGGCTGTATTATTCATGAAACAGAATAATCAACACTATTCCAATCCAGTTTTATTTGACATTTTGTTGAGAGACTAAATGCTGGTTGATATTTCTATGCCAAAAAAATAGTTCAAAATACCACAAAAAATGTGGCACAAATAAAGGTGTGAGGTTGAATGTTGATGGAACTGGGAACTATGTTCTACCAGAGAGAGAGAGAGAGAGAGAGAGAGAGAGAGAGAGAGAGAGAGAGAGAGAGATAAAGCAGCCATAATTTGTGAAACTGCTCTGAACTGCTCTTCAGAATAGAGATGACGGTTTAATGGTGCTGAGTGTACTCATGGCAGGGCGTCACAATGGTGGCTCTGCTCTCAAAAAAGCACACTGAAGATTTTCCAACCTTGGCATTACACAGTGTAGAGATATTGGTTGAATTGATGAAACGTGTGTGGAAACAAGCTAGAGCACAGTATGACATCCATATAAGATTAGCTACTCAACTCTGATATACAGTACAGTACATTTGGGGATCATACACAGAGTTGTATAAAGTACTGGAATAGAGGAGTGGAGTAGAAGTAAAAGTACCATATCAAAAGAATGACTTGAAGTGTTCTTTAAACATCATACTTAAGTGGAAGTACTAAAGTATTCAAAATGTTTTGTACTACTTGTTAAGTATTGCAAGTAAAAGTATTTTAAAAATTGCTACTCAAGCACTGAAAGTAAAAGTAGAAGTATACTTTATAGTCCAGATGATATGTGAAAAAAGCGTTCACTTTTTCATAAAAGCGTGAAATTTGGTATACTTGTACAGTTTGGTACCCTGAACAATTTCAGAAATGGAGCCATCGCAAAAATGGTTCGTGACAGCCGTGGCGGCCATTTTTCTTCCCGCCATTACCGAAAACAGTACTTTTAAGCATATCTCTTGAACGGAACAAGGAAATGCAGAAATGATGATGGCTACCCCTATGTTTTCATGGTCAAGGATTTCAATGACACCAAACATGATATTGTAAATGCCTTTGGGTTGCCATGGTTACCATCTCAGCTCTCCGCCATTATGGAATTAATACATTTTTCTTCATAACTCGAGGACCAGACATGGTAATAAAGAAATCGTGATGTCTACCCATATGTTTTTATGGTCAAGAAATGCAGTGAGACAATAATAAGCAGTATATAAGGTTCAAGTAAATGGTTCAAGGTGAATTCAGTGACACTGTGGATTACAATGACATCTGAAAATATTCAGAATGAACTTTCAAGCATATACACCTTGAGCCAGAGGGGTTGGTGGTTACCAAAAAGTGGCAGTGGCTACCATACCTTTTATGAAAGCCTGGAATATCAGCTTTTCAATGATGTATGATGGCCATTTGAGAGGAGTAATTGTTTTGAGTTATTGCACATAATGTAACCTAGATAAAGGAAATTATGTGTATAAATCTAGCAGAACGCTGAGATAGCTGGATATGTAAAGATGGTATAACAACAAATGAAACATTGATTCTTATGTTTAAGGGTGTGGTTAACCCAATTATGACATTGTCATTACTGTAAAAGGTCAAGGTCATGACCTTTTGGCATGGTTGATGACATTTTTTGACATTTTCAAAGATTGCATCATTTTTCTCTCTATTCTCCCCATCCATAAGAAAGAATGAATGAAAGAATGAAAGGAACACTTTTTTATTGGGTATCACATTAGGTCCTCTTTGATAATGATCTGGTCTGTGAAGTAGCAGAGGGCATTGTTAATCAGTATCAGCAAATAGGAGCAACAATGAGAGGGCCCCCCAAAAAGGACATTTTTCATATTCAAAGTTAGCCTGGGAGTTCCCATGCTCCTTTGCGCGCTTATTTCATTTCACTCTGTAAAGCAGCATGGTGACCATGGCCATTTTTCTTGCCTGCTTTAGGTATCCAATCACAGAACAAAAAGGGACTAGCACGGCCCTCGATTGCATTTTACGTCACATGCTGGCTCTGGTATTGGCTCTCAGCTATGTACAGATGCTATGATATTTATAGCGCCCAATAATCGGCTCTATCGTAAACGATACTTCCACTACGGGAAAAGCAATAGGTGCGTCTCCAGACTAAATATCACTTGTGATTTTAGTTTGGTGATCGCCAGGCTAATTCAAATTTGAAAGTTGCAGTTAATCACAAATACTTAAACAGTTTATATGAACCAAACTCTCAAATGCTTTGAACACATTTATTGATTCAGTCAATCTTCTACCAAAACCACAACTTAAAACACGCTTAAGATGGTTTTGCAGAAGTTGAACACTTGCTGCAAATTATAGGAGTGTGTATAGAATGAATAGATCTGGCACAATGAAATTCAGGCAATTGTGATTCTGACCAAAGTGTAATGAAATGGCATTCAGTATGCATACATGATGTGAGCAATGTTTGGATCGAGGGCTTGCATCAGGTTGGATATTTCTTGGTCAAATTTACTACTGCAAATAACTAAAATTTATTATTGGGAAATGGAAATTTAAAGAATATACAATTCTGAAAAAAATAAGGAGCACTTAAAAATAATATATCAGATCTCAACAAGACAAAAATTGTGTTTGATCTGCAGATATGGATAGGGCAATGCCTTAGGAACAAAAGGATGCCAAATAATTTTCATTGAAATAAGGTTTCAGCCTATTAAGGGCTTATTATATAGACACCCCCAAACTCAAAGTGAAATAATGATGTCTCAGGCTAATCCATTTTACCTATATTTAATTTCTGTAGTCCCCATGCATGCTTGACAATGCTGTGGCATGCTCCAAAAGAGACAATGGATGGTGTCTTGTGGGATGTCCTCACAGATCTGTGAAAGGCATCCCTGAGCTTCAGCAAAGTTTAAGGAGCAACTTAGCACTGTCTAATGTGCCAAAATATAATGTCCCAGAGGGGTTAAGTCAGGTGATGGTGAGGGCCATTAATTGTACCAATTCCCTCACACTCCACGTACTGCCTGCATACTCTTGCAACACATCTGGAGGAACCTTGTCTCTTTCATGTCTATCACAGGTGCTCAGGGTGAACCTGCTCTCATCTGTGGAAGGTACATGCACCAGAGGCAGACTTGCCAGCTTTGGTGTTCTCTAGCCTGTCTCCTGAAAAATGTCCTCCATGTTCTGGAAGTTGTGTTTTGGAGATACATTAAATCTCCTATCTGGCATGTCGTGGATATGCCATCCTGGAGGAGTTGGACTTCTGCCTCACACTACTACCAATATTGATAATGACTCTAGCCAAAACCAGCACTAGTGGAAAACAATCCAGAAAGATGATTCAAATGAAATGACCTCCATATACAAAACCATTCCTGTTTTGGGGGCCCTGTCATTGTTGCCCCTCTTGTATACCTGTTTTTATTCCATCAACATCAGTACAGCTGTATACTGATTAACAACACCCTCTGCTACTTCACTGACCAGATCATTATCAGAGAGCTTTAACTGACCTAACGTGATACCCAATAAAAAAAGTGTTCCTTTAATTTTTTGAGCAGTGTAAAAAGATCTTTCCTTTCTTATGGATGGGGGATATAGAGAGAAAAATGATGCAATCTGTGTAAAAAAAAGTGTCAAAAAAATGTCATTGTCATAATTGGGTTTACCACACCCCAAAACATAAGAATCAATGTTTCATTTGTTGTTATACCATTTTTACATTCTGCTAGATTTATACGCATAATTTCCTTTATCTAGGTTTACATTATGTGCAATAACTCAAAACAATTACTCCTCTCAAATGGCCATCATACATAATTGAAAACCTGATATTCCAGGCTTTCATAAAAGGTATGGTAGCCACTGCCACTTTTTGGTAACCACCAACCCCTCTGGCTCAAGGAGTATATGCTTGAAAGTTCATTCTGAATATTTTCAGATGTCATTGTAATCCACAGTGTCACTGAATTCACCTTGAACCATTTACTTGAACCTTATATACTGCTTATTATTGTCTCACTGCATTTCTTGACCATAAAAACATATGGGTAGACATCACGATTTCTTTATTACCATGTCTGGTCCTCGAGTTATGAAGAAAAATGTATTAATTCCATTATGGCGGAAAGCTGAGATGGTAACCATGGCAACCCAAAGGCATTTACAATATCATGTTTGGTGTCATTGAAATCCTTGACCATGAAAACATAGGGGTAGCCATCATCATTTCTGCATTTCCTTGTTCAGTTCAAGAGATATGCTTAAAAGTACTGTTTTCGGTAATGGTGGAAAGAAAAATGGCCGCCACGGCCGCCACGAGTCATTTTTGCGATGGCTCCATTTCTGAAATTGTTCAGGGCACCAAACTGTACAAGTATACCAAATTTCACGCTTTTATGAAAAAGTGAACACTTCACCTATTTTTTGTCACATATCATCTGGACTATTAAAGAAAGTAGTCGAAAGTTTGAATATCATATTCAAATTTTACATTTATTTGGCTGAAATAGTCTGTTCGGCCATGGACTCTAAGTAGGGCCAGGGATGGCTCTGGTCACCACCATTCCCCACACTACAAAGTTAAAGAACTTGGTGTTTTTCTTCCATCTCGAAATGGAGCAGTAAACTGACCCTTGGTAATCATTCCCAATTGACAGCATTCAGTAGTGTGAAAGGTCGAAGGGGAGCATTAAGTCTCTTATACCACTTGAATCGCACAATAATAAGGAAAACCTGGTGATGGTCTGGTCTGACATCGATAGGCTATCATTGGATGTGGTATGATTTGCAACATTTTTTATATATTAGTAACGAGTAACTAATCAGCACATCAAAAATGTAACGAAGTAGAAGTATTAAATTTATCAAAGAAATGTAGTGAAGTAAAAGTGGAAGTAGGAGAAAAAAGAATACTCCAGTAAAGTACAGATACTGCATTTTAGTACTTAAGTAGGCTACTTAAGTAGTTCTACTTCGTTACTATACATTTCTGATCATACAGCACTATTACATGGCCCCATTAGGATATTCCTGACTCTCTGGTCGACATTGATGGATTTTTGTTAATTTGTGCGGACAGGACAGAACAGTCTGGGGAAAATCAGAGTAGGGTGTAAGGAACCTGCTCATTATGGGCGACTTTAACCACTGCAAATTATATTCGAGCAGTACTTCAAGTGCAGCACACATGACAAAAGAACTCTCAACAATAGGTGCTGTGGTAATGTCAGCAATGCAAACACATAAGCAAAACACATATCTCCCCTGGCCAACTCGTTCACTTAAAGCTAACATACAGAAGCATGCGCTCAAACGCAGCAAACCCCAAGTGAAACAACTGCATGAAATGAGGAAGGGACAGAGTCTCTTCAGATCTGAAAGAGACAAAAATATGTTGGATATCTATACAAATATGGATAAGGCAATGTCTTAGGAATATGCTATATTTTCATGAAAATTCAGTGAAGGTTTTAGCCTGTAGAGGTCTTACTGTACAGACACCCCCAAAATAAATAATGATGTAGCCGTCTAACCCATATTGCCAAAATTTTATTTCTATAACTCAAACATATAGGGGGGCAGTCTTAATATAATTTTTGGTGAGGTATGCCACCCTATTGGACAAGTATTTTCACTTCTCTTTAGTATTGAGGGACGTTATGTTAGACTTTATGGCATGCCTGTCTATCAGTTCCAGTAAAGTGGATGAGATAGTAAGGCGTTGTCTTTGCATGGGTTTCAAAAGCAAAGGTTACTTCTTACAGTAGCATAAAACTTCTTCACATAGAACTTTACCATTTATGCTATGGGGTTTATTGTAGGGTGAATAGAGCTTTAGATAGACAGAATGTCTTAGTCACGTAATACTTTATCATTTACGCTCTGTGGGGTTACTGTTGAGCAAATAGGCCTAGACTACACTGTTAAAAAAATCCTGTAAAATTACAGTACAGTACAGGCAGCACGGTTGCCAGAACTTTACTGTATATTAAATGAGCAATACAGTACTGTAATGTAGTTTACAGTAGTGTACAGTAATTATAAGACAATACAGTACTTTACTGTTTTTATTTTATTTTCAAATTTGACCTATTCCTCAGTTGCATTTAATATTTATTTCATTCATTTATTTATTATATCATTATTTTTTTATTTAGACTTAAGTATTACAACATGCATGAATCAAGAAACACATCACAATCTTACATAAAATATATTTATTAATTCTTCAGCAACTCATATTATTGCAACTCATATTATTGCATTTAACATGTAATTAAAAAAAACATCACTGCTGTCACAAGAGGTAGAGAACACAATCCATTTGCATTTAATGCATTTAACATGTTATTAAAAAAACATCACTGCTGTCACAAGAGGTAGAGAACACAATCCCTTTATGGCCATCCCCAAAAGTTGGGAGCTTGGAATTGTCCAAAATCTCTTGGTTAATGCTAAAGCATTCAAAGTTCCTTTCACTGGAACTAAGGGACCAAGCCCAGCTCGGGGATAGCCCCTTCCTGTTCCAACATGACGGTGCACCAGTGCACAAAGCAAGGCCCATAAAGGCATGGATAACAGAGTTTGGTCTGGATGAACTTGACTGGCCTGCATAGGGTCCTGACCTCAACTCAATAGAACACCTTTGGGATGAATTAGAGCGGATCCTGAGAGCCAGTCGCCTCGTCCAACATCAGTGTGTGACCTCCAAAATGCGCTTCTGAAAGAATGGTCAAAAAATCCCATGAAGATACTCTTAAATCTTGTGATAAGTCTTCCCAAAACAGTTGAAGCTGTTATTGCTGCAAAGAGTGAACCAATGTCATCATAAACCCTATGGATTAAGGGTGGGATGTGACTGAAGTTCATATGTGAGTCAAGACAGGTGAGCGAATACTTTTGGCAATATAGTGTATTTCAAAGGAATTAAATGGATTTAACTGTACATACAAATCAAGAAGAAAAATATACTTACCAAGCATAATGATTCTGGGTGTGTCTGGAAGACTCTCTTCCCCCTCGATGTCTGCCAGGGTTGCAGTGACCTATGTAAAACAAACAAACAAACAAAAAACACTTTCAGTGGTGTACATTAAACAATATTTTTCAGTGAAAACTTTGGTAACACTCCATTTGAAAGTGTCAACATAAGTGTGATATGAGCCTGTCATCAGGACATAACAAGTATCATGAACATTTATGGCTACTGTCATTAAGTGCCATTCAATTTTTGTAATGTATGCACCTCAAACAGTGTCAACTTTACATTACAAGAAAAAACACCCATTGACAACAGTCATAAACATTAATGAAGTGCCATTAATTTCGATGATAAATATCATGTCATGTCTATGATGGGCTCATGTCAACCTTATGTATCAAATAAAACATTACCAAACATGTTACTCAAGCAATTGCTGAATTAGCAGTACAATTCATCAGTAATATGAGTTTGTAATGAAATACTATTACTTAACCAAAATGAATAGATGTGTGATAAGAAGAATACTTGATTAGATGATAGATGTGTTTGTACCAACAATATTTACATCAGCCAGAATGATGCCTGTGCTCCTCGGCTCCTCGCTCCGCTCACTGTAAAAAAAAAAAAAAAAAAAAAGACAAAACCCTATTAGCAACTCTTGAAGACTTTCCTTAATTATTTCCAGCTAGCAAATAAATGTTGGGCTACTTCAAACAAAATCACATGTATCACTATGATATAAAAACGTCGAATTATGCCTGACAACTAAGCTACAGGGTCAAACATGAACAGATTTGACGTGCTAAAATAATGTTAGCCTGAATCGTCATTCCCTATGGGGGACGAGAGTATCGTCGTTTTCAATCGTTATTCTAGACCACGTAATTACTGTATTCTAAGTGTAAATAACACCAGATACCGATATTTTTATACCTCTAAAATTTAATTCATACATACACACACACAATCTGTGTAGCCAAGCAGACTTTTGGGGAGGCTAGTCTGAGTCTAACTGAGTAGATGAATCGTCGTTCCCTATGGGGGACGAGAGTATCGTCGTTTTCAATCGTTATTCTAGACCACGTAATTACTGTATTCTAAGTGTAAATAACACCAGATACCGATATTTTTATACCTCTAAAATGTAATTCATACACACACACACACACACACACACTGGTAATCTGTGAAGCCAAGCAGACTTTTGGGGAGGCTAGTCTAACTGAGTAGCAGCTAGATGAATCGTCGTTCCCTATGACGAGCGTATCGTTCATTCACACAGATGTCGACATTTTCTATTTCCAAATGAATACACGTTAAAATGAATGCTTAAAGAATACAAGATACGTTTAAGTTAAACGAACACCCTGTAGTTATTTAATATGTAGTAAGCTCCCGCCTATATAGCTGTGGTTACATGCTAGCACTAGCTATCTAGAACACATAAGCACCCATTAAACTTATCTTCTTACTTAAGAAAAGATTTGCATGAACTAGAACGTAAACTTGCACAATACGTGGTAAAGCTTGATGTATGTGAAAACCAAACTCACCAAACTGCAATAACTCGGAGTTCCAAGTAGCAGTCATTCACCAGTCACTTCGCCAGTCAGTCTTCAATAGAACATAGACGTAACGTCGGTTGGCAAAACTTTAGCGAACGAGGTGGCAGTGGCTCTTAAATACAGCAAGGTGGCAGCAAAGTTACAATAAAGTTACAGCAAAGAAATTTTGATCAGGCTCGGTTACAGTAAGCACAAATATTACCCAAAATGCAATATTAACTACAGCACTGTACTGTAATGATATGAAGTGGTATCATACTGTTGAATTTTATTGTACTGTACTGTAAAACCTACAGCCATTTTTAACAGTGTATACCTCAAAATGTATTTTAGATAGATAAATAAATAAATGTTTAATTTAATTGTAACTGGTCAGAAGGATCCAGTGGTGACAGGGAACCAAAAAAGTGTTGTTGCAAGACTAGACCACTACTGTACAATACCTGTACAAACGGTGTATCTTTTATGCTTTTCCCCTGTTCATCTGTAGTAGAGGGCATTAAGTTTGCCTGTATTTCGTATGGTCCTTACAGAGTTGTTGTTAGATTCACATATATTTGTTGGACTATAATCTGCTTCCTAACACAATCAACATAAAAATACATATCAATCATATATACATGTGAAATTATGCAGTGGGTACTTACATGGTTTTGTGGAAATTTTGCCCATGATGTCTACTCAGTCACTCTTGATGATAAAAATAGGCGAATAGTTTCATTTTCATTTGAGCTCTTTGTTCAGCTCTGCCTGTAGTGCCTCTCCCTCTAGCCCATAAACTGGCCATAAACACAGATATGGACTTATCTCATTTAGCTGAATGCCGCTATAACCATGTAGAGCATTTAAGGAATATCTCTGGTGTCTTGGAACAGAAGAGTAGATATTGGGGTGAATGAAATCAATTACAATGATGGCCCTGCCATGATTTTTTAAAATTTTCATTTAGAAACACTGGAATCCCAGTGTGTCCTATTGCAATAGATAATGGATACTGTGTTATACTATTATAATAAAAAACACAAATTAATGTCATAGATTCAACAGGGAGAAGAAGGGGGATTGTGTGCACCACAGAAGATCATGTCTTGATGCTCTGCATCATTGTCAATAAACTTTGGGTTTATAATCCAGATTTTTCTAACCACTGACTCTGGTAAAACTGAAAAGGCCTAAAAAAATTGAGTGTAAACACTCTGTCCATTTTCCTGGATTATTCTTTATCTCCTGTAGCAATTCTTCAGTCTGAGAAGGATTGTTGTCTCCGTTGTTTTAAAGTCATACAGATGTGGATTTCCATTAATTTCCTTTCCAGACTGTCTTCATAGATGAACAAGTCCATACACTGAATTGTGCTGCCCCCTCTCAAATTCCTCTGAATGTCATAAAAGTGCTACTGACAATTATAGTAGCTAAAAACAGCTTGTCACATTTTATGTGGTATTTTGAACATTTTGGAACCTTTTTCGGTGTAGTAACTAGCACCAAAAAAAAAGCTGGATAGGAACCGAATTTAACCAGTAACAGAAAAAGATCTCTGGATTGCCTCTAGGATTAGATATGACTAGTTCAGCTGTGTGCTACATTTACTAATTGACTAATTGATGACCTGAGTCAATTGACTATGTGACTAACCCTGCCTTTTATTATCCTAGGATCTCACATGCCCTAAGGAAATGACGCATACCACGCCCCTTTTCTTCGTCAACTCATCTCGTTTCCTCATACAGCTCAGACTTGACTGAGCAACACCTCCAATGATGAATCCAAGACGGCTGTGGCCTGTGTCACTTGCTGTTTACATAGTGTTTGGACTGTTTTAGTGGTTTAAATAACTATTTCAATCATTCATATTAAGACTGCATCCATACTCCCTACTATGGATGTGGGAGTCAGTGTTGTAGTGAGGCCAATGTTGAACACGGACTTGTATCAAAATAAGTGTCCTAAATGTAGCCTAGGGTTGCGAACAGAAAACAAACAATGACGTGAACATTGACGTGAACATTGTTTTCACTTCTCCATGTGCTTTTCCACGTTGGACGAGTTTGCATAATAACGCTTGGAGTGGAAAGTCACATGACAATTTGAGCTCTGAGACGACTTGACGAGGATAATCAAATGCACCACAATTGATGTGATGACTTGTGTCATGTAATGTATCAGTGGCCTATTACCTGTTGGGATGGGACCTTATTTTATCTCACTTGCTTAGTTTTGAATTGAGCCTGATGAAGCCAAACGCGTTGCTCAATAAAAATCACTAAAAAGTATAACAGTGTGCGGTGGCTACCTCTTCTTATATATGAACTTTAAACCTGCAATCCACCAGCACCTTTTTCAAGTTGACTGTGCAAAGGGATTTTTTCTATTTTTCAGGATAGGAACTGTATTTCACTAATTATTTTGGAACATCAATGGAAACCACTAACCACTTGATGAGCAGCACATGTTTTAAAAATAAAGGTTTAAGGTTCTTTTAGGGTCATTATCAGATATGCACAAAGCAAGCCATTCTGAAGCAGAAAAGTGGGGATTCTAAATGAGCCAAATATCAGAGACAGGAGCAGTCGTCAAATTTTTGGTGTCGATGAATCTATTTCATCCTAGACACTCCAGAAAAGGGGCTAAACATGCTAAAAAGAGAACTTACCCTTTAATTGATATTGTAAATATCTATATATGATATTCTAAAACTGATAGTTCCAGTCCTCTACTGTGATTGGTTGAAAACGCGTTCGATGCCATTGTAAATTAGGCATTTAGCATGGCTCCAACCGCATTTCGTTCTAAACTGCTGCGCCATAAGAAAGTGAATGGAGCGGTGCTTATGCGCTACTTGGCAACCATTCAGTAAGAGGAAGTATGTTTTTTGGCGGAGGAATCAAGGAATCAAGGAATAACTTGCTATATTTCTCGTGGTTATGTTTTCCGTTAATGAAACAATTGCCGGTTAACGTGGTAACAGTTTTAGAAGCGCAATAAACCCCTCGAGTCCGGTATAAATGCTGGTTTTAGCACGGATGTCTAACGTCTAACAACACCCGTGCTAAAACCAGCATTTACACCGGCCTCTCGGGATTTATTGCTTACTGCTATAATCATTCCATCACTTTAAAAGTGACTATTAGATTGATGAGAAACAATGATGCAGAGTTTAATTTATTAGCTTGTTTTTTAATGATTAAGCACTAGAGCATGGGTACATATATAACAAAGTACATATATTTCTTAGATTATTATTCATCATTCAAGAAATCACATAGAGAATGACTTATACAAACTACAAATAGACAAACAAGGTTGTTTAGAAGAAAAAAATAAAGCAATGCGATCTAAATCATAATTACACATTGTTATTGTGTTTTATTAACTGGTACCAGTGATGTTCATAAGTCTTTTTTTCCAAGTCCAAGTCAAGTCTCAAGTCTTTGTACTCAAGTCCAAGTCAAGTCTCAAGTCCTGAGGGGCAATGCCAAGTCAAGTCTCAAGTCAAGTCTCGAGCCTCCCAAGTCCATGTCAAGTCTCAAGTCTCAAATGACTGAAATTATTGTTTTCTCATCAAATACTGTCAGAGATGATGAGTAGATGAAGAGTATCATCTATTACTGCAGTAGAGCTGGGCGGTATGACCAAAATCTTATATCACAAGATTTTTCAGAAGCACACCACTTTTACAGAATTTTTTTTTTTTTTTTTTTTTTCCATATTACCATATGGCTATGAGTCATGACTACTTGAGATTGAACCAAAATATAATAATAGATTTCCTGCTTAGACTCTTTACTCCTTTTCTCCCCAAGTCGAGCCTTTTTGAATCTTGGAGGAAAAAAATCCATTTGACAGGGTGGACAAAATTATGCACACAATCGGCTATTGACAAATCAGCTGTAATGTTAGACCTTAGAAAATTTAGAATGCAGTTGTATGCATGAGTTACATTGCACCTAAGAGGAAATTGTGCCTATGCTTTCCCATAACAAAACATCAGAAAAACCGAAATAATGAAATGAACACTTCTGTGACATGAACATTGTTCACGAGTCACAAGGCTCAAGTCCGAGTCAAGTCTCAAGTCATTGAGGGCAAGTCCAAGTCAAGTCTGAAGTCTCTAGAATGAGCGACTTAAGTCAAGTCCAAGTCCAAGTCTAGAGTCCAAGTCCCCATCACTGACTGGTACTAATGAATAACTATACTAAAGCCCAGGGGCGGAGCTATAGGAGGGGCGGGCAGGGCCACCGCCCCTGGGCCCAGGGCCCTCCCACTATGGAGGAGGGGCCCCTTCATCAACCTTCAACTGCATCACGAAAATTTTCTTGACCACACTTTAGTTGCATTGCAGCAGACAAGTCTGAAAACAGTGAAAGACTACAGTTGTGCATTACATTATATACCCCTTGTCTTTGCTTATCATTCTTATCATGGTTATTTATATAAAAAAAAAATAATAATCTTTTAAATTCCTTAAAGACACTTAAAATAAACTAAATTACAAGGTTTTCGAGCAAAACTAAGCTGTTATGTATTTAGAATGGTTGTTTTTACATTTTGCAATTTGCAAAAAGTGCAATGCATGATGGGTAGTTTAGTATGAAAGCCATCGTCCTGCTGCGTCAGCTGTCAGTGGACTAGGGAAGAAGTGCGCATGGCTTCTCTGTTGGTTGTGTACGAGAATATGTACGGATGAAGCATGTTTAAAAGTAAAAGCGGGACACAATAGAGGATGGACAGAATAATAAAGAGAAGGCGATCTTTAGACCTCTTTGAGTTTTTAATTCACCATCTGCTTCTACTAGTTGTGAACATGACTCAGTTCCCTGTCCCTGTGCTAACACTGGCTGTAGCTCTGGCCAATGTAGAGAAGGGTTAGGAATGTGGAGAGGGAGATTGAGAATCAGGAAATTGTTTGTCAGTCATTATTTTGTAACCAGCTCTCTCATTGGCATGTTAGAAATTGTGCATTGTTTGAAATGAAAGAAATCGCTGTTTTTTATTTGATTGTTTTTAAATAATGTTTTAAAAAAGCAATGCCTTCTGGGAGCATCAAGGCAGAGTAGCAAAACAACTCTTCATTTGGAAACTGAAAGTCATCTAGCCACAGTTAGGAGAGGTTGAGCTGGCCAGGCTAAAAAAATTAACAGGGGTTCCAAGCAACACAAGGGGGAGGGAGCGGAGCAAAAACGAGACAAATTGAAGAGAGCACTGTTTACTGATAGCGAAACATGCAAAAAAAAAAAAAAAAAAAGATAGCGAAACATGCAAAGAAATTGTCAACTCAATTGCAGCTTTAGCTAGCTGCACTAGTAGTAGGCTAGTAATGACACTGCTATCCATAGACAAGGTTGTGGAGAAGAGCAAGCTGCTCCCATTTGCACACCCACTACACCCACACTGGTCCCCCCACATCTCCCACCACCAATTCCAGAATTCCAATTCTACTTTTTTCCTTCTTAAAGCTTTTTCTCAAGCTTTCTGGTACAAATGTCTGGTACAAATTTGTAAAACACTTTGCGTTTTTAGAAAAAGCTCTATATAAATGTTTCTCATATTTGATCTCATAATTATTTCCATTACACAAATGTCCTTAGCCTATAATCTATTCAAGAAGCCAGATATGCCTAATTGTGTGCATTAACCTCAAAGATGTGGCATTAGTTTGAGCTAAAGATTTTTACGATAAAAAAATACTATTGTGGTCTTCATATGGTTTAAGGAGTTGCTTCTTGAAAATACTTAATATCACAGTATGGTGCAAACCCCCTTCTTCTTTGCCTCAACTACAACTGCCAGTAGGTCCTTTATGCTCCTTAAAATTGCGACAGATGCTGCAGGTCCTGCTACAGTCACAAATGCAGTTCCAATACACCAACATTAAGAGCTATTGCGTTCTCGATAAATGAGTTGTCCTTCTCTGCTCTTTGTCTTGCTTCTGTGGGTGTCATATTTGGGTTTTCTCTCTGCAGGCGATTGGTTTCTTCCACTATGGCTCTCTCAGCCTCTTGGAACATTTCATTGGTGTAAAATCTTTTTGCATTTACAGTAACCATTTTGTTTATCTTCTTCAGCAGCTCTCGAACCTGAGTGGGACTTTTATCTTTGTTGTTAAAAACATGATAACCTCTACATTTCATAATGAAATCAGATAAGGCCTTATTTTCACCAATGAATGTTTCTATATCCATCTTCAGATTGTCTCCATGGGTGAACAACGCCATAGTGTAATGTTTGGCCTCTTTTCCAAACATCTCCTGAATGATGTTCACTGTTTCTTGCTCTTCTTTTGTAAATCTGCTCAACTGAATCACAATCAAGAACACATGGGGACCAGGAACAGAAAAAGAGATACATCTAGCAATCTCTTTCTTCACCTTCTGTATGTTTTCAACAGTGTCAAACAGACCTGGAGTGTCCACTACAGCCAGTGTTTGGTCATTAAACTTTGCTATTTGCCTCTGACACTCTGATGTTACAGTGGCAGAAGAATGCTCAGACTGAAAAGCTTCTCTTCGTAAGATGGTGTTTCCCGAGGCACTCTTCCCGGCTCCAGTCCTTCCAACAAGCACAATCCTTAACGTCGGTTCTATAGGGAAGAACAAACATGTTACTCATGTTCCCGTCTCCAGTCCTCCCAACAAGCACAATCCTTAACGTCGGTTCTATAGGGAAGAACAAATATGTTACTCATGTTCCCAGCTCCAGTCGTCCCAACAAGCACAATCCTTAATAATGACTGTTCTATAGGGAAGAACAAACATGTTACTCGTGTTCCTGGCTCCAGTCCTCCCAACAAGCACAATCCTTAATAATGACTGTTCTATAGGGAAGAACAAACAAACATGGTGAGAATAATTTCCCACCAATAGATCTTCACAGTGACATCACCAATATAAAGAAACAGTGAGTCAGTGGGAGGCCTGTTTAAGGTGATTTTGACGGCTCTCTATCTCTGCTGCTTGTCTTAGTTTAGAGTAGGCCTAATGTCATGTCACGCTGCATCTCTTGGGTTAATGTCATGGAATAGTCCAATCTAGAGCAACGAGGTGGGATAAATACTAGACATAGATGACTCAGGCATTCTGATGCAAATTTGGCTTTTTTGTTCTTTTAATCTATATAATTTATATTTATCTGGGGGGGGGGGGGGGTTAGTAGAACATATAAAATATGTATTTTAATACAATATAAAATGTCTTCCAAACATCAGAGAAATGGCTCATGTCAGACCATTCTCGCCTACCTGAGGGTGAAGACTGTGATGAAAGCACTGCAAAACAATAGAGACACAAGTTAGGTGTTGACCTAGCAAGGGACTTTTTTTTCTATCAATAGGCCTATATCGCAACCATCAGATGAAAAAGGTCATATGCAGACCAGTGTTGTGGTCTTAACATAAGAGGTGGGTAAATTCTGAATTTTGTGATCATTGCAAATTGTGATATGCAGAATCAGATGTTTAAACAGACAAATAATAAAAAAAATTGATAATGGAAGATTATTGCTGTGGTATTGAATTAATAATTTTGTAACTACAAGCTCTGCGACCCACCCATAACAGCTCAGCAACCCACTTTTGGGTCCCAAGGACCAGAGGTCCATTCCTTAACAGTATAGTTGTTATCAGGTCCAATTCTGTGCTTGCTGCTTCTTTTGATGTCTGCCACTTCCACAGCGCTTAAGTTCAAAATCATACTGTGAAAGAAGTGTAATATGGATATATTACCATTATAAATGGAAAGAAGGAGGTAATTGAAGATTTTAACTACGCTGTTTCAGTGCTATGCTCTAAAACCTGATTGGAAGACTTCCTGGTCATTGTTCTCATCTAGGAAGCAGTGATGGGGACTTGGACTTGAGACTTGGACTTGGACTTGACTTAAGTCGCTCACTCTGGAGACTTCAGACTTGACTTGGACTTGCCCTCAATGACTTGAGACTTGACTCGGACTTGAGCCTTGTGACTCGTGAACAATGTTCATTTCACGGAGGTGTTCATTTCATTATTTCGTTTTTTCTGATGTTTTGTTATGGGAAAGCATAGGCACAATATTTCCTCTTTGGTGCAATGTAACCCATGCATACAACTGCATTCTAACTTTTGTCAGGTCTAACATTACTGCTGATTTGTCAATAACAGATCGTGTGAATAATTATGTCCACCCTCACCCTGTCAAAGGGAATTTTTTTCCCCCTAGATTCAAAAAGGCTCGACTTGAGAAAATGAGTGAAGAGTCCAAGCAGGAAATCTATTATTAGATTTTGTTTCAATCTCCAGTAGTCATGACTCATAACCATATGGTAATATGGAAAAAAAAAATAATACAAATTCTGTGAAAGTGGTGTGCTTCTGGAAAATATTGGGATACAGGATTTTGGTCATACCGCCCAGCTCTACTACGGTAATAGATGATACTCCAGAAATGCATTATCATCATATCATCAAAATATCTGATGAGAAAACAATAATTTCAGTCATTTGAGACTTGACATGGACTTGGGAGGCTCGAGACTTGACTTGAGACTTGACTTGGCATTGCCCCTCAGGACTTGAGACTTGACTTGGACTTGAGTACAAAGACTTGACTTGGAAAAAAATGACTTGTGAACATCACTGCTAGGAAGCTACAAATTTGTTTGAACACAATTTTTTCACTTACAGTTTTGGATATGAAGGAAATGTTAGATATAGAGTGTAGCTACAGGTTGGCTACAGCTAGCAGGAGTCAATAGAGGGGGTAGAGTTGGAAGGGTGCTGTTAATTTTAAGTCGTATAGTTTCAATTTGGTCATTGAAAAAGTTATTGCTGCTGAGGTGACTAGGGATGGACTCAGCCACTTCATTCGTACTTTTTGCCAGGCGTGATATTGTGTTGAAGAGGAATTTGGGATTGTCTTTATGTTAATGTATAAGCAAGGAGTAGTAAGCTCTTTTAGCATTATCAGTCCTATCTGGTATTCTTTCAGGCTATCTCTCAAGGCAAGGCGAAACACTTCGAGTTTAGTGGTACGCCATTTTCTTTCTCTACAATGCGGCTTTTCAAAGCAGAAGTATGTGTGGTGTACCAAGGGGCAGTTTGTTTTACCTTCCTTGTTTTCTTTTTAAGTGGAGCCATGAAGTCAAGTGTTGAGTGTTCATAACACTGTCAGTAAATTGGTCAATTTGAATTGAGTATGGGATAAGACTATAATGGTTTGGTGAATGGTTAAGAGGAGGGATTTTTTCAATGAAATCATCTGTGGCTTTAGGCGTTATGCTTCTAGTATGGTAAAATGCCATATTATGTGGTAAACTGGTATTTCTAGAGTAATACGGTAATGGTCAGTCATGGTTGGTTGGGGTTTATTGTAAGTTGTTCTATTTGTACACCATAGGTTAGTACAAGGTCGATAGTGTGGTTGTCTTTATGTGTAGGTGCATTTACATTTTGACAGCCAATGTGCTCAATTAAAGACTGGAAAGCAGCTGTCAGGCTGTTGTGTGCAACATCCATGTGAATATTTAAGTTGGCCAATATGACTATGGTATCTGATTTAACAACTATTGTAGATATAAAGTGATTTAAAGATATAAAGGGATTTATTACATGTTGGATTTAAATGATTTCCATCACAATGAACTAAATCAATGAACTATTATTATTTTACATGATAATTAAATTGAAAGGCAATAATGTATTTCACTGCCCTGATTATGTACAAAGTAATCTCTATTAAAGCTTATAGAAAAAAGCCTAATGCATAATTACTGGAAATTAACACCTGATCTTACAATTTCATTACTATATTTTAAATTCTCCATCAAGTCTCATCAAAACAACAAAGTATTTCCTCATTATTACCATTTTGTTATTATTGACTTATTTCTAATAACATGGATAATTCAGTAATTATTAGGCCTAAGTTAAAACTGTCCTAAAACCAATTTATCAAATTGTTTAATGGCCTTTGAATTTCTAAGATGATGCTCAGTTTTATTTCCTTACCAAAGCGTTAACAACTTCAAAATGGTTTCACTGATGTTTGATCTATCTATTTACAAGCCATGTGTGTTTACTCATGATCAAGTATATCAAGCTCCCTTTTGTGTATGTTGGCAAATACTTTAGGCTGGCGTTACACAACTGTAAGTATGCAAGGTGTTGAACAAGTTGTCTTGCAATCTATCTACAACTGTATATTTTTTGCTGAGAGGCAGTTAGAGCAAAAACTGTATTGCTTTGTTGCTGGTGGATTGTGCCACTTGCCAACAGGCCTGGGCACTGTCTCACACCACTCATCAACTATCCCGTCCCGGCACCACTGTCCTGTGACACCTGTCTATTATAACAAACCTGAACCTAACCCTAAACATAACATGGGACAATGGCATGTCACACTGGACACAACACAGGTGAGCAAGTGCCACCTGACAGGGGACCAGCGCCACAGGCCAGGTGGCACAAGACAGTTGGTGAGAGGCAAGTATACAGGATGGTTAGTGAGTGGTGCAAACCACCAGCAACAGTACAATACCGTTTTTGATTCTGATGATACTGATTTGTTTGCATTTGAGAAAAAAAACTAGGCATTTTGTGTATGTTGCACATTGCGTTGGTTTCAGAAATGAAAGGAAGACAGACAAATGCAATAGATTGCTCTATTTATGCTCACTCAAGAAAGTGATAAAATACTAAGAAGGCGGCCAGGTCTTTTAGTTGAATTCTACCTAAATTGTGTTATTACGGTTTTGAATGAGTGAGGGCATAATTTAAAAAAACAAACAAACAAACAAAAAAATTATTCCCTGTGCACTGAAATCCAATCTGGTATGTGGTCCTAAACATCAATATTTTACTTGAATATTTAAGTCCAACTTTATATGTTATGTTTTTTTTTACATTTCAGTTCACTACTTCGTGACACCAGCTCCTAAAATGCACATAATGCTACCTGGACAAACATGAAATATCCATGACCATTATTACAGAAAAATATGTTCAACATCTTAAATATGAAAATTGTACTTACGGTTGCCCATGTCTTCCTTTATAATCAGGTAGGCTAGTTGCTCTTCTGTGTATTAATTGTGTTGTTGTTGTAGTTGATATGTATAACTGTCATAGTGAATTTCCCTCTCAGGTTTCTATTTGATACTGTACAGGTTCTTCTTGTACCCTCCTCCACCCTCTTTCTCTTTAAAGGAACATGCAACCTTTTATGAAATTGCATTATTCATTATATGTGGAATTACCTGGACTATGTGTGCACATGCAATTTGGTCCTGGTACATAAACATTTCTAATTTAGCTTAGTTATTGCACATTTGGAGTTTGGGGAAACATAATTTCGGTCTTCTTGCCATGTAATGTTGCATAGTTTGACTGACAATATGGTTCGCTTTGACTAAATTGTTGTCCCCCTGCCTTGTCCACTCCCCAGGAAATAAATAAATTAATCCTACATCTACGTAGCCTACACATCACAATATAATCAAATATTTTGTATTGATTACTTGTGTTGGCTGGGCTAGCTGGCAGCATGTGGTAAATTCTCACACCTCTAGCCTCAAGAACCCTTAGTTATAACTGCTGAGTTTGAAGGCTGGGCTTTCCAGCCCAGTGGTCATTAGAATGTTCAACTTTCATGCCGTGGGTTTGTTGTAGTTGATGAGGTATCGGATCCAAAACTTGTGTGCGGTGCGTATCGGCCTTGGGTATGAATCGATGCTCTGCTTCAACCCAGTTATTGTATACACATGAGGAAAAAAGAAAAAAGTTTGCACTGTTTTTTTTAGAGGGAACAATTCTTGTGTTTTGTGTCGTTCATCCAGTTAAAATATTCAAATTATATTCAAAATATTGCCTAAAAACTTTGCACAGAGAGTGGCTATTATCATTCTGATAACAGACAGAGGAACTCAGCAGAAGCTGGACAAAATTTACCTGCAGTAATGTCCTCGTACCCTAATAAAATGGCAGAGGTGGAAAGTAACTAATTACATTTACTCAAATTACTGTAATTAAGTAGCTTTTTTGAGTAATTCGTAATTTTTTAAGTATTTTTTTAAATAGGTAACTTTACTTTTACTTGAGTATATTTTGAGGCAAGTATTGTACTTTGTACTTCACTACTTTTTTGAAACCTCCCTGATTACTGAGTAAAAAAATCAATGTGAGGAAAAAACATTTGGCTTGAACCGAAAGTTAATACAGACTATTTACTGTAGCTTAAAGCTGACCCTGCTTCTTGTAAATGTTGACAATAGCCAAGAAACCTGTGGAAGTGATTAATTCAAAAGCAAAGGAAATCATTTTCTAACATCGACCAGTAGCAAACCGAGGCTTTTCAGGGAGGCGGGTCGACCATGTGTTTTGAGAAACTTTGTTATACGGGCTCTTGGTCAGACCAAAGTCTCGTAGAGCTTTGAAAGTCGATGGCAATCAGGCTAGGTTAGGGTAGCCCGAATACCATCAATATGTAAAATCTCAAAACTAGTCGACTACCTTATTCTAGCACTCTCAATATGCCAAAATTAACAAATCACGCCATAAGATGTGAACTGGCTGGGCTGATTACTGTCACTGTTATCTGGATCGGTTGCCAGGTCAGAATGAGATTAAAGTTTGATACCTAACCTACAACTCCTACGATTGAATACATTTCTCATCTAAAAAAAACGGAAAACCTTATGAATTGTGATTGGCATGTAGGCCAATGTAAGTGCTCTCTCAGTCATACCATCTATGTTGTATTACCTGTAAATAACACTGTACGTACACATTTGTTTTTTAGAGATGTGAGAAGGGGGGCTTTACACAGCTACAGTACTACCCTTTGGTTACTGTAATATCATTGTCCAAACATTCATTCATTCATTCATTCATAACGAGTTTGATTGTGGTTACTGAATTCTTGGGGTTGCTAAAGCAACCAAGCAACACCCTAGCATTGCTTTTGATTATGATTTTTTTTAATATATATCAAATAATTGAAAGTAACTAAGTAATTTGTACTTTAAGTACATTTTAAATGAAGTAATTTTTACTTTTACTTGAGTAGATTTTTTGTTGGTTACTTTTACTTTTACTTGAGTAGAATTTAAGCAAAGTAAAGATACTTTTACTTAGTTACAATTTTTCTGTACTTTTTCCACCTCTGTAAAATGGCTTGCCACGGGGTGTGCACTGTGTGTGCATCCAGGGTCATACCTAGGGTTGCAAAATTCCAGGAATTTTCAAAGTTGGAATTTTTCCACAGGAATTAACAAGAATGTACAGAATAAACTGGGAATTATCAAAGTTGAAGGTTAGGAACATAAATACAGTTGGTGAAAAAGGTATCACACCCTCATTTAATAGTAAACAGTCTGACTATGCATGTTCAACTTCATACTGCTTAGTATAGTACTGTAAAAAATAAAACCGAAACTAGCCTAGTTTCATTGCATCAGTAATTTCATCATTTTTCAAAGGTTGTTCCATCATTATTTTCTTTGTCAGGAGGAATGTGATTTCCAATTTATCAAGATTTCCAATTTATTTCATTTTATAGGCCTATGTATCAGTGCCAGAGGTTTAGAGTATAACTTTTAAAGGTATCATTAACAACAGATGGGATTATTGTAAACTGAAGAAGTGCTTGTGTCTAATTTTTTCAGATACTGTCTGATTTTGAACTGGTGAACGATGACCATCACCATCTCTTGACACTTGTTCTAGGCTTTGTGCTCTGGGGTGGCCTATTCCTTTAAGAAGCAAGAGGCAAGACTAGCAAAATACATAGATTGGTTGAATAACTGATAAAAAAAGTGAAAATATTGTGAAACTGCTCATTATTATAGAAAAGTATGTTGAAATAGGCCTAGTAACGAGGTTTTCTACGAGGTGTGCACAATGAGGTGTGCACAATGCATACTTGCTGGCCACATTTGTCTGCACCTGCAGTTGTCAGCTGTTGGTCTTTGATGATGGTATAGTGGATAGTTTCATTTTCCTCTCCACTGTGCAGAGTCTGCCTCTAGACCCCTCCCTCCTGTCCCCAAACGAGCAGACTACCAACATTAGAACCATTTGAACATGATTGGGTCAGGAGTAACAATGCTACCCTCTAGTGGAAATAGTACTTCACTGCTTCTGTGTGTGTGTGTGTGTGTGTGTGTGTGTGTGTGTGTGTGTGTGTGTGTGTGTGTGTGTGTGAGAGAGAGAGGTTGTAGGATAGATTCATAGGGTGTCTAAGGGGAGCCCAATCCTCATCACCCAATTCCATGGGCGCTTCTAACAGCTGAGTTAGAAGCTTGGTGTTTTAGCTCAGTTGGTTACTCATTGGTGCCGTGACCCGGATGGGAGTGACGATATGGAGGGTGAGTGTAACAGAGGCCAGCTAGCTTGGGCCTTTAGCTCAGTTGGTTAGAGCGTTGCACTCCTATGCTGAGAGTTCGTAGCTTGAGAGGTGGTGGGTTCGAGACCCCCACTGGCTACATTTACACACAATTTTGAAAACAAGGTTCCTCTTTTAAAGATACTAGTGCATTGCCCGTGTAAACACGTTTCCCAGATATGTGATGTCCATTTAGGCCTACATGTATGCAGGTGAATCAGAGACATAGCCTATATCCAGTGCAGTAACGTTAGCCTGCATGGAGACATTTTTGGCCCATAGTGAGAGTTGAAGTTGCAAATGGCTTGTTTAACAAACGAACCTGTTGCTAGGTATCCACTTAGGCAAAAGCATGTTTTGAACTGCATGTTGAAAGACGTGCTTCTATAGTGAAAGTAGAAGTTGCAATGTGGTTTGAAATAGATAAGCACATCTTTCCAACATAGATTTTTGTTTTGACATGTTTTTCCTGTGTGTTTTGCTGTTGCATTGAATGAAAGCAGGCTAACCAACCTTTAAATGGCTTGTTTAACAAACGAACCTGTCGCTAGGTATCCACTTAGGCAAAAGCATGTTTTGAACTGCATGTTGAAAGACGTGCTTCTACTTCTTACCAATGTGGGTTTGCGTGTGTTTGCATGATGTTGTGAGATTGACAGTCATCTTGCTGGGTCATCGTAAATTCTTGAACTGTTAAACACTGCCTGGGTCATCGGAATTTTGTTTCCCTGTTCACCGTCAGAGCGGTAGGCTATAGAAAACACACTGCCGCGAGACCAGGAGGGTGAAAGGGGGAGTGGTTTTAAGGTTAGAGCGGCAGAAGGCAAAAGTGCTTTATTTAAAGATATCTTTTTTATCCTGTCTTGTATCTTGTATTTTTTATCCAATCATCACGAAATTTGGCACTGCACTCACTCGTGCCATTACCAAGATGCGTACCAAATCTGAGGTCAGTCGGACGAACGGTTCGAGAGTTATGCGTGGAACACACAGAATGACAGTGACACACAGACAGACGTTCCTTGAATTATTAGATAGATATACACAATTAACCAAACACCACACAAAATTTTCATAATTTGTTTGCAAAAAGACACACTTCAAACATAACATATACACTCCAGTCAAAACAAATGCACACACCTATAGAAACGCTGTTTTGTGTCATTTCGCAAACACAGTAATCTAATAACAAGACACTATTACAGTCAGTTACACATTACAGTGATCAATGCAAAACACATTTGTAATGTGTTTTTTGCCAAAAATTGTTTGTATGGGAATATTTACATGGCAAAAAGATATTGATAAACTGCAACATGCAAGACCAAACATTCACACAGATTTTTTTCTCCCCAATTTGTAATTTATTTTGCCAAAGCCACTGCACACACCTATCCTTGATGTGGCTGTGCAAGCAATGCACTCACTCAGGGAGGATCATTTTGCCATGGATTGGCATAGACCTATTTCCAATTTTGGAAACTTTGGATTGGCATAGACCTATTTCCAATTTTGCACTAGTGTGATTACAGTCAGTGACTATGCAGTTCAGTGGATTCATTTGTGCAGTATTTTTGAGGGCAGTGTCTTTCAATTGCAAATACAGAACCTGATAAGCGATGAGTTTTGCAAAAAGTGTGAAGCAAACATTGTGTGTAATGTTGTGCAAATCTGAGGGAGTATTTTGCTACTTGTAACAGACTTTAGAAAATTTTGTGAAAATTAAAATTTTAGTGTGTAAACAATCGTAAAAAACTGTAAGTTAAAGTTTTTCTTTCTATACAACTATTTATGCAGCTATTTACAGTTTTTTCAATTGTTTAGACACAATTTTGAATTTCTTTTTTCAAAAAATGCACACAATTAACCAAACACCACACTAAATTTCCATAACTCCTAGATTGTGTTTGCAAAATTACACACTTCAGTCAAAACATACACACTTCAGTCAAAAACACATGCACATAATTATAAAAACATGTTTCATTTCATAAACACAGTCTTCCAAAGATCAGACAATATTACGGTCAGTTACACACTATGGTGATAAATACAAAACATATTTGTAAAAATCCTATTTAGGAAATGGCAAGTGCTTGACTTTTTGCCAGACATTGTTATGTATGAGATAATTTAGATGACAAGATATGGATAAACTGCAACACGCAAGACCACACTTACACCTATGCATGCTTGATATTGCTGACATTGCGCTATGGTATATTTTTGGAGAGATAGAGGAAGAAATAAATAAAGAATGATATATGTATGTATGTATGTATGTTAATTGCGTTTCCAATTTTGTTTTGTTTTATTTTTTGTCTTAAAGGGGCAGGGGGGAATTTCATGCATAATGTTGATCATAAGGATGGCAGGTAGTATGACATCTGACTTATGAATGCTGATGGGATTAGATGAATGATTGCAACTAAAATGGAAATTAATTAGTGTTAATTGATTTTTTGTAAAGTTGAGAACTTTTTCTGTCCTCTAGGCTACTATTAGCATGCAGATATCCAATTATCAGCACTAAAAATCAGTCCAAAATATAGGCAGCATGAATCGGCCATGGACTGACCATGACTTCCATACATCGGTATCTGCATCGGTCATAAAAGAACCCATATCGGTCGATCCCTACTGTGACTGACGATTCACATCACTTACATGCTTTGAGTTGTTGTTGGTAATAGTGTGCATTCTAAGTGGTATATGCATTCGCTATTCAATGAAGTGGAATGGATTCTTTCGCGATACAATAGAGAACTTTGAGATTAACAACAATGTTTTTATTCGAGATAAGTGTCTCGAATTAACATAGCAATTTAAGGCCGATAACGGCCCACCACTAATTTTTACCTATTGCTTATAATAACTTATTGTGACTGTGATGTGGCCCTGTCACTGCCACTGCAATACACACTGAAATAAATAAATAATAAACTCAATAAAACAGTGGTTGTATTATGTTACAGTAAATGTTTCTTTGAATCATAGCTTCAATAGTATTGTATAATCCTTTATATAGCACAGCTGGTATGTCAGTTGGTGTTGTAAAGTTCTCTGTCTCCACTTCATTCTTTAATTCCATATAATAACACACCTCATCGACCATCCCTGAAAGTGAACTCAGTCACACTCTGTCATTTTTTCTCAAAGGCCGCTACTGCAGCCCCCACAGCAAGACCCAATAAAGCCCCTGCGGCTACCCCTACTGGACCTCCTATAGCCCCCACAGTTGCACCAGCGAAAGCACATCCAACACCCACTCCAATAGCTGTTCCGACTCCAACAAGGGCAGCTATGGTGCCGATACACCATTTGTCTCTCTCAGCCTGTCTTCTTGCTTCTTCAGGACTCATATTTGGGTATGCTCTCCGGATGCTCTCCTGTGTTTTTAGTATGATTGTCTCTGCCTCTTGCAGCATTTCATTGGTGTAGAAACTTCCTCCATTCTTTTGTATCATTGTGCTGATCTTATCCAGTAGTGCTCTGACCTGAGAGGGATCCTCTTTTCTGTTGTTAAAAACATGATATCCTCCACCACACTGATCTACAAAGTCACACAAATGTTCATTTTCTTTAATTAAGTCTTCTATGTGAACCCCATCTGCCTTCAGATTGTCTCCATATGTGAAGAGGGCCATAGTGTAACTTGCTGCTCCTTTTCCAAATATCCTCTGAATGGTTTCCACTGTTTCTTGAGCTTCTTTTGAAAATCTGTCATTTCCAATCACAACCAGGAACACATGAGGACCAGGAGTAGCTAATGCGATGCATTGACCAATTTCTTTGTACATCCTTTCCTTCTCTCTCCACATTCTGTCCTTAATCTTTCTTTCTATGTGCTCTTCATCTCTCTTAGTTCTCCTGCCCTTTTTCAATCTCTCATTAATGTATGTCTTTATTCCCTGATTAGTCCCCTTTGATTTCTCGTCAGTCTCTCTCTTCAATCTCTCTGACTCAAGCTCTCTCTTCACCTGTCCCTCACTTGGTTTACTGTCAAACACACCTGGGGTGTCAATTACGGCTAGTGTGACACTTTTGCTTTCAAAGAATGCTGTAGCTTTCTGACACTCTGATGTTACTGAGGAAGAAGATGCCTTAGATTCAAATTTCTTTTCTCCTAATATGGTGTTTCCTGATGCACTCTTCCCAGTTCCACTCTTCCCAACAAGCACAATTCTGAAGTCTGGTTCTTTCAGAATGTTTGGTTCCTCTGTGTTATCCTCTGGACTCTCCGGTTCTTCATCTACTGAAATATATTTTGCAAACATGTTACTGACAGTGATGGTAATAAAGTCATATTTCACCAGTTCTTTTGTTTGCAGTGTATGAATTTGTTGGATATACAAAGTATAATTACTGACCAGTGTGAGATTGTAATCAATGTTCCTAGAATGCATAGAACTGTGTAAAGGAACTGTGTTCCCTCACCATGTTGGATTTGCGACAAAAATGTTTATGATCATCACTCTTAAAATGTGCCTCCATCATGTATGCCATGGATACATGAAGTAAATGCAATGACCTGTTGCATGGGCCTCCCTACTGCACTAGATAGTGAGTGGAGTGAAAGCACTTGGACTGAATGGAGTGAAAGCAACATGGACTGAATGTGAACACAAATGCAAACCAGCAGTTTACAATGACTCACTCAACAGCACCAAAATCATTTAAAAACTAGAAAAGCGCTCAGAGAGTGCAGACCTCCGCCAAGGCAACATGGTCATAGACACAACATAGATTCCAGATCATGTTCTGGATCACCGATCACAACCAAAATCAAATCAGTTCTTGCTCGTCCCAGCATACACATTGTCTGAAAATTTCATCCAAATCCGTGCAGTATTATCCTGCTGACAAACAGACAGACAGACAGACAGACAAACAGACGAACAGACAAACCAACGTGACCGAAAACATAACCTCCTTGGCGGAGGTAACAAAAGTAACATTAGTGGTGCCGTTGACTCAAGGTAAACTGTTCTATTGTATTTGCAGCTTGACAAACTACACTACCAAATATGTCACATTGAAAATGAGATGGTTGATTGGAATGATAAAAAAAAACACCACTTTCACTTTTCTTTTCCACATCCAATCCAAAAACTGAGCCTCCACACTAAAGCAACCTCAACATAACCAACACTTAATCTTCCATTACCCTGTGTGTTTACAGTGTGGCCAAAATGTCATGTTTATTATGAGTATCCAATGCTTCGCAAATGATTGTTGACAAAATATGGCTGCTGTGGTACTGGTAGTGAGGCTTTGTACAGACTCTAATAAACAAATTACTTTTAAGGACAAAAATAATATTCTCGACAGCCAAAATTATCATTATATATACTACATTTTTCAGTGAGGGTGAGGCAAGGCAATTAACACCTTTAATAGCAATTAATTTCTTCTGGCATAAAGCAAACAACAAAAAGCCTCTGTCACACAAACTTTATTGCTTTGTCACTGGTGCACTCTCAACTTGTGCAGTTATTGTGCGAGTGTGACGACCTCTATACAATAGTACAGTATATTAAAATACCAATCAGCAGGAATTACTCTAGAATCAATCTAAGTAGGTCTCACAATCTCAAATAATTTATAGGACAACCATGAACTCACTCAGTATTCAACGGTTGAAGCTCAACTCATTTCATTTTTTATAATTACATTTTTTATAATTACAATTTTAATGAAGTGAATTTATCATGCTGTGCTATGCAAGACATACAGTACAGCATAGTAGGCCTTTGAAATGTCAGTGTATGCCAGTGATATCTTCATCTCCTCTGGATAATATTGCTTTGAAATTTTACCTGTAGTTTAGTCTGAATGCTCAGCAAAAAGTTATCAAAAAAGTATACTTACAAAGATAGTGATTGTCTTTCATTTTTGTTTTTACAGACACAATCTGTTATCTTATCCGTCTTGGTGATGAACAGTTTCATTTTCATTGTTTGTGTTCTATTTTATAAACATCTACATCTAGTCCCCTCCCTCAGAATATCGTTTCGTCAGTGGCAGGGCAAGAAGTCCAGAAGCAAGTTTGAACAGTACAATAAAGCGGTGTTTACACTTTGTACTTTTCATTTTTTACATGAAAAGATGGTCAAAAACATTTTGTATAAATAACTAAATAAACACAAAAAATCTGCCAGTATATATTTCGCATCATAATCCAACAAAGAGTGTTTAATGGTTCTGAGTACACACCTCTAAAAGATACAAAGCTTGATAAACTTATACTGAATACTGAATATAATGAATGTCACTGTGCACTGAAAATCTGTAAATTAAATACAGGACTACGGGACAATGAAGGACAATGTCTTTGGTCTTTTATTCGTCTTTGTCTTCTATGCTGTCTTACTTCAACAATGTTGTTGCTATGGTTGTTGTTGTATCGGTATCCTTTATCTTGTATCAGTCTTGTTCAGTCGTGTCACTTCCACTTATTAGCTTGGCTGCTGTATACATGGAAAATACATTTGATTGTTTTTCTGTAGTGGTATTCTGCAGTGTTGCACAAGCCTGGGATTACCCATGCTCCTTTGTGTGTTCCATTTCATTTTACTCCAGCAGCATGGTGACCATGGCCAATTTTGTCCCTTGCTTTAGGTATCCAATCACACAACAAAAAGTGACTAGCAAACCACTCAATTTCATTTTACGTCACCTGTTGGCTCTGGTATTGGCTCTGCACTATGTACAGATGCTATGATAGACATTGGTGGCGCTAGGGCTGGGAGATATGGCTGAAATCTCTATCACGATATAGGCTCAGTATATTGGTCGATATCGATAATTATTGAATTTTTTTAATGACGTATTTAAATGGGCCCAGGTGCGCAAAACACCTTGAATTCGTTTTTTTTTTTTAGGTTTATATTTTA
>JAODXP020000020.1:4102999-4105499 GCA_027497455.2 Sardinella longiceps | reverse complement strand
GTATGTGAGCGGAATGTGAGTGTGTTTGTGTGCGCCATGATCAGGCTATGTGTGTGTACAAGCTGTGAGTGTGAATATGTGTGTGTACGAGCTGTGTGTGTGAGTGTGTGTGTGTGTGTGCTCACAGCGCCGCTCCACATGTTGCTCTGTCTACTGCTACAGAATATCTAATAGGCCAGACTGACGGCTGTCTGTTGGGATGGGAGTGTGTGTGTGTGTGTGTGTGTGTATGCGTGCGCTACAGACACAGAATATCTAATAGACCAGACTGACGGCTGTGTGTGTGTGTGTGTGTGTGTGTGTGTGTGTGTGTGACGGCTGTCTGTTGGGATGGGAGCGGAGACGGAGGTGGCGGAGAAAAACAACCCTCTTCTCACAGACGGCAAGAAATACGCAGACACAGAGACACACAGACAGCCGTCACACACACACACACACACACACACACACAGACAGCCCCACACACAGACAGACAGCACACACGGACACACAGACAGACAGAAGCAATCTGAGAAATGCTGTTGCCACAATGTATCTTCTGTAGGTTCAGCAGATGCACACACACACACACACACACACACACACACACACACAAACAGATACGTATCGAGAGAATATCTCTCCTGCTCACACACTCATACTGAGAGGTGGAGAGAGACTTACACACTCTCTCTCTCTCTCTCACACACACACACACACACACAGCGTGTTCATGACATGAATTTGTTAGCTGGGTGGCAGGCAGGCAGGCAGGCAGACAGGCAGGGGCTCCTTTGCAAAACGGGCTTTTTCAGACCGTGAGCCAAGAGCAGCTTAGTCCACAAAGCGCATCTGTGGCCCTCAGAAAGAAAGCGGGAGAAACGGAACCTTATTCCGCATTCGCCTCACAGCCCCGTCGACCACCAAAGGCCTCTCTCCGCGTGGGAGAGAGAGAGAGACACCGACCGAGACTAGAGACCGACCAACCGACACAGAGAGACCGACGAGAGGGAAGACGCTAAAGATACCGACCCAAATAAATATTGCACGCATTTTTATACCTCCACAATAATGCACATCGTTTGTGATAAAGGAATATGCTGAAGCAGTTCTTACATGTTCCTCTTGCACCTCCTCATTACACAAATAATGTGTGAACAAACAAACAAACAAGATGAACTATTACTACATTGCTGATGAGAGCATAAAGGTTTTTAATGGTAAGACGATCTGTGTTTTTACTATAATCTGCGGAGGAATAGAGTAGCCTAATCGGGGGTTGTGGCGGCCTTATCTTCATCTTAACACTAAATACTACATCTAACCGGTGAACTCAATATAGGCACCGCACAACCCTAAACTATTTGGACTTTTATCGACCAAAGAGTTGTTTGGCCAATACCACAGCTATAGCGGATATAGAGCTTAAAACTAACCCACTTCAAAAGTAAATAAAAGTACAATATTCACTGTGAGAGAGAGAGAGAGAGAGAGTGTGTGTGTGTGTGTGTGTGTGTGTGTGTGTGTGTGTGTGTGTGTGTGTGTGTGAATGATTAGACGCGGGAAGTACCCTGGTTGAGGACTAATGTTGGCCGAATGTGTCAACAACCGCCATAAACGGTGGGTCAATCTGTTGACATGTCCCGATAATAATAATGCAGGAAAGTGATGGCCGTGGAATTGGGAGGTTTATCTTAAATCGGGGCGCTGGATACTAAATGACAGAGCAGTTACGCATTGACCGGCGCAACCTCTCTCTCTCTCTCCCAGCCTTTTAGCGGCCAACAGCGAACTGTAGCAAATGTAGTCTATTGTTCACCCCCCGTCCAAAATCCATCCTTTACTCTAATAGCCTGCCCTACTGTATCGACAAAACATTACATGCGACATTACATGAGTCATGTCCCATTAGCAATCAATCCCAACTCTCTCTGTGCCATGCAGACAAGCGCAAATTAGATGGCTCAATACTCCACACAAATATTTGAAATAGTGCATCACTATGTGTCATTAACAACAATCGACGCGCTCTTGTCTCGCGCACACAAGTCTGCTTCCGAGGCGACCGCAAATAGGCTCTGACTGGTGTTGAGAACTGGACCACCTGACGCGAGGCTACCGCTAAATTAACCCAAATGCAAAGATAGTGTGGTCCAGTCTCCCTGGCTCTCTTCAGCGAGTCATCAGGTGCAACAATGCCATGATCTCCGCATATTTACGCGACCACCGTGCACATTAAGGGGGTGACAAAGTAACGCCACCTTTCAACCTCTCTCTCCGTAGATAGATGGGCTCTCTCTCTCTCCGCGCTTCAAAGACAGATGTGAAACCTACAAGAGTAGACCTCACCGAAGTCAGACCACAAACATTTAGGCTAGCCATTTAAACGACAGGTTTCTGTCCATTTAGACAAGAAGACACTCGTCACGGATGGCCAGAGAAAACAGACAGCTTAACGGAATGCCAATCAATCAAGTATTCGATCAATCTACATAGCTAATCAATCGGCACAGGGTCGGTC
>JAODXP020000020.1:4002999-4095499 GCA_027497455.2 Sardinella longiceps | reverse complement strand
TGTATTCTCAACAGCGAAGGTGTTAACTGGCCTGTAGTGACTAGGACTGTCAGCCAATAGGGTTGCCACCTGTGTCTAACCCAGGATAAAAATCACCCTTCTACGCTGCAATTGTACAGCTTTAATTAGTAAAAATGACACTTACTAATTATTTGTTTAGTTAATTGCTTTATTTAATAACATTTACAGTAATAGCATTAGTTTGGTTTATTTTCAACAGTTTTTCAGGATTTATTTTTTTTTAAATTCCGGGACAGACCATGAAAATCCGGGACAGTCAGGAAAAATCTGGGACAGGTGGCAATAGTGTTTAGTTTAGTTTAGTTTAGTTCATTGGTTTATTTGACAGGGGCCATGTACAGGACAGTTCCAGTACCAGAGTTAGCTACAAAGCTATTTTGCTTCTGTGGTCCCTGGGCAGGAAGCTATCAAACAAACACACACATTAAAACATGGATAATGCATGCCCTTACAAAAAGGTACACACTAAGAGCAGTTACATCACTGCAATATACCTAACTAACAGTCACATCATACTATGGCAATACTAGTGGCCGAATACCCGTAAGTTACGCCCCTTAAGCTCTATACCCCTCAGTTACACATTACATTTATAAACTACTCACATAAGCTCTATACTCCCTGCATATGAATGATCCTGAGCTATATATTACAGTTATAAATTACATATTACATTTATAAACTACTCGCATGACTTCCTAAGCTCTATACCCCTTGCATATGAATGATCCTCAGTTACATATTACAGTTATAAATTACATAATACATTTATAAACTACTCGCATGACTTCCTAAGCTCTATACTCCCTGCATATGAATGATCCTGAGCTATATATTACAGTTATAAATTACATATTACATTTATAAACTACTCGCATTGCTTCCTAAGCTCTATACTCCCTGATCCTCAGTTAGATATTACAGTTAGATAGACAGAGTTATAAACTACTCGCATGACTTCCTAAGCTCTATACTCCCTGCATATGAATGATCCTCAGTTACATATTACATTTATAAACTACTCACATAAGCTCTATACTCCCTGCATATGAATGATCCTGAGCTATATATTACAGTTATAAATTACATATTACATTTATAAACTACTCGCATTGCTTCCCTGTGTAAGCAGGAGCCAAATGTGTGTTTGCCATTTTTACAGTCAGTGTGCAGGTGGTGCTTTATGTGTTTGCAGTAACACTCTAATGCTATTGGTTGTGTGTGTACTGTTGTCTACAAACATACCATTTTGAAAGAGTGTTTTTGCAAAGAGTAGAAACTGGGCATTTACAAGTAATGTATGATGATTTGCTAGTTGGATGGAAGGCTTTGTGATTTATGTAGTAGAGTTTAAAAATTGTGCTTAAGCGATCAGGGCCTTCATTCATTGCCTTCTATCGCCCCCTAGTGAGGGAAGCGCTACATGACGCCCGTTTGAGGACTGGGAGCATCTCACTGTAGAGTAGGATCTCCACCCAGTGGCCAGTTGTGTAATTGCATCACAAGCTGATATAGTTGATCAGTCTGTTATGTGTTAGAGCATCAGTACAGACACATATTTTATGACCACTGACATTCAGGACCACCTGACAGTGATGTTACAAACTATATTTCACAATGGATGGTAACACTAACAATGCCAAATAAGATCACTCTCAGGGAGCTGGAAATATTAAACCAGTTTTGTAGGCTATGACTAGCACTTTTTATGACTAGACAGAGAGGCACCTGCATTCATGTCAATCCGCCTATGCCAACATTCACACACACTCACACACTCACACACACACACACACACACACACACACACACACACACACACACACACACACACACGCCGATATGAGTAAAAAATGCGTATCGGTATCGGATCGGTATGCACGGAAAAAATCCCCCGATCCTTTTTTTTTTTTTTAATTAAAAGTCCGTTCCGTGTTTTCCAGCACTCCAGGTTTTTTTTTAACCCAAATACGAGAAGCCCCCAGCTGCGGACTTGCAGCCTCAATGTGGGCGGGGCTCAAGGTTGAGCACAACCCTAATTGCCAGGCTTCAGCCTAGAGCAATAGATACAGACGGCAAGTACGGTTAACGCCCCCAAAGTGCGAGGGTGGAGTCAGCGTGGGGGATAACAGAGGCCAATTTAACATTATGGTGAATGGACAAGGTAGAGAAAGTTACTTAACAATAAAAGATCGCTAAGTAAAATTGAGCAAAGTCCATATTAGATGTTTTGTCTAATCATGACCTGTTTGCCTATTTGTGTTTAGACTAAAATAATTTTTCCATCATTAGTTTATTGCAGTTACACTAACAGAAATGTCATGAGCCGTCTCTGCTCCTGTCAAAAGTAAAGCAACTTTCAATCACAAGTCTGATTAGCTCAGTTAAGCAAGCTAAAGTTAGCTACATTTACTGTGGTGATCAATGAAGTTGGCTAGTTAGCAAGCTAATGAAGCTAACAAACATCATCTAAATTGTCATCAGTATCGCGTTTGGAGGGGTGTCAAGTTCAGAATTCACATCGGACCATCTGACCATCATTACTACCTTCAGGCATTGCCCTCAAAAATGTGTCTGGCTCCTTGTAGATGGTGCTCAGTGTAACTTGTAGCTTAGCATGCCATTGACTCCTTCACTAATTTAGGGTTTGTTTTCCCCCACATGGGGGACACGAGGAGCTGATTTTATGGGCGTGCCCGGACTTGCCGTCTGTATCTATGCCTGGGGGGTATTTCACAAAACCAAGATAGGGGATTTAGACAGGTTTACTGGGTTATCCTGGATGAACATATTTTTTTTCATTCATTACGCATAATATTTCTTTCATTCATTGAGCATAATATTTCATTCCAGAAAGTCTGTGAATTTAAGCAAACATTATATCATTATTGATAAACGTGTTCTTTTTTTTTCAAAAAGAGAAACACATTTTGCATTTAATCATCTCTAGCTATCTTGAGTGCAGGGGATTGGCCCACACCTTTACTCCATTCATTTGAATCGGTCATCTGTCTGTCACATGGTAAACGTAAACATCAGCTCAGTAGGTCTACCAGGTGAGATAAAACTCCTGCCGTAGCAATGGCCCGGGCATTTTTGGCCATAGCGGCCCACTATGATACGCAGAGGCACGCAACAAACCATATGCCCACATTGTGTTGTGTCAAACACATAAGCACAATAGCTGGATAGTCCTGCCATAATATCATGTGTTGAGCATTTGCACTATACTGAATTAGTGAAGATCTAGGCTACCACTCGTTCATTTGTTGTTCAGGCCTCTCAAGTTTTGAACTCGGAGTAAGATTTTCTTTTTTGGCCAGACATAGATCTACAGTAGGCTACAGAGTATGTATGTGAGAGAGACAGTAGTCTATATGAATGCTTGTATTTTAGGCGATTTAGAGAAAGGCAAGTACAGTCGCCCCAAAATAATGACCTCCAATGAATACTGTGAAAAAGTAATGGACAAATGGACTGGCATCAGGTGGCTTTTTTGCATGGGCTCAAAGACAGCACTGGAGAACTCAAGAATTCTGCCCTTTCTGTTCCATTTTTAGTAATAATAATTCGTGATGATGCATAGCCTGACAGGCCATCTCTGTAGTGGCCAAATGAATTTGCTGCCGCTAGGGGGGGTCTAGATTTCTAGGCTATAAACCTTCTGCCTAAAGCCTAAATATTTATGTAGGGTAGGCCTATATTTTATGTTTTTATTTGGACCTATTTCAATGTCATTGTAAAAAAAAAAAAAAAAAAAGCTTTAAATGTTTTCACTGAACCACTTGAAGAAGTATGTGCCTTGATTTGACCTTGGCCTAGTGCTTTTACAGTAGGTTACACATTCTGTGCACATCACCATCTTTAAAAGTATTGCTATTTAAGTGCTTTAATGCTTAATACTGTATCAGACCAAATTTGCCAAGACAATGCCGTAAGCAGCGGTATCAAGAATAGCTTACTTTGCCGTGCTTACTGTCATACTTTTGGATTTTGCAGGGTGCAATCAAGTTGCATGGGTAAATATAATAGCATGCAAATTCAATTTATTGTTATCTTTCGTTGTGCATCACAGAGAGACTACTTAATTCTGCATAATTATAGCGGAATTGTTGAAAAGACAGCTCCAGAAAAGTGGTGCTGGTGCGTGAGGGAACTGTCATTCGCGCGCGAGCGCGCGCACACACACACACACACACTCACGCACAGTGTTGGGCAAGCTACTCAGTAAATGTAACAAGCTAAGCTACCAGTTACTCCACATCATATGAAGCTTCACTACACCAAAGCTACCGGAAGACAAAATGTAGCAAGCTAAGCTATGAAAAAATGTCAGAAGTAGCTTAACTATTGTGAAGCTACTTTTTAATACACAAAAAGACCAATAAATAAGTCCAAAAAAGGAGGAAAGAGCAGAGGCACCCTGAGATTTGATGAAGGCCATTATTCTTCCCAAATCTCAGAGTGCCTCTGCTCTTTCCCTCTTTTTGGACTTACACTTCACCACGTACAGATGAGCACCTGAGTAACATTGTTTGCACAGCCTCCTGAGCACTCTAAGCTCTTTTGTGTCTTCTCAGGCATATGAATAAATTCTGTGATCCAACCAATTGTACATGTATTAGTGATCAAACTATCAGGCATACAATAGTAACTAACTAATTATATCAAAATGTAGCCTACTTTTATATGGCTAAGATATATTTTTTAATTAAACTTAATCAAATTGACACATAATAGACACAGTTGATTTTCACTATGGACACTTTTCTGAATTATGGCACCTGTCAGGTAATAAATGCATCACAGTACTGTAAGAACTTATCCTCGGTGCATGGCCTAGATGAAAGATTTGCTGTTGTGAACTGATGCCCTGAAAATGTAGCTTATGGGAAAGCTGCCACACTACATGGCCAAAAAAGTAGCCAAACTACTGTAAAGCTATCAGATTCAGAAAATAGCTACACTACAGCCAAGTTACTCAGAAATGTAGTTTAACTAGTAGCTTCACTACTTGTAGCTAGCTACTGCCCATCACTGCTCACGCATGTTTGTTTTCATTCTGCTAACATTACGGACACTTCTCTTACCAGGCTCAGCTGACAGTTTCTATGCTGACCTCCTCAATCTGTCCCTAGCTCACGTCTCTATCCTCCACCTTCTTCTCCAACTTCATATCCACTTCTTCTGTAGGCCCTTCCAAGTCTATGCACTCCGAGGCTGCCTCTGATGACAGCCCTGCACCCGCTGGCCGCTGCTGTGTAGTCATCGTAGCACATCACACAAACGTAACTGCAAGCTGCATTATATTATTGTTGCACATTTAGCTGCTTAGACTTGTAGACTTTGTTGCCCCACGTTTCTCTTGGCTGTTGTCCATTTTGGCAGACAAACCTTTACTTATCTCCGACCCTATCCAGTGTCCAGCTCAAGTGGCAGAAAATAAGCTCGTTCGTGTTCAGAGTCGGTACAGCTAGAGGCTGTAGCCAGAACCAGCGAGATCTACGGAAATACGTCGGTGGGAGTGGAAAAGCATGGGGGACAAGGTGGACAACACAGCTGCAGCTGGCTGAAGCCATACAACACGTGAACATGGACGTGATGTCGGGAGATATCGCGGAAGTTTGTTTGCACTGAAAACAGCTTGAATCCCCTCATTTCACCATTAAAATGAACGTGATAACTGGCGAAATAAATCATATAATGTTGCTTAATAAATTATTGTTGCAATGCAAGAGGAACAGAGTTGTGTTTGAAGGTGTTTTGTTAAAAATAGTAATGTGGTATGAAATGCTTATTTGAGATGGCAAACCAAGCCATGCTGGAGAGCAATAAGGCTATTTCATTGGGCAAAACTTACATACTGCTTAGCAGCAGCTCATTCAAATAAGCCCATTTTCAGTGAGTACAACGTGGTTGGTGTCATATTTGTCATGAGGAGTTTCAAACCAATCGGAATAATGACTTACGTCATGGGGGTGGGATGCATCCTCTTGCAGCCGAGAAAAAGGAGATGCGGGTTTCGGCTGCAGCCGCCTTGTTACCGCGAGTTTTGGAGTGACGTGCTGTGGGCGTATTTTGGTGACGCATTCACAAGCTTGGTGAAGTCAGCCGGAAGTCGGACACCGCGTCTAACCACAATGCATCGCTTGGCTGCAGCCGGCTGCAGGCGGCTGTAGGCGGCTTTACATCTCAAACACGCCTATTGATAACTTGAGTGCGTTAGGGGAGGGGCGGGCCGGGCCGAGGGCTGAGCGATTTCATTGGACTAGCCCAATGTCCTTCGAGAAATTCTACCAATGGCCGCATTTTGTGATTGAAAAACCATCGCGGACGAAAAAAAGTAATAAAATATTTATTTTTTTAATGAAATTATGACAGGCCCGGCCCAAAATATGCGTTGCCCGCTACGCCCTATGGAAAGTCCATGCCTGACTTAAACCAGTGGGCGGGATCAATTTCCTGGTCTCGTCGCCGTCGGGAAAACCGTGCATGCAACTCCCTAACATCTCTATGGTCCGGCGAGGGTTGTGCTCAACATTGAGCCGCGCCCACATTGAGGCTGCAAGTCCGCAGCTGGGAGTACTTGGAGAATACGGTCCAAATTTCTCAGCACGCCTTTCAACCTGCTTGCTTGTGTGATAGACACTCGTTCGCCAGGACAGCTCATACAGTCATCCCAAAAGGTAGGCTAGAGTTTACTGTTTGGGGAAGATTGTGTGTTCTATTTGTGAACTCAGTTTTGAACTCATCCAAATGATTATATTCCTATTGGATGTGTTAGCTTAGCCGACTCAACCGCTTTGTAGCTACCCGGCAGTAATACCACAGATTCTTCAGAAGCCAGATATGTCGTGGTAGTTCATGTCTATGGGAGCAAATTGGAGTCATCCGAGCTAGCAGCCACTAGCCTGGCCACGCCCTCCCACTGAGCTGCCACCCTAATCAGTGACAGCTGGGACCCCAAGCAGTCAACCTCCATAGATGCAAAATCCATTTTATTTTTTGTATTTTTGTACACCATGGACATTGATATATGTATTGTATGATTTTGACATGATCTAAAAAAAAACAAAAAACTTCAGCACATGAACAGACTTGGTGCACACCTGATTAAAAGTTCATTTTCTATGGAATGGAGAGTCACATAGTCTTGACAATAATATGAAATGGGATAGGGGGATTTGGAGAACACCATACCGTACCCAAAATGTACACCCATTAGAAAAATATGGCTTTTAAAATTTCGGTGGAATTCTTGGATTCTCTCATAGACTTCAATAAGCTCGTTCGTGTTCAGAGTCGGTACGGCTACAGGCTGTAGCCAGAGCCAGCGAGATTTACGGAAATACGTCGGTGGGAGTGGAAAAGCATGGGGGACAAGGTGGACAACACAGCTGCAGCTGGCTGTAGCCAAACAACACGTGAACATGGACGTGATGTCAGGAGATATCGCGGAAGTTTGTTTGCACTGAAAACAGCTTGAATCCCCTCATTTCATCATTAAAATGAACTTGATAACTGGCGAAATAAATCATATAATGTTGCTTAATAAATTATTGTTGCAATGCAAGAGGAACAGGGTTGTGTTTGAAGGTGTTTTGTTAAAAATAGTAATGTGGTATGAAATGCTTATTTGAGATGGCAAACCAAGCCATGCTATTTCATTGGGCAAAACTTACATACTGCTTAGCAGCAGCTCATTCAAATAAGCCCATTTTCAGTGAGTACAACGTGGTTGGTGTCATATTTGTCATGAGTTTCAAACCAATCGGAATAATGAGTTACGCCATGGGGGTGGGATGCATCCTCTTGCAGCCGAGAAAAAGGAGATGCGGGTTTCGGCTGCAGGCGCCTTGTTACCGCGAGTTTTGAGTGACGTGCTGTGGGCGTATTTTGGTGACGCATTCACAAGCTTGGTGAAGTCAGCCGGAAGTCGGACACCGCGTCTAACCACAATGCATCGCTTGGCTGCAGCCGGCTGAAGGCGGCTGTAGGCGGCTTTACATCTCAAACACGCCTAGTAAGCTCGTTCGTGTTCAGAGTCGGTACAGCTAAAGGCTGTAGCCGGAGCCAGCGAGATCTACGGAAATACGTCGGTGGGAGTGGAAAAGCATGGGGGACAAGGTGGACAACACAGCTGCAGCTGGCTGTAGCCAAACAACACGTGAACATGGACGTGATGTCAGGAGATATTGCGGAAGTTTGTTTGCACTGAAAACAGCTTGAATCCCCTCATTTCATCATTAAAATGAACGTGATAACTGGCGAAATAAATCATATAATGTTGCTTAATAAATTATTGTTGCAATGCAAGAGGAACAGGGTTGTGTTTGAAGGTGTTTTGTTAAAAATAGTAATGTGGTATGAAATGCTTATTTGAGATGGCAAACCAAGCCATGCTGGAGAGCAATAAGGCTATTTCATTGGGCAAAACTTACATACTGCTTAGCAGCAGCTCATTCAAATAAGCCCATTTTCAGTGAGTACAACGTGGTTGGTGTCATATTTGTCATGAGGAGTTTCAAACCAATCGGAATAATGAGTTACGTCATGGGGGTGGGATGCATCCTCTTGCAGCCGAGAAAAAGGAGATGCGGGTTTCGGCTGCAGGCGCCTTGTTACCGCGAGTTTTGAGTGACGTGCTGTGGGCGTATTTTGGTGACGCATTCACAAGCTTGGTGAAGTCAGCCGGAAGTCGGACACCGCGTCTAACCACAATGCATCGCTTGGCTGCAGCCGGCTGAAGGCGGCTGTAGGCGGCTTTACATCTCAAACACGCCTAATGTTACAGAATAAGCTTCTCCACTGCATAAATGCTAGCGCCGCCCAGAACTACCTTATTTGGCATTAGCCTCAAGACTACTTACTACCTTAAGGCATTGCCCTCAAAAATGTCTCAAGGTCCTTGTGGATGGTGCTCTGTGTAACTTCTAGCTTACCATGTCATTGACTTCCACACTAATTTCAGCTTTGTTTTCCCCCAGAGGGGACACGAGGAGCTGATTTTGTGGGTGTGCCCAGACTTGCCGTCTGTATCTATGGAGTTAATGCCCCGCCCGTAATGCCCCGCCCTCTGGATTGTTTTGATTGTTTACTGCCGGATAGCTACAGAGCGGTGCTTACTCACCAAGAATAGCCTACATGTATCCATACTGCCCACTTCTGTGTGCTTGAACAATAAATTAATTATTAGCAGATGGAGTTATTTAACCAAATTGTGGATGAATACAGTTATTTGGTTGAATTATTTATCCTTGTCTGTCAGATGGCAGAAAAGTTTATAATTGGACTATAGCAGTGTTTCTCAAACTGTGGGGCGCAGACACATGGCAGGTGGGGCGCGAGACATCTCTTTGTGATAGACCGATGGCCGTACCATGCCCCCCAAATTCACCTAGCCTATTTTCTGTCAGATTACTCGAGGAGCATTTGTCAGATATGAGCATATGACAGTAAATTGAGCTCTCCAATTGTGTTATTTGCTAGTTGTGATGAACGGTTCGGGAGAAATTAAGCTTTGACTTTACATAGAAATTCTATTAGTTTACGTGGCTATGTGTCCATCTTTAGGTCTACCCATTCAGGTGGGGCGTGACCTGATTCTCTGCTTTCCCAACTGGGGAATGACAGAAAAAGTTTGAGAACCACTGGACTATAGTGAGGAATGCATTATTCCCACATTTTTGCCCATGCCAGTGTCAAAAAAATGCTATTATGAATTAGCCTATTAAGAATCTTCACTGTCTCTTTTACAACATATCATTAACAAGATGAGTAGTCTAAGCCTTTAGTACATGCTTGGAACGGCTGGTATCGGTATCGGCAGATACTAAAAGCTACAATATCGGTAGCGGATCGAAAATGCAAAAAGCTGGATCGGGACATCCCTAAGTATATTTTCAATCCTGTTCAATTCATTTGTGTTGTTGGAATTCCAACTATTCTTGCAATCCATACCAGTAGGCTAATACATAATTTCTATTTATTTTAGTTTAGGCTAGATGTTACCGTGACCAACTGTATTTCCTTGGTTTTCCTGAAGCAAGAATTTGATAGCTAATCTTTACAACAAAATACATCCTTGACTGTTTGCCTGAGAAATGTCCTCTGAGGTTAATGGATGTTTACAATGGATCTTCATTGTCGCCAATATGATAATCACAGTGAGTGACCTATTGCTAATCTCTCTGACTTTACATCTATTGCTAATCTCTCTGATGTTAATCGTCTGATGCTAATGTTAATTGCTAATCTCTCCTGTTTTATCAACTAAATGCTATACTAAAGCAATAACATGTCTGTATTTTTAATTATTACTTACATTAATTTCATTTCATTTTAGGTAATAGTTCCTGTGTATCTCATATACTCTCTCAAATTCATACAAACTGTGAGTACAAAACATTGCATTAATGGATGCTCTTGTTTGTAAATGTTCCAGTTGATATATAATAATATGGGTGGGATATTACTCTTGAAATAGCATAATAATCTGCGATTCAATAATTTGGCTCATAGGCCGTAAGGTGAACCCTGTTATCCTTTCGTCTTGCTCCGACGTCTGCGAACTACACAATGTTAAGTTGAGCTGACAGCAAAAAGTTTGTTGCAAAAAATATTTTATGGCGAGACATTTACACAACGCAGAAATAGGTTCTTTGCAAATGACGAAAGTGGCATGGTGAAATCCTATCCATGTGGTTAAACTGTTGAGATAGCAGCAAGTCGAATATGAATCCAAAATCGCAAAATCGCAAAAAAAGTAACACCAATGACACCTCCAAATGGCCCCGCTCCAAATTCTCAATCAAATCATTATTTATTAAACACATAATGAAATAAGAAATTTCACAAAATTTGTGCTTTTGGCCTCTGCACTTCCTCCTCTAACCTCTTGACCCCCAAAGACACTTAAAAAATTGGTGCATTACATCAAAATAAAGGTCTTTTGTAAGGTAACGCAAGTTCTGGAATTTTGAGTAACCAATATTACAGTAATTGAAGAGATATTTCAGCATTCCAATCCTATATAATTCCTACATAGTTTTTGGCATGTTATAATTGTAAATGAGATGAGAATCAAGGAAGAATAACTTGTGTGATCAAATCAACGGGCCTCTTTCATGAACCTGCAATTTGAAATACATTGTTAGAAATGTAAAAAGTAACAACAACAGATAATCTTTGTAGTATTATGACAGAAATAGTCTATATTTATTTCGCATACATTTAGTAATAATTAGGTCAAATTTAGGTGTATAGGTCTGCAAAGATAAGTAACAGACGTTTTCACCTTTTTTGTAGTTTTTCTGGTACGACTGGTGCCTTGTTGGAATATTTGGAACTTCATGTCTTGGAATCTATGGTGCATACAGAGAGAAGAAATGGACAATGATCTTGGTAAACAAATGAAATTGCATATTTTCTACCATCATACCTTTAGTTAGGATCATTTTAAGAACAATATTTTTGAGATTCCATGAACTAATATTTATGTAATTTCTGAAATCTGTGAGGCCTTGTTCTTTCTTTGACTGCTTGATGGCATTCCCCTTTTTTCTGCCAGGTTTCTGTTCTCTTTGGCATTTTGCTGTTGGTGGTTGTGTTTCTTTTAGTGATTCTTTTTACAACATTTTGGGTGAGTTTAGAACATGTGAAAATGTCTGATGCAAAATACTGTATGCTACATTTCTGAATAGTTATTTTGTTTTAAATGGAAAGGTAAGTGATGTAAAATAGAGAGAGCTTATAGCATCTTTTATCATATAGATTTGATACGGCAATGTAGAATTCTTTACAAATCGTTTGTAAAATGTCTTTTGTTTTTATGTTTTTTGTTTTTATTTTGATTTTATGAAGATCTATCTTGGGACTTGGGCTTGGGTGATCTTCGCACCTGCCTGTATTCCGGTGAGTTGCGTTTGTAATTTGGTGCCTTCATGTTGCCTTCACCAGCCAAACTTCTATTGAATAGTTATTAAGCAATATAAAATGAGTGGGGTTGTAGCGGATATCGGCACAACTATGGTTCAGTCACAGGCACAAAGCTGAAGTCTGTAGACTGTGTCCACGAGTGTTTTTTCTTGACAGCTCCATTACCAGCTGATGGTAGCCTGGCTTGCACAACCATGTTCAGAAATTAACTGTGGTCTGGCAAAGCTAGCATTGCCTGGGAATTCTATCTGTCTATCAGGATGTCTATCAAATGCTGTCAAACTTCTATAATTGTTATGAGACAGAGCTGGACAGAGTCATCGTAAGCTCGCCTCCTTCAGCCTGCTTGTTTCTCATTGGGTCCTGATTTTTGGGCTTGCGAGAGGAAATTGGTGATGCAGAAATTTAATGCAGCGACAGGAAGTATGGGCGGGCCCAGGCTAAGCGACAGGAAGTATGTGGGGGCAAAAGCAGAAACCGGACGTAATCTCTCATAACTCCCGATGCCGCTTGCTTTTTAGCTCAATATGGAATTGCTTGATGCAAACAATGCCGAGCCGGAATGCCAGAGGGAGGTGATTACTGAGCGGAAGTACAGTATGTCGGAAGGCAAAGCCAGACTAGGGCGGATCCAATCTTTTGGAATTTAGACATCTCTATCAAGCAATCTTTTCTCAAGATCTCATACCCCAAGGACAGTCTGTGTGTTGAGTTGATTTTCTTATCATTCAAAATCTGTCCTATTTGGAGTATATGATGGCAATCCTTTGAAATTTTGTAGCTTTGACTGATAATGTGTATGTAAAGTCAAATTTGCCTCAAGTTCACTGTGGGAGGAAAACACGGGGAAGAAAGAAAAAAAAATGGTGTGGGTCAGAGCGGTATAGAAACACTATGGCTCTGGTGTGGGTGTTTAAGGATGACATCATCAAGTCAGCTGATCACGAATCACAGCCAAGGGCGCGCTAGCAGCGTGTGACGTCGTTACCCGCGACAACCCAAATGATTGCAGATGTTTTTTATAAGCTAATCAGTGAGACGCTGAGGGGAAAAGACGTTGTGAAGAGCTGTGCCACAACGGACTGTTTGGACTACCGTGCAAATTAAGACATCCAAAGAACTGGAAAGGCAGCCGGTGAGCATTTGAAAGAGTAACTTGCTGAACTATGTGCTGTTTGGGGATGTATGTATGTATGTATGTATGTATGTATGTTGTACGGTGTATATTTGTGTGTTAGCAGCTACCATTTAGCTTTTACCAGCTTGTACCGGTGTTTGGGGGCTATTTTTAGCTGCTGTGTTAGCGGCAAGTTTGTTTATAATCATTGTGATCCCACGGTGTTTTGAACACAATTATAAGAAGCCTGGGCACAGATTGCTTGAGTTGCAAATTGATGGTTGCTATATTAATCATTTGTAGTATTTCAAAGCATGGTATTGACAATTGTTTAGCTTCCTATTTATTGCCTGTTTGAGCTATTTATTGAATTCTTGTACAACTTGAGTGTAAATGGTATTTATAGGCTACTTGTTTTCTATATGTTATTTAAGCCAATTTGTACATTTAAATCTCTATTTATCAATGCTTCAGATTTGAAATGTATTGCATAGTTTGCACATAGCATCTGCATATTTGTACATTAAGCATAGTTTGCACATTTATCGCATATTTGCACAATTTACTGCATTTTGCACAACTTTTATAGGCCTGTTAATAATTGCTGTTTTTGTTTCATTTTACCTAAAGGTTTTTACCTGATAATGTAATGGCTAAAGAACTAAGCTAAAATTGCTACCCATGCATACAACAGTGTGACTCTGGAATCTGTGCTTTTGAAGAAAAATAAAAAAAAAAAAAAAAAAAAAGAGGAAAATGGGAAACTGAAGCTAAAGTGTCTGTCAAGTCATTATTCTGAGTGGAATCCAGTCATCCTTCAATTCCAGTGGAAGTCTTAACCCTTTCAAGTTGGGGAAAACGCACCAACCAAAGTAGTCAAAACAACCTGACATGACAACTTGACAGTGTATATGAAGAGTTTGTTTCCAAATCACTCATTTTAATTCATTTTCAGAAATCTTTTTATTTATTTATTTATTTTTTAACTTATTTTTATATATCAGTGGATCTATGCTTGGTTGCTTGTACTTAACTTTTTTTTTTTTTTTTTTTTTTACAAAATACAATCAGCATAATTAGGTTTGGTCTATAACTACAAAAATAAACTAAAAAAATGATTCATAGCATTTAGAAACAAAACTCTTTATATGACTAATCATGCAAGCATGATAACTTGAATGTCACATGTGTGTTTTCTTGTGTCCAGCTGACATGTTTCATCATGGCCAGTGTCCTGACCTGTCAGATCAGCACGGATCAAAGAGCCAGGAACCAAAGGAGTTTGAGACCAGTGCCAATGCCAGTGGAGGTGCTCTCACAACATCGCCCAGATTATGTGCTCTCACAACATCCCCCAGTACATGAACTCTCACAACATCCCCCAGTACATGAGGAGTCCTCACAACATCCCCCACAACATGAGGAGTCCTCACAACACCCCCCACAATATGAACAGCTGTCACAACACCCCACACAATATGAACAGCTGTCACAACACCCCCCACAATATGAGGAGTCCTTACAACACCCTCCACAATATGAGGAGTCCTTACAACACCCCCCACAATATGAGGAATCCTTACAACACCCTCCACAATATGAGGAGTCCTTACAACACCCTCCACAATATGAGGAGTCCTTACAACACCCTCCACAACATGAGGAGCTGCCATTGCAGGAGTCTGTCTCAGTGTGATTTAGAACAGTCTGTTTTTGTTCTGTACACTGCAAAAATCAATCACAATCTCATATAGCTCTTTTTTCATGTTTAAAGTGAAAACATCTTGTGGATTCAAGTCAAAATCACCCAAATGATCAGTGTGCATTTTCCACCGAGCCGAGCAGCCCTCCGTTTACCTACTGAGTTTCTGATTTTCCTGTATGAAGTAGTGCAGACTGAACAGTTTACCTACTGAGGGGTAGATTTATCATTCGTTTTGCCATGGCGCTATCCGTTTTCAGCCGCTATTTCCACGCAAAGACTGTGTTGGCCTAAGATCGCAGAGCTGCGCCTGAAGCTGCGCTTTGAGGGAGGGGAGTGGGATTCATCTAATTACTACGTATTCCGTGGTATTTACTAAGACTGCCCGTAAGAGTTTGCTAGTATTTTGCGTGGGGCAAATACGTCTCCTCAAAGAAGGTCTAAACCAAGCGCAAATCCTTTTGTGTTAAAATTTACTTTGTTTAATGACAGCAGTGATCCAGACAAGATGAAGACAGGTACATGTTTGGGAGCAGATACATGTTTGCCTCGAGAATTACTCTTTTTTTATTTTATTTTTATTTAAACCTTTATTTTACCAGGAATGTCCCATTGAGATAAATAATCTCTTCCACCAGGGAGTCCTGGCCAAGATAGCCAGCAGAAAAATAAAATAAAAGTACAGAAATGACAAGTACAAACATGAACAAGAAAGAAACAACAAGAAACAAACATGTACACAACAGTCAGTCTAAGTAAGCTAAGAAGAAATCATCCAACGATGCAAATTAAACAGCAACACGCATTATTCAATTACTAAATGTAATCAAATATGTAATGTAATGTAATCAAATATGACGTTCACATTCCGTCCCAATATATGTTGAACTAGAAAATCGCTAAAATAATGATAAAGAAGCCTTGTTCCAGTCTGCTTTAAATTTATTTTCCCCATTGTTATTTTTAATCAATTCCAGTCTAACACATTAATTTAAGTATCTGCCATTTATTTCTTGTAATGTCAGACAAAATATCATACTGCTTTTTTCAGGTGGTGAGACCTCATAAACTAATAACTCCATTGCTAAACTAATTCTTCGTTGCAAAACTGTCTTGCGCCCGCTGTTCCACTCAGGATCCAGGATAGAGATCGCATGCGGGCGCATGTTTGCACTTGGCGGCACGCTAATTTTGCACTAGAGGGCAGGGTAAGCGCTGTTTGCCTTATTTGTTTGAGGATTGATAAATACATCGTAAAATGAGGAGGCACTGCGTGCGCTATTACCGTTGTCGCATAAACAGACGCAGCGCAAATAGCCCCGTCTTAGTCAATGAGGGCCTGAGTTTCTTATTTTCCTGTGTGAAGTAGTGGCATTCGCCAGAGCCGCGCGAGAAAGTTTGGCCAACTCAAGATTTTTGGTTCTGCCCTCTGATTGGCCCAGAGGACGTCACATGTTTTATGGACCGCATGTTGTTACCCTTCTCAGGATTCAGTCCCATTCACGTAGCCTCTTACCTTGCGGATGACCTGGTACCGGGACAAAGCAGCAAACGCTTTTTAAATTGGAAACGAGGCGCAGCCTATCCTACGGTAATATAATAATGCTATACATCATCTGAAAGCTGAGACTCTCAGGAATCAATAGGCACCCAGCTTGCCTCCTGTTGAACCAGTCTTAAGACTGTATGTATAGTGCCATCTTCCATGATGGTAATGTCTTCAAGTTATGTGAGTTGTATATGTACTTTATGTAGGTATGCATGTATGTCTGTATGTATGTCTGTACTTGAGCCTGTGTCCTATGTCTACCGCATGTGCAATAGTCTTTTGATGTTATGTGTATGTCTTTGTCCTAAACGAGTTCAATGAGTCTTGCCCTGGAACGCAAAAAGAATTTCAGTGAAAAACTGACAATAAAGTATATCGTATCGTATTGTATCAAATCGTATTTATCGTAGTTATTTTTAGCCTTCTTTCTGTGTATGCTGGGCAGCGAAATGATAGCTGATCTTTATTTTGTAAAGTGATAGCTTTAATAAGTTACAAGTTTGTGTTTTGTTCGTACCAGAGCTCCTGTCTTCGTCCCAATTAACAGCCAGGGAACCGTTAAGAACCCCATAGGACAGTTACCACGGAGCACAGACACAGGTTCTTACAGACACAGGTTCTTATAGACACAGGTAACTGAAAATACAACAAGTTTTTTATGAATAGCTGTTTTTGTGACTTATGACCAGACAGACGCACCTGTATTCATATCAGTCCAATGTAAACACACACACACACACACTGTGTGTTCCTCCAATACCCCATAATTCCAAAGGTCTCCAGATCCCATCTCCGATTTCCTCTAAAAGTGAAACACTTCCTCTAGTCTGTTTGCGTGTCAGCTACTCCTGTAAGTTCTGTCCAAATACACTATTTATAATTATATTAGATAAATAATCTATTAGATAATACACTATTTATAATTATATTAGATAAATAATCTATTTCATTCAAGTTGCTTTGAAGGATATGCTGTAGTTGACAGTATTTTACTGTCGTTCAGCTTCATGTCAAATATATTTTCAATCCTGTTCAATGGATTTCCAATGGGAGCTGCTTGGCCACCTCATCGTCACTTGCAACTCTATTTATAGTTGTGTGTGTGTGTGTGTGAGGACTGATGTTTTCCCCACCTGAGGCCCATGAGGGATAATTTATTCTCATTTGAGAGATTCTGAGATTTCCCCTCCTCTCTAGTCTTGTCTGCACTGGATTCACTCAAGCACACACTCCAGCAAAGATGCCCATGGTGGATTTCCTTGTGTGTGTGTGTGTGTGTGTGTGTGTGTGTATGATTCCCTGTGTGTGCCCTATGGTTTACTTTGCCATAAACGGCACCTTCTTTGTGTGTGTGTGTGTGTGCCCTATGGTTTACGTTGCCCTAAACGGCACCTTCTTTGTATGTGTGTGTGTGTGTGTGTGAGAGAGAGAAAGAGTGTGTGCCCTATGGTTTACGTTGCCCTAAACGGCACCTTCCAGGCAGTGCAGACTTAAGGTGCCTACAGACCAAAGATCTGCAACGAGACGGGCTGCGACGTTCTATTAACCTGGACGTTGTAAAACTCAGAAACTGCGATTTGACATGTTAAATCTTTTGCGACGGCTTGCAACTGCCTGCAACAACCTTAACCCATCAACCCTCATCACCTCAACCCTCACCCTAAGCCCTTCACCCTAACCTAAACCCCGCAACCCTTAACCTTACTAAATATTAACACACACACACACACACACACACACACACACACACGCTCTACATTCATGCACACAGACACACGTCATGTCTGGTGAACTAACACAGCCAAAAGGCAAGGGCAGGGATTGCATGGGATTGCATAATATACCTCCGGTATATTACTAAATATTAACACACACACACACACACTCTACATTCATGCACACAGGTGCAGACAGTATATTAGTAAATATGAATAGATCTTGTTTGTCACATGTAATACCAGTAGCACTGACAGAAGTGACACAAGAGAACTCATTATTCCTCCTCTTCCAATGACTAGTCTAGACTAGACTTCCAATGAAGCTCACCGTAGCATGCTAAAGTTAGCTACCTTTATACTGCGGATGTATGAAGATAGCCAGATAACCTTGCATGCTAGAATCACCAACATTTTGTGAAGCTATGCTACCTGCTCTCCATTTGGAATCCCGTAAGAAATGCTTGATATAACGGTCTTTCTTACTGGCTTTACGTCACCACATACTTCATTTCTTTCCATCAGTAGTGTAGAGGGGAAAGAGCTTGTGACAAAGACCACATTTTCCAATGTTAATTTACTCCATTTTATGAAAATTAGACGAACAAAACACCGTTTTCAATTTTTCAATGTATTCTCAACAGCGAAGGTGTAAACTGGCCTGTAGTAACGGTGGCCGGACTGTCAGCCAATAGGGTTGCCACCTGTGTCAAATTAAAAATCTTAAATTTTGACCATAGGATCGACCTTTTTATTTGTAAGCAACGGCACCCTTCGCACCTCTAACCCAGGGTAAAAATCACCCTTCTACGCTGCAATTGTATAGCTCTAATTAGTAAAAATGACACTTACTAATTATTTGTTTAGTTAATTGCTTTATTTAATAACATTTACAGTAATAGCATTAGTTTGGTTTATTTTCAACAGTTTTTCAGGATTTTTTTTTTTTTTTTTTTTTTTTTTTTAAATTCCGGGACAGACCATGAAAATCCGGGTTCAGGAAAGGAGGCCGCACTATGCATATACACCTTTTATTCACACAGACGCGTTTCGGCGTTCTGCCTTCCTCAGTGTGTTCGAAAAATGAAAATCCGGGACAATCAGGAAAATCCGGGACAGGTGGCAATAGTGTTTAGTTAGTTTAGTTTAGTTCATTGGTTTATTTGACAGGGGCCATGTACAGGACAGTTCCAATGCCAGAGTTAGCTACAAAGCTATTTTGCTTCTGTGGTCCCTGGGCAGGAAGCTATCAAACAAACACACACATTAAAACATGAATAATGCATGTCCTTACAAAAAGGTACACACTAAGAGCAGTTACATCACTGCAATATACCTAGGAACTAACAGTCACATCATACTATAAGAGCACAATAAAACATAATAAAGCAACATGCTCAACCACATCATCCCACCCTCCCCCCAATGTATACATAACCACACATGACACCTGGCAGCATAGCAGCACATATGTTAATGATCACATCTTTGATTCATCTTCAGCCATGCTTTCAGGGATAGTTTAAACTGGTTGAAGCTTGTACTATCTCTAATATGAACAGGAATTGAGTTCCATTTTTCAACAGCACTAACAGAAAAAGCTGACTGACCAAAGGAGGTCTTCCTATAGTCTGCATAACAATCACCTCTTACAGAGGACCTTGAGACCCTTGGTTTATCCTTACAACTTAATATGCACTGCTTAAGAGGTGGTGGTTCAAGATCATGGATAAGTTTGTACATTAAAGACATACCCGTAAGTTACGCCCCCTAAGCTCTATACCCCTTGCAAAAGAATGATCCTCAGTTAGATATTACAGAGTTATAAACTCGCATGACTTCCTAAGCTCTATACTCCCTGCATATGAATGATCCTCAGTTACATATTACAGTTATAAATTACATAATACATTTATAAACTACTCGCATGACTTCCTAAGCTCTATACTCCCTGCATATGAATGATCCTGAGCTATATATTACAGTTATAAATTACATATTACATTTATAAACTACTCGCATAAGCTCTATACCCCCTGCATATGAATGATCCTGAGCTATATATTACAGTTATAAATTACATATTACATTTATAAACTACTCGCATTACTTCCCTGTGTAAGCAGGAGCCAAATGTGTGTTTGCCATTTTTACAGTCAGTGTGCAGGTGGTGCTTTATGTGTTTGCAGTAACACTCTAATGCTATTGGTTGTGTGTGTACTGTTGTCTACAAACATACCATTTTGAAAGAGTGTTTTTGCAAAGAGTAGAAACTGGGCATTTACAAGTAATGTATGATGATTTGCTAGTTGGATGGAAGGCTTTGTGATTTATGTAGTAGAGTTTAAAAATTGTGCTTAAGCGATCAGGGCCTTCATTCATTGCCTTCTATCGCCCCCTAGTGAGGGAAGCGCTACATGACGCCCGTTTGAGGACTGGGAGCATCTCACTGTAGAGTAGGATCTCCACCCAGTGGCCATTTGTGTAATTGCATCACAAGCTGATATAGTTGATCAGTCTGTGCAAGAGCATCAGTACAGACACATCTTTTATGACCACTGACATTCAGGACCATCTGACAGCGATGTTACAAACTATATTTCACAATGGATGGTAACACTAACAATGCCAAATAAGATCACTCTCAGGGAGCCGGAAATATTAAACCAGTTTTGTATGACTAGCACTTTTTATGACTAGACAGAGGTGTATTGGAAGCTCTGAGATTTAAAGCGCTAGTGCTAAACATAACACAAATTCATGTTGTGTTGGATTGTCCTCTGGTGACAGCAAAAGCAGTGGTAATATTATCATTTTGTAGTATTCCTAACAATGATACATTTCAACTACTGAGGTTGTTGTATAGTTCAGCTATTTCCTTGTCTGACACCAAGAGCAGAATTATCCCCCCCCCCCCCCCACACACACACACACACTTTCGAATTACATTCACAGAATTAGTAGGGGAGACCGGGGATAGTTGTAACACGGGGTAAGTTATAACACCACCATTTCCAGCAACCAGGGACAAGATATGAGCCATGTGTCACTCTCAGTCTCCTTAGACTTCCTTTACCATCATACATGGACAATTTCAAGTCCTTGGTGCAATTTATTGCGGAGCTATGAGAAAAAAATAGAATCTGAGGTATGAAAGTCAAAAAAAAAAAAAAATTAAGTTTTTTTTTCTAGTGCTTTTACTAGATACAGTTCTATGAGTTATATCAGGTCAAACTATGGTTTCTCTTCTAAACAATGGTCTAGCTTTCCTTTCCTAATGTCAAAGCACTATGTTAATACAGCTCGTTAAACAATGGATGACAGTGCTGGGGTAGGTTGTAACACAAATGTCCCTTACCTAGAAGGAAGGTAGGCCTATTTTTTGAGTGATTTTGAAAAACTTACAGAATACCTCAAATAGGAAAACTAGGCCTATTGGATCAGTAGGTCTTGTACACTTGAGGTGGCAGAGATGTATAGTAACGAAGTAGAACTACTTAAGTAGCCTACTTAAGTACTAAAATGCAGTATCTGTACTTTACTGAAGTATTGTTTTTTTTTCTCCTACTTCCACTTTTACTTGACTACATAATTTTGATGAATTTAATACTTTTAGTCTAATACATTTTTCATGTGATGAATCATTACTCGTTACTTTAATAAAAACGTTACAAATCGTACCACATCCAATTGTATCAATGCCAGACCGGTATAGCTCTGTCACCAGGTTTTCATTATCATTATTGGGCGATTCAAACGATGAAGCAGTATAGAGACCTCATGCTTCCCTTCAGCCTTTCGCAATGCTGCATGCATTCAATAGGGAACGCCTAGCTTGAGTCAGTCTACTGCTCCATTTCGATGGAAGATGATTCCTCCAAAGTGAGGGTGATGAAAGTTATTTTTAGTGCTGGCAAAATTAACTGATTAATCACATGATTAATCCAAATAAATTAACTCAAGATTAAAAAAAATTAACTCAGATTAATCCTGATGGATAAGGTTCCATTTTATGGCATGTGTTATGTTCATTTCAGATAGAAAATGGAAATAGAAAACTATACAAAGATTATGGCCAAGCTCCTGACTGTCCAACAACATGTTTAGGCACTAGTTATTTTCCTTTCTTTGTCAAAGACAATTCGTATGAAATGAAGTGCCTACTCAGCTTCCCTTGAGCCAAATAGATTGTGCCCTAAACTAAATGTTGAACTTTTGACAGCTTTCTTTAATATACACAGTAGGCCTACTTCTACTTTTACTTTCAGTAGCCTACTTGAGTAGTAATTTTTAAAATACTTCTACTTGCAATACTTAAGTACTAAACATTTTGAATACGTTAGTACTTCCACTTAAGTATGATCTTTAAAGAACACTTCAACTTCTACTTAAGTCACTTTTTTCATATGGTACTTTTACTTCTACTCCACTCCTCTATTCCAGATACAACTCTGTGAGGTGGAGAATCAGGAAATTGGCCGAAAAGGTCACATATTCCTTGAAATAGTATCCTAACAACGGTCACCATTTATTATCCATTATCTATCATTTTCTAAGTCTGTCTACCAAGGCCTACCCGTTGTTAGGACTTGGAAAAAATGTGTTACTTCCATACCCGGTCTCCCCTACATGACATTAGCATCCATTATCTTGAGGATTTATTGCCACTACGATGTCAAAATAGATCAGAACTCGCCAGAGATCTGTTATTACTGAAAGCGAAAGTTGTAGGCGTGAGAGCCAGGTGAGAGAAAACATATCTAAACCGAAACCTATTTCAATTGCATTGGGCCAGACTGTAGGCTATGACATAGTCAACAGTCGGCTTTTCGCCCAGGCTAGTTTTGAATAGGCTACAGGGAGAAAACTCCTGCCGTAGCAGCGGCAACTTGCTTAACGATTGCCATGGACTAGAGGCGACTGAAACCAGTGGGAGGAGGGATCAATTTCCTGGTCCGTCCCGTCGGGAAAACCGTGCATGCTTAAACTCACTAACATCTCTATGGTCCTATCCAGCGCCAGAGAGATTTCTGGCCCTATCATAGACAGGCCTAATCGTGGGCTACAGCTTGAAAAGGCGACGGTTGCAAGTATCCCCAGCTGCGGACTTGCAGCCTCAATGTGGGCTGGGCTCAATGTTGAGCACAACCCTCGCTGTTGCCTACGCGGCTCAATGTTGAGCACAACTCTACCGTAAGGCCTATCTATGGTAGGACCAGAGTGGTATAGAAAAATCTCTATCTGGGTAAGACAGACTAATAAAAAAATGAAAAACGTAGGCTACCGGTTGCAAAGTTTTCAGTGTCACACGTTTGCGGTTGGATTGGATAGGCAATGGATAGTTTTTTAAAAAATGAAAAACGTAGGCTACCGGTTGCAAAGTTTTCAGTGTCACACGTTTGCGGTTGGATTGGATAGGCAATGGATAGTTTTTTGTTATTATATGGAAATCTATGAGTAGTAGTAGCAGCATAAAATACCTTGCTCATACTTGCACATTGTGAGAGCAAGTCGGTTCGATTCAAATGTTCGGTCAAAAATGGACACAGTGTTTTACGCATAGATATGCAAATGCATCAGGGAACTAATGTTTCCAAGTTTTCCATTGTAAAATATTAACCACTCATTACCGTCATTCATTACTTCCTCACGACACGTTAGTTTCTGAGTGACTGTTTCGTGTACTATTACGATTTATGTTTCATGCCTATGTACGGATCATTCTCAGCAGTGACCCTGTTTAAACTTGACTCAATCTTGTCTGTTTTGCATGTATCATTTGCACGGAGCAAATTTTGTTTCGTCGTGTTAACGTTATGTGTTTAGTTTCGTTGCCTATGGTTTAACCATTCGCTCCTCCCAGGAAAATATAGTCATTCTCAGTCGTGGCCCTAAAAACACGCACAACTTTGCAATGGCCATAGAAGAAAGTATTTTCGACCGGGCATTGCGCTCATAGGCTGAAACTTAGCAATTAGGGTTGTGCTCAACATTGAGCCCAGCCCACATTGAGGCTGCAAGTCCGCAGCTGGGGGCTACTCGACGGTTGTGCTCAACATTGAGCCGCGCCCACATTGAGGCTGCAAGTCCGAGATACTTGGAGAGAGAATTTCTCAGCACGCCTTCTTTGCCTGCTTGCTTATGTGATAGACACTCGTTCGCCAGGACAGCTCATACAGTCACCCCAAAAGGTAGGCTAGAGTTGACTGTTTGGGGAAGATTGTGTGTTCTACTAGACTTTATTCAGTTGTGAACTCATCCAAATGATATTCTGATGTGATGGCAGCTAATATCAGCCTATTGGATGTGTTATCTTAGCCTACTCAACCGCTGTGTAGCTATCCGGGCAGTAACAGTACCAGAGATACTAAAATAATAAGCACATTTCTTCCTGTCTTTTTTGACAATGCCTTGCGGGTAAACTGTTCACTTGTTTGGGGCCAGATGTCCAAACTAAGCATTTGATTGCATTTTGAATTTTATATGTCACCTAACACAATTATTTGGGAACTTCTAAAAGTGAAATGGATACTTTTAAAAGTTATTTGACGTAGTTTGACGTTGTTGTTTGGTTTTGATTGACGGCTGTAGAATGGAAGTCTATGGAGTTAATGCCCCGTCCGTAATGCCCCGCCGTTTTGGTACCAAAGATCATGGAATCCTCTCTGGCACTACTGCCGGATAGCTACAGAGCGGTGCTTACTCACCAAGAATAGCCTACATGTATATCCATACTGCCCACTTCTGTGTGCTTGAACAATAAATTAATTATTAGCTGATGGAGTTATTTATCCAAATTGTGGATGAATACAGTTATTTGGTTGAATTATTTATCCTTGTCTGTCAGATGGCAGAAAAGTTTTAATTGGGCTATAGTGAGGAATGCATTATTCCCAAGTTTTTGCCTATGCCAGTGTCAAAAAAATGCTATTATGAATTACCCTATTTAGGATCCTCACTGTCTCTTTTACAACATAGATATCATTAACAAGATGAATAGTCTAACCTTTAGTACATGCTTGGATCGGCTGGTATCGGTATCGGCAGATACTAAAAGCTACAATATCGGTAGCGGATCGGAAGTGCAAAAAACTGGATCGGGTTATCCCTAAGTATATTTTCAATCCTGTTCAATTCATTTGTTTTGTTGGAATTCCAACTATTCATGCAATCCATACTAGTAGGCTAATACATACTTTCTATTTATTTTAGTTTAGGCTAGATGTTACCGTGACCAACTGTATTTCCTTGGTTTTCCTGAAGCAAGAATTTGATAGCTAATCTTTACAACAAAATACCTCCTTGACTGATTGCCTGAGAAATGTCCTCTGAGGTTAATAGATGTTTAAAATGGATCTTCATTGTCGCCAACATAATAATCGCAGTGAGTGACCTATTGCTAATCTCTCTGATTTTACATCTATTGCTAATCTCTCTGATGTTAATCGTCTAATTTCATTTCATTTTAGGTAATATTTGCTGTGTATTTCTTACGAATACTAAGTGTGAGTATAACACAATGCATTAAATTGATGCTCTTGTTTGTAAATATTCCAGTTGATATAATATGGGTGGGATATTACTTTTGAAATAGCATTATAATCTGCTATTCAATAATTTGGCTCATAGGCCGTAAGGTGAACCCTGTTATCCTTTCGTCTTGCTCCAACGTCTGCGAACTACACAATGTTATGTTGAGCTGACAGCAGAAAGATTGTTGCAAAAACTCCTACCCATTTTTTATGGCAAGACATTTACACAACGCAGAAATAGGTTCTTTGCAAATTCAGTTCAATTCAATTCAAATCAATTCAATTTTGTGCTTTTGGCCACTGCATTTCCTCCACTAACCTCTTGACCCCCAAAGACACTTAAAAAATCAAAATAAAGGTCTTTTGTAAGGTAACGCCAATGATGGTATTAACCAAAATGACAGTAATAGAGGAGATATTTCAGCATTCCAATCCTATATAATTCTACATAGTTTTTGGCATGTTGTAATTGTAAGTAAATGAGATGAGAGGAGAATCAAGGAAGCATTGACTCCAAGGAAGTATAACTTGTGTGATGTGTGATCAAATCAACGGGCCTCTTTCATGAACCTGCAATTTGAAATACATTGTTAAAAATGTTAAAAATAACAACAACAGATAATGTTTGTAGTATTATGACAGAAATAGTCTATATTTATTTAGCATAGAACTAATGTAATAATTATGTCAAATTAAGGTGTATAGGTCTGCAAAGATAAGTAACAGATTTCCACCTTTTTTTGTAGAATCCCAGCGTCCTTATTGGAGTATTAGGAGGAACTGGAGGAATTTTATGTCTTGGAATCTATGGTGCATACAGAGAGAAGAAATGGACAATGATCTTGGTAAACAAATGAAATTCCATATTTTCTACCATCATACCTTTAGTTAGGATATCATTTTAAAAACGTTATTCTTCAGATTATATGAACTAATATTTATTAGTGCTGTCAACCGATTAAAATATTTAATCACGATTAATCGCATTAATGCCGTAGTTAACGCATAATTAATTGCGATTAATCACTTTTTTTTCTATCCTAAATGTCCCTTGATTTCTTTTTGACCCATTTTTATTTATTTATTTTCATTTTAATGCTGTTATCAACATGGATTGGTGGGAGTGAATACCATTTGAAAATAAAAGAATGTTCAGAATCAGGTATGCGTCTTGTCTGCACAAAGCTATTGCAATAATGACGCTCATAAACATTCTCTCTCTCTCTCAGTTGCGCTCCAACCTGTTTCACCTCTCTCACTCGCGCTGCAATTTTAAAACTGACATTTGCGGGCTATTCAGTTCAAGAGAGGATATTTCTAAGTTACAACATTAATCATTTAGCTAATAAACAACCTACCTATCGAACATGCGAGTGAACGCCAACGATTGCGTCAGTAAAAAATAAATTTCACTGACAGAATTATACTAAATTCTGGCTTCGCAGCAGCAGAGCAGATCAGACGCATACACCTGTGTGTGAGTGCGTGTGTGTAGGCATGAGTAAAGGTGGCAACATACTCGCCGTGTCTGCTGGTGCGCGCGCCATCGGTGACGTCACATGTTCGTACGAACTCTTTATACCCGCCGCACGACCAAATTCGACAGAAGCGCCGTTTTGCCATTATTCTCCCAAACAGCAGATGGCGCTGTACAGCGAAATCGCATAGGCTACAGTAACTTACAGGCAGTGAGTTAACCCTGTGCTTGCTTTGTTTGACTGTACTTAGTTGTGGATAAAATTTATGGATTAAATAAACATGATAAGTATCTCCAAGTTTCTGGTGAGTGTTTGCATACAACCCCTGATAGTATTGTAGGCATGTTTCAGTTTGTAAAAACGTTGTGAGGGATGTTAGGACGGACGGATGACGGGGCTAAATTTAGCTTAACAATCAAGGTTTTAAAAACGTTTCATCCATGATAAGTATTTCCAAGTTTCTGGTGAGTGTTTGCATACAACCCCTGGTAGTATTGTAGGCATGTTTCAGTTGGTAAAAACGTTGTGAGGGATGTTAGGACGGACGGATGACTGGGTTAAATTTAGCTTAACAATCAAGGTCTTTAAGATGCTTTAAGATGTTCATGCATTAGCTGAAGATATGGTTATGTGTCAGATAGCAGGGTGATGAATGCTTCTTGGCAGAAGAGGGTGAAATAAGCTCTCATGCATCTTGGTGTAGTTGCTTATGAATGGCCCAGCTGAGTGGCGCATAGGGCTGGCGCGTGGCGAGTTACAAAATCTGTCGTGCGCACGACCTCGCGAAATTCCCCTGAAAAGCGTCGCGCGCCAAGGGGGTCCACGTCATTTTGACGTCACGCAACGGCGCGCGCAGCTTGCGCGCGACGGTGTAAATTCAGTTTAAGGCCTAGTAGGCCTACTTCAAGTAGCCTAATACAAACACAGGACATACTGAGACGTCGGGAGGTGTTGGAATGGCGGAGATATTTTTCATATTCGATATTTAGACAATGGCGGGTCAAATGCGTTAATCGGCTGTTAAAAAATTGACGGCGTTAAAATGGGTTTGCGTTAACGCCGCTATTAACGCGTTAAACTGACAGCACTAATATTTATGTAATTTCTGAAATCTATGAAGCCTTGTTTTTTTTGACTGCTTGATGGCATTGCCCTTTTTTCTGCCAGGTTTCTGTTCTCTTTGGCATTTTGCTGTTGGCGGCTGTGGTTCTTTTTATAATAGTTTGGGTGAGTGAGTTTAGAACATGTGAAAATGTCTGATGCAAAATACTGTATGCAACATTTCCGAATAGTTATTTTATTTTAAATGGAGAGGTAGGGTAAGTGATGTAAAATAGAGAGAGCTTATGGCATCTTTCATCATATAAATTTTGATACAGCAATGTAGAATTCTTTACAAATCGCTTGTAAAATGTTTTTTGTTTTGATTTTTTGAAGATCTTGCTTGGATATTTTCATGGATCTTCTCTTTGGACTTGGGTGTGCTTCGGAGTTGCCTGTATTCCGGTGAGTTGCGTTTGTAATTGGGTGCCTTCATGTTGCCTTCATCAGCCAAAATTCTATTGAATAGTTAAGCAATATCAAATGAGTGGGGTTGGTAAAATTGCCTCCTTGGCCATACTCAGTTGATGCCGAAGTATGTGTGGGCCCAGGCTAAGCAACAGGAAGTATGTGTGGGCCCAGGCTAAGCGACAGGAAGTATGGTCTGACAAAAGCAGAGACCGGACGTAATCTCTCATAACTCCCAATCCAGGAAGTCTGGGTGGGCCCAGGCTAAGCGACAGGAAGTATGGGCGGGAAAAAGCACCTCATACCCCAAGGACAGTCTGTGTGTTGAGTTGATTTTCTTATCATTCAAACTCTGTCCTATTTGGAGTATATGATGGCAATCCTTTGAAATTTTGTAGCTTTGGCTGATAATGTGTATATAAAAAAAGTTTGTTTCCAAAACACTCATTTTAATTCATTTTCAGAAATCCTTTTATTTATTTATTTACTTGATTTTTTTTTTTTTTTACAAAATACAATCAGCATACAGTAACTTAAATTTGGTCTATAATTACAAAAATAAACTAAAAAACATAACTTTTGAATATTTTCAAAAATGTATTCATAGCATTTAGGAACCAAACTCTTTATATGGCTTATGCAAGCATGATAACTAGGATTTCACATGTGTGTGTTTTCTTGAGTACAGCTCCCATATTTCATCATGGCCATTGTCCTGACCAATCAGATCATCAGGACTCAAAGAGCCAGGAACCAAAGGAGTTTGAGACCAGTGCCAATGCCAGTGGAGGTGCTCTTACAACATCGCCCAGATTATGTGCTCTTACAACATCCCCCAGTACATGAACTCTCACAACATCCCCCAGTACATGAACTCTCACAACATCCCCCAGTACATGAACTCTCACAACATCCCCCAGTACATGAGGAGTCCTCACAACATCCCCCAGTACATGAACTCTCACAACATCCCCCAGTACATGAACTCTCACAACATCCCCCAGTACATGAGGAGTCCTCACAACATCCCCCAGTACATGAACTCTCACAACATCCCCCACAATATGAAGAGCTGTCACAACACCCTCCACAAGATGAGGAGCTGCCATTGCAAGAGTCTGTCTCAGTGTGATTTAGAACAGTCTGTTTTTGTTCTGTACACTGCAAAAATCAATCACAATCTCATATAGCTCTTTTTTCATGTTTAAAGTGAAAACATCTTGTGGATTTTAATTCAAGTCAAAATCACCCAAATGATCAGTGTGCATTTTTCACCGAGCCGAATAGTTCTGTAACAGCCCTCCGTTTACCTACTGAGTTTCTTATTTTCCTGTATGAAGTACTGCAGACTGAACAGTTTACCTACTGAGTTTCTTATTTTCCTGTATGAAGTACTGCAGACTTAACAGACTTAAACATTCCTTCATACATCAATCAGTTCTCCTGTCCAGGAATCAATAGACACCCAGCTTGCCTCCTGTTGAACCAGTGTTAAGACGGTATGTATAGTGCCATCTTCCATCATGGTAATGTCAAGTTATGTGGGTTGTATGTGTACTGAATGTAGGTATGTCTGTATGTATGTATGTATGTCTGTACATGAGCCTGTGTCCTATGTCTACCACATGTGCAATAGTCTTTTGATGTTATGTGTATGTCTTTGTCCTAAACGAGTTAAGGAACGCAAAAAGAATTTCAGTGAAAAACTGACAATAAAGTATTATCGTATCATATCGTATGAAAAAAAAAAAAAAAAAAAAAAAAATATATATACAGTACAGACCAAAAGTTTGGACACACTTTCCCATTAAATTATTTACTTTATTTTCATGACTGTTGCCTTCAGTGACAATCTACAAAATAAACAAACTTATGAATGAACACGTGGCATTATGTACTTAATAAAAAAAGTGTGAGATAACTGAAAACATGTTTTATATTCTTGTTTCATCGAAGTATACTTTTTTTGTTTTGATAACTGCTTTGTCCTCTTTTTATTTTTTGGATGAGCTTCAAGAGGTAGTCACCTGAAATGGTTTTCCAACTGTCTTGAAGAGTAATTCATTCCCAGAGATGCTAAGAACTTGTCAGCTCTTTTGCCTTCACTCTGCGGTGCGGCTCACCCCAAACCATCTTGATCGGGTTCAGGTCCAAAAGTTTGTCATAATCTCACACTTTCTTTGTTAAGCACATAATTTCATATGTGTTCATTCATAATTTTGATGCCTTTAGTGAGAATCTACAATATAAATTGTCCTGGGAATAAATGAATCGCATTGAATGAGGGGGTGTGTCCAAACTTTTGGTCTGTACTGTATATATATATATATATATATATATATATATATATACATATTTGGCATGTCCCAATGGAACAGGATATAAGCCTATACCTTACTATAGGAGAGTGCATGGGGGAAGGGATGTTACCCCCTGTGTGTGTGTGTGTGTGTATGTGTGAGCGAGAGAGTAGGCATGGGGGAAGGTGAGGGGTAACATTTCTTTTATATCATTTCATAATGTTACATATTGTTTGCAAGGTTCTCAGTGCAGATACACGTTTACAATTGCAAATTTGCACTGAGACCAACATCATGAGCCCCTAGACCCAGGAGTTCTTGTGTAGTATGAGTTTTTTTACTCATGCATTTTGGTTAGCTAAGGTGTTTTTTGAAGTCTCCAAAAGGACATTTGGCAAATCCCTAGACAAAAACAACTCTCAAAAGGTCATACTTCATTGTATCAACATGTCCTTTGACAGCTAGCTTGGCAAGGCCAGGGAATGTGCCACAGATGTTTTCATGGAGTTACAAGCAACCTGGATATATATGAAATGTTGTCATTTCCTCATATATGCATAACCACCCGAAAAGAAAACATACATTGTACCCTCTGTAACCAGAGTTGTATAAAGTACTGGAGTAGAGGAGTGGAGTAGAAGTAAAGTACCATATCAAAAAAATTACTTGAGTGGAAGTAGAAGTAGTCTCTAAACATTATACTTAAGTGGAAGTACTAAAGTATTCAAAATGTTTTGTACTTAAGTATTGCAAGTAAAAGTATTTAAAAAATTGCTACTCAAGTACTGAAAGTAAAAGTAGAAGTACTGTGTATATTAAAGAAAGCAGTCAAAAGTTTGAATATCATGTTGTTTTACATTTATTTGGCTGAAACAGTCTGTTTGGCCATAGACTCTAAGTAGGGTCAGGGATGGGCACCACCATTCGCCTCACTAAAATCATTTGAAGTTAAAGAACTTGGTGTTCTCCTTCTATCTCGAAATGGAGCAGTAGACTGACCCTTACTAATCGTTCCCAATTGACTGCATTCAGTACTCCGAAAGGTCGAAGAGGAGCATGAGGTCTCGTATACCGTTTGAATCATCCAATAATGATTATGAAAACCTGGTGATGCTCTTGTCTGCATTGATAGGCCATCATTGGATGTGGTAACATTTTTTATAAAAGTAACGAGTAACTAATCAGCACATCAAAAATGTAACGAAGTAGAAGTATTAAATTCATCAAAAAAATGTAGTGAAGTAAAAGTGGAAGTAGGAGAAAAAAGAATACTCCAGTAAAGTACAGATACTGCATTTTAGTACTTAAGTAGGCTACTTAAGTAGTTCTACTTCGTTACTATACATCTCTGTCTGTAACTCATTAACAGTGCATCACAGTATCATCAGCTTTCAAAGGAGGCTAGGCACTTAATAGACTTGTTTCACACCTCAACATTCCGAGGTTCTAAAAGCGTTCCATGGTAGTAAACTGAACATTCTACCATTGAAATGCATTGGATTTATGCCTCTTTCTGACTTGAAAAAAACGGGTAATAACATTTAAAATAAGTCTAAATTCACTTTCTTTCAAATAATACACATTTGAAGCACGCAAATTTGGAGGTCCCGAGTAGATAAAAGTGGTTTTACATTTATGTGCATGAAGCTTCAATCTATTCGGGACCTCCCAATTTGTGTGCTTCAAATGTGTATTATTTGAAGGAAAGTGAATTTAAACATGTTTGAAATGTTATTACCCATTTTTCAAGTCAGAAAGAGGCAAAAATCAATGCATTTCAATGATAGAATGTTCAGTTTACTACCATGGAATGTCGGAATGTTCAGGTGTGAAACAAGTCTATAATAGGCCAAAGTATGTGGGCACAGTGTCAGTTAAAGTAGACAGTGTTTGTTACCCAACTTTTGTTGTTTTCTTGTCCGCACTTGTTTTGTTTAATAGAATTTTTCATAATATCAAGCTCTTGTGTTCGGCCTCCCTTCTTCTATTTCGCTTGCAAAGTAGACAGTGTGCCATTCAAGCACCATGAGCAAAATAGGAGGCGCAAGGTAAGGAGTTAACGTTCAGATTTGTTGTGTTAGTTTGAAGAATAAAGGCAACAAACTCCACGACATGTGGTTGTGTAGTACACAAGCATTCACGACTCTCATTTTGGTAGCAATGTATTACTTTTCAGGCTGCTTTGTGTATAGCAAACTAGTTTCGTTTTGTGAACGATTATAATAAACACATACACTGCCCTTAAATTCTTGGGACATATGTAGGATCACTCCACAAACGAATGTTAATCATGTCGTTAATTTACTGTGTTCAAGTCCATGCTAAGCTTCCTACAATCCAAGACTGTACTGTAGGTTGGATGTATGGAGAGCTGCCTTGTTGCTAGATTTGTGGAGTTCATTATATTAGTCATTTTTAGCTTTCTTTCTGTGTATGCTGGGCAGCGAAATGAAATCTGATCTGTGATAGCTTTAGAAAGTAATAAGTTTGTGTTGTGTTCTATAGCATTACTAGCAGGTCAGCCTAGCTAGTGCTGAATGCTGTTCAGGTTGGTGAGTTTTAATCGCTGGAATCCAGTTTTCTTCAGTTTGCATTGAATAGTGTCTTTGCTCTTGGTATGCAACATTGGTATAACATTTTAACCCCAGATGAGTGTAGCCACTGACTCAATAAGTGGACATGTCTTTCAGCTGACAGGCGATGTAGAAAGTGTTGCCAGCTCTGTTGTTGTTGCCAAGTTGCGCACGCAACTTCTGTGTTATTATTGCGTAAATGGGTCTATAGCCTAGCCTACTTTATTTGTTTTTTCTTTTAGTTGTATGGAAATCAAGGATAGAAGTTTGAAGTTTTCAGTAAAGATCCACTTCATCTAAACAGTTTCCTGCTGTCTATTTTTGACACATTGCTTTGGCAATTCCACTTCCAAGCACTACAATTTTAGTTAATGCTTGTGTAACTGAGGCTGGCTAGCTCGGCGGTAGTATGTGTAAATCCTCATCACCCATTCCATGGGCGCTTCTAACGGCTGAGTTAGAAGCCCAGGCTTTTGGCTCAGTTGGTTAGAGTGTCCCACTCCCACGCCGGGAGTTTGTAGCTTGCGGGGTGGCGGCTTCGAGACCCGTGTGCGGTGCGGACCGCCACCGGCTACACTTGTTAGCTTTGTTATGAACTAGCCATCTTTTTCATCACATTCATCACCACAGTAAATGTAGCTAACTTGAGCTTGTCAAACCAAGCTAATCAGACGTGTAATTGAAAGCTACTTCGCTTATGACCGGAGCAGAGAGACAGATGCATCAGTTTTAATGGTATAAACAAATCATGGACAATTTATTTTAGTCTAAACCCAGGCCTGCAAACAGGTCATAGTCAGACAAAACATCTAATATGGACTTTATTCAATTTTACTAAGCGATCTACACTGACCCCACCCTCACATTTTGGGGGCGTTAACCGTACTTGTCGTCTGTATCTATTGCTTAACGGCCCCCTTGTGAGGGAATCTCTACATGACGAGGACTGGCAGCATCTCATTGTAGAGTAGTAGCACCACCCAGTGGCCAGTTGTGTTATTGCATCACAAGGTGATTTAGTTGCTTTGTATGTAAGAGAACATCAGTACAGACAAAATATACATAACAAACAGTCAGACAGTTTAACAGATACAGAGAATACACACATACCTTTTTTACACTAAAATATAAAATATAGAACACACTTAGCAAAACTCTACTCTCAAAGAGCAAAATACCTGCAGATTAGCCCTACATTACTGTTTGTTTTCAATCGTTTTATTTTGACACCATTTGGAAACCAGGGCTCCTTCCTTCCTCCCTGGGAAGTTAGTTCCAATTAACAGCCAGGGAATAACTATAGGATCCCATTGGGTACCACTGAGCACAGACACAGGTCCTAATATTACAGACACAGGTCCTTATACCTGTATAAAAGACACAGATCCTTTTAGACACAGGTCCTTATATTATAGACACAGGTCCTTATATAATAGACACAGATCCTTATATTATAGACACAGATCCTTATATAATAGACACAGATCCTTATATTATAGACACAGGTCCTTATATTATAGACACAGGTCCTTATATAAAAGACACAGATCCTTTTAGACACAGGTCCTTTTAGACACAGGTCCTTATATAATAGACACAGGTCCTTATATTACAGACACAGATCCTTATATAATAGACACAGGTCATCATATTATAGACACAGGTCCTTATACATTATAATAGACACAGGTTCTTGTAGACTCAAATAACTGAAAAAAAAAAAAAAACAGTTTTTTATGACTAGTGGTTTTTATGACTTATGACTAGACAGAGGCACCATAATTCATATCAATCCTCCTATGCAAACATTCACACTCACACACACATACACACACGTTGTGTTCCTCCAAAGCCCCATATTTTTTAAACAAAATATCAGCATAACTTGAATATTTTCAAAAATTGATTTACAGCATGTAGGGACAAAACTTTTTCCATCCATCCATCTATCTATCCTGTGCTTGCAGAGCAGACTGTATATTGCATCCATATCTATCTATCTATCTATCTATCTATCTATCTATCTATCTATCTATCTATCTATCTATCTATCTATCTATCCATCCATCCATCCATCCATCCATCCAGTGCCTACAGAGCAGAGTAAACTGTATACTGGATCCATATGGAGCCATACATAAAACATGTCATCAAAATAAAATATGTTTGATGCGGTTTCAACGTTTTTCATTCCTTGTCCTCTGATAGGCCTATATAATTATCAATCCTGTTGCATAACAGGCCTATTAAAACATGCACCCGTTAGATGATAGATACAGAAACTCAATGGTGATAAACTCCACAAACTATATTTGGTACTAATGTATTACGGACCCAGGCTCGTTTTGGCCCGTAACATTGAGGAGAGTCCACACGTGGATATAAATTTTAAATAAAAGATATTTATTAAAGTAAATGAAGTTGAAAATAGGAAAGTAAATAAGTGTGGTGCAATGAAATGAAGGCTAAAGTCAGTATAAATGCGCTGAAACAAAGTAAAAATGTAGTGTAGATCAGGTAGGTGGTGTTGAGAGTTCTGGCAGAGCAAACCTCTGTAAAGTTGACCTCAGAGCTCTGTGTGTAATTTTAGACCAAATTCGCACGGCTAGATCATGAAAGCCAGTCAGTGTGTACTTCCTCTAATCAGTTTGTAGAGAAATGAATAGTTCGCGACCATGTGCTTCATGAGATTTCTTGAGCAATGTGAAGGGAATATGAATTAAAGTGTTTTTGTCTAACAATATGGTACTAACAAACCAACAAACCAAATAAAAAATAATAGTAATCATTTTAAAAACTAATACTAACCCATAATCAGATGAAATCATCACATAATAATAAATCTGTGTGTAACCAATGTGAGTTTGTCATACATATAATCTAAACTGTGTGTTTTAAGTTTTTGTAATCATCATTGTTAACCAATGTCATTTATCATTCATATAAACCGTGTGTTTTGAGTTTTGTAATCATCATTGTTAACCAATGTCATTTATCATTTATCTTAACTATGTGTTTGAGTTTTTGAAATCAAAATGTAAGAACAGATCCCATGTAACTGATTTACTTGTGTATCATCATCTGTATGCTATCATGTAACCTTATATGGTAATGATCATTATAGCCGGTGTGTCTAAAGTGTACTCGGCCTTGTGTGCTGAAACTGAGGAAGTCAATGCCTGCGTGACCTCTGTCACGTTTGTGCCTGCGTGCACACTGTCAGATTCTCTCTGTTACCAACTAGAGACAACCCATCGATGTAAGGATAAGGGGAAGTAGTGTGGAGTATAAGTAGTCTGAGAGGACTTTAGACAGAGCTTTTTGATCTTGGGGAGATTTTTACTTTGTGAGACTAGCTCATCCTTTTTACAGGGTCTACCTAACATTTGTTGATTCTTTGTAGTTTTCTGATTTTGATTCTTATAGTTGTAATCTTTTTGTAACTTTCCAAATTATCTACAAATAAAACCAACTCTATCTGTGGTAGAGTCAAAAGGCAATTTTTGCCGGGTCAGACCCTAAGTTTTTTCGTGCCTCCTGAGTGCCGTGACCACTTCTGTTGCGGGGTGAGTTTTCCCCTTAATGCAGCAACAGAAACCTTTTTCTACCGGGGAGAGGTAAGTTGGCTTCTATTATTCCTAGACATTCACACAGGCTACAACCGGGCGTAGAGGAGGGAGTAATGCATCTCCATTGACTGTTTCTAGGCGTTTTAGTCTGGGGGGGTCTCAAAAATGCTAGAGTGGAAAATGCCAAACAAAATCCAAATGCACGCGCTGCTGGCGGAGAGGAGGAACCCCGAAACCTCCAAACAGCAATCCTTATATCCTGTGGCCAATTACGCCAGTTAGTCACATGACCTTGGCCAGGACAGCCACACCCACGGCAGCCTATATTAAAGAAAAAGAAAACAGGGCCACCAGGGGGTGGCATACGGACTTGTCCGTAACAAATGTCGCTAAAATAAAATCACTCTTAGGTAACTGGAAATAATTAATCATGACTAACGTTTTTTATGACTTGCGTTTTTAATTACTTATAACTAGACAGAGGCACCTGCATTCATATCAGTCCTCCTATGCAAACATTCACACACACACACACACACACACACACACACACACACACACACACACACACACACACACACCAGTGTGTGTGTTCCTCTAATGCCCCATAATTCCAAAGGTCTCCAGATCCCATCTCCGACTTCCTCTAAAAGTGAAACTGTTCTTCTAGTCTGTTTGCGTGTCAGCTACTTCTGTAAGTTCTGTCCAAATACACTATTTATAATTATATTAGATAAATAATCTATTAGATAATACACTATTTATAATTATATTAGATAAATAATCTATTTCATTCAGTTGCTTGGTGGATATATGGTGTAGTTCACAGTCATTTAGTTCAATTTAATGACAAGTATACTGTATTTTCAATCCTGTTCAATTCATTTGTTTTGTTGGAATTCCAACTATTCATGCAATCCATACCAGTAATACTTTCTATCTATTTCTGTTTAGGCTAAATGTTACGGTGGCCAACTCTCCTTGGAATTTTATAACTAATAAAAATAAATCATTGACTATTTTCTTGAGAAATGTCCTCTGAGGTTAATAGATGTTTAAAATGGAGCTTCATTGTCGCCAACTTGATAATCGCAGTGAGTTGCCTAATGCTAATCTCTGGTTTCAGCTACTAAATGCTATACTATATCACAACATGTCTGTTTTTAATTATTAATTACATTAATTTAATTTCATTTTAGGTAATAGTTGCTGTGGATCTCATACTAACACGAATTGTGAGTATAACACATTGCATTAAATTGATGCTCTTGTTTGTAAATATTCCAGTTGATATAATATGGGTGGGATATTACTCTTGAAATAGCATAATAATCTGCTATTCAATAATTTGGCTCATAAACCGTAAAGTGAACCATGTTATCCTTTTGTCTTGCCCCGACGTCTGCGAACTACACAATGTTATTATGTTGAGCTGACAGCAAAAGGTTTGTTGCAAAAACTCCTGCCCATTCTTCATAGCGAGACATTTGCACAACGCAGAAATAGGTCTTTGCAAATGACGAAAGTAACACTGTGAATTCCTATCCATGTGGTTAAACTGTCCAGATAACAGCATCAGGATATGAATCGCAATTGAAACCACCTCCGTATGTGGGTGGAATCAGAATGTTTTCTGCTGTTCAGACCCTAAAAAACATTCTAGATGTACAGTAATCTGGATAATTACATAAAAAATGATATAAAAGATTTTGGATGCCAATCTGAACAAGGCCAAAGATGCGTTGTCACACACATTTCATGTTTAGCTGGCCTTGCATGTGACAAATAATTATAGTTGATTGAAAAATGAGTAACACCAATGACACCTCCAAATGGCCCCGCTCCAAATTCTCAAACAAATCATGATTTATTAAACAAATATTAAAATAAGACATTTCACAAAATTTGTGCTTTTGGCCTCTGCACTTCCTCCTCTAACCTCTTGACCCCCAAAGACTTAAAAAAATAAAATAAAATAAAGGTCTTTTGTAAGGTAACACAAATGGCGGTATTTTGAGTAACCAATATAATAGAAGAGATATTTCAGCATTCCAATCCTATATAATTCCTACATAGTATTTGGCATGTTGTAATTGTAAGCAAATGAGATGAGAATCAAGGAAGAATAACTTGTGTGACCAAATCAACGGGCCTCTTTCATGAACCTGCAATTTGAAATACATTGTTAGAAATCATACAGATATTTTTTGTAGTATTATGACAGAAATAGTCTATATTTATTTTACATACAATTAATGTCAAATTAAGGTCTGCAAAGATAAGTAACAGATGTTACACATTTTTTTGTAGGATGTCCAAAATGCCGGAATAGACCACTCTCAAGATAAATGGTACCTTATTGGAGGATTTGGAACTTCATGTTTTGGAATCTATGGTGCATACAGAGAGAAGAAATGGACAATGATCTTGGTAAACAAATAAAATGGCATTTTCTTCCATCATACCATTTCGTAGTTAGGATATCATTTTAAGAGCAATTTTCTTGAGATTCTATGAACTAACCCTTTCTTTTGCCAGGTTTCTGTTCTCTTTGGCATTTGGCTGATGGTGGCTGTGTTTCTTTTTCTAACTGTTGGGGTGAGTGAGTTTAGAACATGTGAAAATGTCTGATGCAAAATACTGTATGCAACATTTCCGAATAGTTATTTCATTTTAAATGGAAAGGTAGGGTAAGTGATGTAAAAATAGAGAGAGCTTATAGCATCTTTCATCATATAAATTTGATACGGCAATGTAGAATTCTTTACAAATCGCTTGTAAAATGTCTTTTGTTTTGATTTTATGAAGATCTTGCTTGGATCTCTTTCTGGATCTTTTCATGGGATTTGGGTGTTCTTCATAGGCCTACCTGCCTGTATTCCGGTGAGTTGCGTTTGTAATTCGGTGCCTTCATGTTGCCTTCATCAGCCAAAATTCTATTGAATAGTTAAACAATATAAAACGAATGGGGTTGGTAGCGGATATCGGCATCAATACAAAACGAGTGGGGTTGGCAGCGGATATCGGCATCAATACTAAACGAGTGGGGTCGGCAGCGGATATCGGCATCAATACTAAACGAGTGGGGTTGGCAGCGGATATCGGCATCATTACAAAACGAGTGGGGTTGGCAGCGGATATCGGCATCATTACAAAACGAGTGGGGTTGGTAGCGGATATCGGCATCAGTACAAAACGAGTGGGGTTGGCAGCGGATATCGGCATCAGTACTAAACGAGTGGGGTTGGCAGCGGATATCGGCATCATTACAAAACGAGTGGGGTTGGCAGCGGATATCGGCATCATTACAAAACGAGTGGGGTTGGCAGCGGATATCGGCACAATTGTGATTCAGTCACAGGCGTGAAGCTGAGGACTGAGTCCATGAGTGTTTTTATTGTTTTTTTTTCTTTCTTGACAGCTCCATTACCAGCTGACGGTAGTGTGGCTTGCGCGACAATGTTCAGAAATTAACTGTGGTCTGGCAAAGCTAGCACCGAATTCTATCTGTCTATCAGGATGTCTATCAAATGCTGTCATACGTCTATCAATGTTATGGGACAGAGCTGGACAGAGTCATCTTAAGCTCGCCTCCTTCAGCCTGCTTGTTTCTCATTGGGTCCTGATTTTCTTATAATTCAAAATCTGTCCTATTTCGGAGTATATGATGGCAATCCTTTGAAATTTTGTAGCCTTGACTGATAATGTGTACATGAAGAGTTTGTTTCCAAAACACTCATTTTAATTCATTTTCACATATTCAAATCATTTTTTTTTCTTTTTTTTTTACATGTTATTTCATTTTAAATATCAGTGGATCTATACTTATATTATATTTATTTTTACAAAATACAGTCAACTTAAGTTTATTACAAAAATAAACAATTAAAAAACAAAACCTTTGAATATTTTCAAAAATTGATTTACAGCATGTAGGGCATGCATGCATACAGCATGTACAGCATGACAACTAGAATGTCACATGTGTGTGTTTTCTTGTGTCCAGCTGACATATTTCATCATGGCCAGTGTCCTGACCTGTCAGATCAGCAGGGATCAAAGAGCCAGGAACCAAAGGACTTTGAGATCAGTGTCAATGCCAATGGAGGTTCTCTCACAACATCGCCCAGTATATAAGGAGTTCTCACAACACCCTCCACAATATGAGGAGCTGCCACAACACCCTCCACAATATGAGGAGTCCTTACAACACCCCCCACAATATGAGGAGTCCTTACAACACCCCCTGCAATATGAGGAGTCCTCACAACACCCCCCACAGTATGAGGAGCTGCCATTGCAGGAGTCTGTCTCAGTGTGATTTACAACAGTCTGTTTTTGTTCTGTACACTGCAAAAATCAATCACAATCTCATATAGCTCTTTTTTCATGTTTAAAGTGAAAACATCTTGTGGATTTTATTTCAAGTCAAAATCACCCAAATCATCAGCTCTGTGATGGCCCTCCGTTTACCTACTGAGTTTTTGAAGTAGTGACATTCGCCAGAGCCACATGAGAGAGTTCGGCCAACTTGAGATTTTTGGCTCTGCCCTCTGATTGGCCCAGGGGACGTCACATGTTTTATGGACACCATGTTGTTACCCTTCTCACTTCTCGGTCCTATACACTTACAGTTTTTCCCAGTCGCTTTGGCCGACCATGTGCTGTATTTGTGCTAGTGGTGGTTTAGTTTTTCCCAGTCGCTTTGGCCGACCATGTGCTGTATTTGTGCTAGTGGTGGTTCAGTTTTTCCCAGTCGCTTTGGCCGACCATGTGCTGTATTTGTGCTAGTGGTGGTTTAGTTTTTCCCAGTCGCTTTGGCCGACCATGTGCTGTATTTGTGTTAGTGGTGGTTTAGTTTTTCCCAGTCGCTTTGGCCGACCATGTGCTGTATTTGTGCTAGTGGTGGTTTAGTTTTTCCCAGTCGCTTTGGCCGACCATGTGCTGTATTTGTGTTAGTGGTGGTTTAGTTTTTCCCAGTCGCTTTGGCCGACCATGTGCTGTATTTGTGCTAGTGGTGGTTTAGTTTTTCCCAGTCGCTTTGGCCGACCATGTGCTGTATTTGTGCTAGTGGTGGTTTAGTTTTTCCCAGTCGCTTTGGCCGACCATGTGCTGTATTTGTGCTAGTGGTGGTTTAGTTTTTCCCAGTCGCTTTGGCCGACCATGTGCTGTATTTGTGCTAGTGGTGGTTTACTTTTTCCCAGTCGCTTTGGCCGACCATGTGCTGTATTTGTGCTAGTGGTGGTTTAGTTTTCCCCAGTCGCTTTGGCCGACCATGTGCTGTATTTGTGTTAGTGGTGGTTTAGTTTTTCCCAGTCGCTTTGGCCGACCATGTGCTGTATTTGTGCTAGTGGTGGTTTAGTTTTTCCCAGTCGCTTTGGCCGACCATGTGCTGTATTTGTGCTAGTGGTGGTTTAGTTTTCCCCAGTCGCTTTGGCCGACCATGTGCTGTATTTGTGTTAGTGGTGGTTTAGTTTTCCCCAGTCGCTTTGGCCGACCATGTGCTGTATTTGTGCTAGTGGTGGTTTAGTTTTTCCCAGTCGCTTTGGCCGACCATGTGCTGTATTTGTGCTAGTGGTGGTTTAGTTTTTCCCAGTCGCTTTGGCCGACCATGTGCTGTATTTGTGCTAGTGGTGGTTTAGTTTTTCCCAGTCGCTTTGGCCGACCATGTGCTGTATTTGTGCTAGTGGTGGTTTAGTTTTTCCCAGTCGCTTTGGCCGACCATGTGCTGTATTTGTGCTAGTGGTGGTTCAGTTTTTCCCAGTCGCTTTGGCCGACCATGTGCTGTATTTGTGCTAGTGGTGGTTTAGTTTTTCCCAGTCGCTTTGGCCGACCATGTGCTGTATTTGTGCTAGTGGTGGTTTAGTTTTTCCCAGTCGCTTTGGCCGACCATGTGCTGTATTTGTGCTAGTGGTGGTTTAGTTTTTCCCAGTCGCTTTGGCCGACCATGTGCTGTATTTGTGCTAGTGGTGGTTTAGTTTTTCCCAGTCGCTTTGGCCGACCATGTGCTGTATTTGTGCTAGTGGTGGTTTAGTTTTCCCCAGTCGCTTTGGCCGACCATGTGCTGTATTTGTGCTAGTGGTGGTTTAGTTTTCCCCAGTCGCTTTGGCCGACCATGTGCTGTATTTGTGCTAGTGGTGGTTCAGTTTTTCCCAGTCGCTTTGGCCGACCATGTGCTGTATTTGTGCTAGTGGTGGTTTAGTTTTTCCCAGTCGCTTTGGCCGACCATGTGCTGTATTTGTGCTAGTGGTGGTTTAGTTTTTCCCAGTCGCTTTGGCCGACCATGTGCTGTATTTGTGCTAGTGGTGGTTTAGTTTTTCCCAGTCGCTTTGGCCGACCATGTGCTGTATTTGTGCTAGTGGTGGTTTAGTTTTTCCCAGTCGCTTTGGCCGACCATGTGCTGTATTTGTGCTAGTGGTGGTTTAGTTTTTCCCAGTCGCTTTGGCCGACCATGTGCTGTATTTGTGCTAGTGGTGGTTTAGTTTTTCCCAGTCGCTTTGGTACATTTCACAGATCAGAATTGAAATTCTCTAAACAACTTGGTCAATCTTCACGTCATCATGTCACTTGTGCACATCAAAATAGCAATTTATCATTGGTTTCAGCAAATTGCAAATACATTGGTACATCCATGCAAAAACTTGTGTACAATTTTCTGTTGAATTGTCTCACACCCCATTACATTTAGGCATTAGCTCATCGTGTAAGTCTTTACATGCAAAATGGTTGAACATGTTGTCAGAATAGGTCAAGGACAGATGCATATAAGCTAAATAATGCATGTAAGCAAGGTGTAGGAAGACTGAAATGCAATTTCTATAGCACTGTGTGTATAGTTTTCCCAAATGAGATTGTCCTATTTTCACATTTAGCTTTTTTAGTGCTGTAGTGCTGGCCTGGGCGAAAGCGACTGTTGACTATGTCATACAGTCTGGCCCAACGCAATTGAAATAGGTTTCCGTTTGAATATGACGTATTCCCTCGCCTGGCTCTCACGCCTACAACTTTCGCTTTCAGTATTAACAGATCTCTCGCAAGTTCTGATCTATTTTGACATCATAGTGGCAATAAATCCTCAAGATCATGGATGCTAATGTCATATTGCGAATGTAATTCGAAAGTGGGGGAGAGAATAACAAACGCGTCCCTATCACTGACCTCAAAAAAAGACTACAACATTTTGAGACATCGCTCTAAACTGTGTGCTGATTGGCTAAACCGTAGAGTAACCCAGGGAAAGGCGGGAAGGGGGGTTTATTCCAGACTACGTGCGGAGATAAATGTTTAGCGGAGCTACGTAGGATGGCATCGCCAGGCTACTGTAGTGCTGTCTTTTCCTTTCTGTAGCACAATAACATGGTTTGTCAACAAATAGCTGTAGAAAAAGTAGCAGAATAATTTTGAATCTTCTCAATTCTATTCAAACAATCTCTCACATACACTAAGGTGTCATTTACAACATACAAATGTTATAGTTTATACAAGGTTTATAACCATAGTTTACACCAGAAAACTCCTCATGTGTGCACTATTACATTGACAACATGACTAAACAATTTGACTTTATGTTCACACATGATGACACAAGAACTTTTCCCTTTGATGGACTGACATGTCTATTGACACAAATATTTAATTTTGAGAGATGAATTAAGGATTTTCAGCAAGAGACTTGCTTTTGCAGGCCATCCAAGGTGTTTTGCCATTTGTCCAAATTGTTTTGATAAATGCACTTACTGTTTTGCAGAAATGTACCAAAGCGACTGAGAAAAACTGTAATATGGAGGCGCCACCCAGCTCCAGGTTTTCTTTTGGGTTATTTTGCAGAATAAAGTTAACAAACGCCAAGACATGTGGTTGTGTACATTGTTTTGTTGTTCATGCATTCGCGACACTTTTGGTAGCAATGTGTTACATTACAGCTGCTTTGTGAATAACAAGCTAGTTTAGTTTTGTGAACGATTATAATAAATACATACACAGACCTTAAATTCTTGAGACTGTATGCTGGACAGCGAAATGAAATCTGATCTTTATTTTGTAAAGTGATAGCTTTACAAAGTAAACAAGTTTGTGTTGTGATTGTTACAGCAGCATTACAGCATGTTAGTTTAGCTAGTGCTGAATGCTGTTGTTTGTAATGGGCTATAGCCTACCCTACTTTATTTGTTGTTTCTTTAGTTGTATGGAAATCAAGGCTACAAGTTTGAAGTTTTTAATAAAGATCCACTTCATCTAAACAGTTTGTTGCTGTCTATTTTTGACACATTGCCATGGCAATTCCACTTCCAAGCTAGGAACTAGGCCTATTTTGGGGGGCGGAAGATGAACGAAATTAAATTGAAACTAAACAGTAGTTTCAAAAATACAATTTGGTGTCTTAAACTTCCGTTAAATGGTAATGGAGCAGTTGTGTAAAAGCAGGAGTGGGAGTGGTATTGCTAGTGGTAACCTATGGCACTCAACCTGCAGCTTCATGCCTTGCAGCCGACTTACATTAGCAGCGATACACAGCAGTAATGACTTACATTAGCAGCGATACACAGCAGTGATGATTTAGCAGCGATACACAGCAGTAATGACTTACATTAGCAGCGATACACAGCAGTAATGACTTACATTAGCAGCGATACACAGCAGTGATGACTTACATTAGCAGCGATACACAGCAGTAATGACTTACATTAGCAGCGATACACAGCAGTGATGACTTACACAGCAGTAATGACTTATATTAGCAGCGATACACAGCAGTGATGACTTACATTAGCAGCGATACACAGCAGTAATGATTTACATTAGCAGCGATACACAGCAGTAATGATTTACATTAGCAGCGATACACAGCAGTAATGATTTACATTAGCAGCGATACACAGCAGTAATGATTTACATTAGCAGCGATACACAGCAGTGATGACTTACATTAGCAGCGATACACAGCAGTGATGACTTACATTAGCAGCGATACACAGCAGTAATGACTTACATTAGCAGCGATACACAGCAGTAATGATTTAGCAGCGATACACAGCAGTAATGATTTACATTAGCAGCGATACACAGCAGTAATGATTTAGCAGCGATACACAGCAGTGATGACTTACATTAGCAGCGATACACAGCAAATGGGCGGTGGTAGTGTAGTGGTTAAGGACCCTGACTCTAGTGGGTTGGTAGTCTAGCAGTTCAGGGTTTGAATCCCGGCTGCCACCGTTGTGCCCTTGAGCAAGGCACAAGCAAGTTGCTCTCGGGGAGTCTTGCCCTGAACTAATTGACAAAATGTAAGTCGCTTTGGATAAAAGCGTCTAATGACTTAACGGCGATACACAGTAGTAATGATGTAAATGCGATACACAGCAGTAATGACTTAGCGGCGATACACAGCAGTAATGACTTAGCGGCGATACACAGCAGTAATGACTTAGCGGTGTCACAGTCTGGCTCACGGACTGTGGCAAAAAGGGAGATCACACGAGGGGTTCGCAGTAAAGACAATAATTTATATACAAAAATATATAAACGTAGATCTACAAACAAACAATACAAAACAATGAAAAGGTCCCCAGCCGGCGTCAGGCCTGCAGCACACAGGCACCTAGCAGAGAGAGCTGGCCTCAGGGTGAAGAGAGAGAGAGAAGTAGAGGTCTTCTGGTTTTGAACTGATTGGCCCACACCGGGCCCTGGCATGAGCCAATCTGCCGTAAGCTCCTCTCCAGCATTGTCTGGGAGACACACAAAAGAGAGCACCCCTGGTGCCCTGGTGGAGCTCTGCACACTCCCGGAAGAAGTGACACTAGAGGCCCACTGGGGCCGTGACAGCAGTGATACAAAGCAAGTGATGACTGATGGTAGTGATCCATCAGCAAGCGAAGCGAACTCCTTCACTACGCATTACAACGCTTCACTCATGTTTGCAGAGATGTTTGTCGTGGGTGTGTTTCCAAATACCGTTGCTGTTGATAGCCCTCGATAGCCCTCCCATTTGCGTATCTGTCGTTGGATAGTCGCATGCGGCGGACGCTTTCATTTGCATATAGTTGGGCATTGCTGAACTTTTGACGCTACCACCTAGTCACATGACTTACCCAGAATGCCTTGCAGACATAGTGGTCGCGTCCCATTGGGGATCAGTCCAAATAAAGCAAAAAAAATAAAAAATTGATCCAGGCACTCCAAAATGTGATCCGAGAGGAAGGTTGCATCACACTGACATAGCCTGACTATAATACTGCTGTTCATCCGTATTCATGGTCTGGAGGTTCTTTAACCTGACGCGATTATACTGCGGAGGGGAGGGCATTCACTTCTGGTTTGAAACGATTGAACAGCTCGTCTAATCAGCTTCGCTTATTGGCCGGTAGACTCTCTACCAATATAAACATGCCCCAGAGGACCGTTCCCAGCCCATGGATACGGATGAACATTCGTATTATGGGCGGGCTATGTCAGGCTAAGGTTGTATAGCCTTTAATATTAAATAGGTCAAATTGAAAAAAAGCCAACATGTTTCGACCCCACAATGGGTCTTCATCAGGGCTTAGTCTGATGAAGACTTAGTTTTTGGAAATTCTTATTCTTATCTTATCTAATTCGTATCGTTCTTATCTACTCCTTACACCATAACTAAGGAGCTGTGATCTAAAGTGTCACCTATAGGCTCCTTTTGATTAGCCCAGTGGTCAAATTAACGCCTGCATGCCTTTAAACAGGTAACTTCACCCATAATGTGTGTTATTCCTTTAAACAGCTAACTTCACCCATAATGTGTGTTATTCCTTTAAACAGCTAACTTCACCCATAATGTGTGTTATTCCTTTAAACAGCTAACTTCACCCATAATGTGTGTTATTCCATTAAACAGCTAACTTCACCCATAATGTGTGTTATTCCTTTAGACAGTAACTTCACCCATAATGCGTGTTATCCTTTAAACAGGTAACTTCACCCATAACGTGTGTTATTCCTTTAAACAGTAACTTCACCCATAATGTGCGTTATTCCTGTAAATCTAACTCACCCATGCCTGTGCGTTATTCACAGCAACATTTTGTATAAGTGGACTCCATCATTTACAGTATCAGTCGTATAAATCTATCTGCCTATGCATATACATATCTATCGTGGATCCATATCTATCCATCCATCTATCTATCTATCCATCTATCTATCTATCTATCTATCTATCCTATGCCTGCGATCATATCTATCTATCCTATCTATCTATCCATCTATCTATCTATCTATCCATCTATCTATCTATCCATCTATCTATCCATCTATCTATCATATCTATCCATCCATCTATCTATCTATCTATCTATCTATCTATCTATCTATCTATCTATCCATCCATCCATCCATGGAGCCATACATAAAACATGCCATCAAAATAAAATATGTTTGATGCTGTTTCAACGTTTTTCATTCTTTGTCTTCTGATATATAATTATCAATCCTGTTGCATAACAGCCCTATTAAAACATGCATGCATTACATGTTACATAGATACAGAAACTCAGTGGTGATGAACTCCACAAGCTATATTTGGTAACATCACTGAGCACTCATGTCACTAAAATAAAATCACTCTCAGGTAACTGGAAATAATTAACCAGTTTTTTTATGACTAGCAGTTTTTATGACTCATGACTAGACAGAGGCACCTGTATTCATATCAGTCCTCCTATGCAAACATTCACACACACACACACACACTGTGTGTTCCTCATAATTCCAAAGGTCTCCAGATCCCATCTCCGACTTCCTCTAAAAGTGAAACTGTGTTCTTCTAGTCTGTTGGCGTGTCAGCTACTCCAGCTCCTGTAAGTTCTGTCCAAATACACTATTTATAATTATATTAGATATATATAGAATACACTGTCGATTTCATTCAAATTGCTTTGAAGGACATGGTGTAGTTTACAGTCATTTAGTTCAATTTAATGACAAGTATATTTTCAATTCTGTTCAATTTATTTGTTTTGTTGGAATTCCAACTATTCATGCAATCCATACCAGTAATACTTTCTATCTATTTCTGTTTAGGCTAAATGTTACGGTGGCCAACTCTCCTTGGAATTTTATAACTAATCTTTACAACAAAATAAATCATTGACTATTTTCTTGAGAAATGTCCTCTGAGGTTAATAGATGTCTAAAATGGAGCTTCATTGTCGCCAACTTGATAATCGCAGTGAGTTGCCTAATGCTAATCTCTGGTTTCAGCTACTAAATGCTATACCACAGCACAACATGTCTGTATTTTTAATTATTAATTGCATTAATTGTGTTTCATTTTTAGGTAATAGTTGCTGTGGATCTCATACGAATACGAATTGTGAGTAAAACACACAGCATGAGATTGATACTCTTGTTTCTAAATCGTCCAGTCAATATGATAAAAAATGGCCAAGAATGGCGCACATCACAGACCACGCTATCATCTGCTTTCCTTGTTGTTGAATAGTACGGTACATGTACATGTGTGGACAGCAAGACAAACTCTCTCTAAAATGAGTTGTCACAGAAATGTCATGTTAAGCTGGCCTTGCATGTGACAAATAATAATACAAACAAAAAGTAAGGAAACTTGACTTTGACCCATTACTCCCCTTTAATAATACCAATCCCTAAAGTGTTTTATATCATTTTCATCGCTGATTTGTCACCTTTACAATGAGGTATAGCTTGTAAGCATCGGGCAATCATGGAATGCGCAACACAGCGAGACCTGTGAGTAGTGCCAACCAAAAATGTGCCAAAATGGCCTGTGAAACTGTTCTGTTGGTATAGCCTTTGTTGGTTGGAGCATTGAAGATTGCACTCACCTACAGAAATGAGGACAAGAACAAAAAAACATGTTGGCCATACACTTTACACTCAGTGTCAGGGCGCTCAGTAACGTGTGGAAGATTTTAGCCGTTGAACAGTTGAATAAATCTTGTAAGTCTCTGGCAGTGAAGCTACGGTTCCTTAGTGCAGCAAAAGTGAGAAACCGGATGTTGTAGGGATGTTGTCTTCTTGAGACGGCCACGTCACGGTCTGTCTTTGGCTGCCGCAGTCTCATTGAACTCGGTCCTACGTTTGGGAATGGTACCAGGACTGACACCAATGATGCAGCCACTACATGCTGGGACACCAGCCTCAGGTTGTCCTATTGCATAGGCCCTATCCTGAAGGAACAAATGTGGCATCTTTCCACTGGTGTTGCTGCTAGGAGAAACCACAAACCCAACAAGTAGCAGAACCCATGCTCAGGTGCTAATTCAGACACCAGTGACTTGCACTCATCTGGCAGCACTTGAAGCTCAAAATCAGAAGCAGCAGAACCCTATTACCATGACCATTTTGGCACATTTTTGGTTGACACTACTCACACGTGCATTCCATGATTGCATGATGCTTACAATCTATACCTCATTGTTAAGGTGACACATCAGCGATGAGAATGATATAAAACACTTTAGGGTTTGGTATCATTAAAGGGGAGATATAATGGGCCAAAGTCAAGTTTCCTTACTTTTTGTTTTAGTTGGTTGAAAAATGAGTAACACCAATGACACCTCCAAATGGCCCCGCTCCAAATTCTCAAACAAATCATGATTTATTAAACAAATAATAAAATTAGACATTTCACAAAATTTGTGCTTTTGGCCACTGCACTTCCTCCTCTAACCTCTTGACCCCCAAAGACACTTAAAAAATTGGTGCATTACATCAAAATAAAGGTCTTTTGTAAGGTAACGCCAATGATGGAATTTCGAGTAATATTGGGCCATTTTAAATATATTGTTCACTTTTTTTGTTTTTTAAATAAACAATATTTATATAAAATGTATATCTATTTATTTATACAATTACGCCTAATTTGATGATTAGGTCAAATTACGGTTTATAGGTCTGCAAAGATAAGTAACGGGTGTTTCCACCTTTTTTGAAGAATAACTTTAATGCCAGAATGCACAGCGTTCCGGACTATTGGTTTGTATGGCTCATTGGAGGAATGGAAAGCGGAACTTCATGTCTCGGAATGTATGGTGCATACAGAGAGAAGAAATGGACAATGATCGTGGTAAACAAATGAAATTACATATTTTCTACCATCATACCATTCAGTATAGTTAGGTTATCATTTTAAGAGCAATATTCTTGTGATTCCATGAGCTAATATTTATGTAATTTCTGAAATCTGTGAGGCCTTCTTCTTTCTATGACTGCTTAATGACGTTCCCCTTTCTTTTGCCAGGTTTCTGTTCTCTTTGGCATTTTGATGAAAATTGTGCTGATTCTTTTTACACATGATTTGGTGAGTGAGATTAGAACTTGTGAAAATGACGGATGCAAAATATGCTACATTTCTGAATAGTTATTTTAAATGGAAAGGTACGGTAAGTGATGTAAAATAGAGAGAGCTTATAGCATCGTTGATCATATAGATTTGAAACTTACGGTAAATGACGAGTCCTTTACAAATGACTTGTAAAATGTATTTTATTTTGATTTCATAAAGATCTCTACTGGGCCTTCTCCTGATACTTGGGTGGTCTTTGGAATACCTTTGGTTTTTCTGGTGAGTTGTGCTTGGAATTTGGGGCCTTCATCATCGGCCAAAATTCTGTTGAATAGTTAGCCATCAAATGTATAGTCTGACCACGACTGATAGACCTTTAGGTACAACAGAACAACTAACAAGCTGATTCAAACAATATTAAGCCCACCCAATGACTCCCTGTCCACATAGACTGTTGTGATTGGCTTAACACCACGATGTCTGAATACAACCTAGAGCGTTGTGATTGGATAGACAACACTGATGTCTGAGGACATATGGCTGATAGCTAGACCTATAAAGAAAAAGGTGCCGCACACTTTAAGTCCATAGAAAATTAATTTAATAATTTAAAAAGTCATGATGACGTTTCGGCACGAAGCCTTCATCAGATCTAAGTTGACTTCACAGACATACAACTCAAATAGGTAAACCTATTTGAGTTGTATGTCTGTGAAGTCAACTTAAATTAATTAGTGTGCGGCACCTTTTTCTTTATAAGTTTTGAATTCATTTTTCGGAGGCCAGCACCTTGGATCTTTGGTGTGCGTTGCAATCTTTTTCAATGATAGCTTGACCTACCCACTGGACAAATTCAATTTGCTAGCTAGAGTAGGTCTAGAGTAGCCTGGCGATGCCATCCTACGTACCTCCGCTAAACATTTTATCTCCGTACGTAGTCTGGACCAAGCCCCCCTAGCTGCCTTTCCCTCGGTTACTCTACGGTTTAGCCAATCAGCACACAGTTTAGAGCGATGTCTCAACTTTTTGTAGTCCTACAGGATAGGAACACGTTTGTTATTCCCCCACCCACCTTCGAATTACATTCACAAAATTGGTACATGACATTAGCATCCATGATCTTGAGGATTTATTGCCACTACGATGTCAAAATATTTTGACATATTTGAAGCCCACAAATTTGGAAGTCCCAAATAGATAAAAGTGATTTTACATTTAAGTGTATGAAGCTTCTATCAATTCGGGACCTACCAAATTGTGTGCTTCAAATGTGTATTATTTGAAAGAAAGTGAATTCAGACATTTTTTTTCAAGTCAGAAAGAGGCATAAATCCAATACATTTCAATGATAGAATGTTCAGTTTACTACCATGGAATGTCTGAATGTTCAGGTGTGAAACAAGTCTTAGTCCATAGTGAAGTTGATTAGTTGATTTCCCGCTCACTGTAAACTGTATGTTGACCCTTATTACAAAATGAAAATATAATTCTTAAAAAAAAAAAAAGATTAGTTAAGTTAAGCAATATAAAGAATAGTTTAGTTAAGCAATATAAAATGAGTGGGGTTGGTAGCGGATATCGCCACAACTATGGTTCAGTCACAGGCACAAAGCTGAAGTCTGAGTCCATGAGTGTAATATTGTTATATAGCTCCATTACCCACTGACGGAGCTCTAAGACCTTAAATCATGTTTTCTACCATTTAGTCTGTTTATTCATCCTCTGCTGCCTAATGTTGTGGCCTTGACTGATAATATGTATATACTGTATATGACTAATCATGCAAGCATGATAACTAGAATGTGGCATGTGTGTGTTTTTGATAATATGTATGTTGTATATATATATGACTAATCATGCAAGCATGATAACTAGAATGTGGCATGTGTGTGTTTTTGATAATATGTATGTTATATGACTAATCATGCAAGCATGATAACTAGAATGTGGCATGTGTGTGTGTTTTTTGTGTGTGTGTGTGTGTGTGTGTGTGTGTGTGTGTGTCTAGCTCACAATGTTCCTCATGGCCAGTGCCCTGACCAATCAGATCAGGACCCGAGATCAAAGGAGTCTGAGACGGAACCCAAAGGAGGAGCGCTCACAACATCCCTCACAATATAAAGAGCTGCTGTTGTATAAAAAAACAGAATCATCAGATTTTAGACATTATAAGACATAATGGTGCTTTAAGGCACATACTTCCTGGCACTGCATGAAATTTTGCCATCAAGTCAGTATGGCTAACACTGAAAAAAATGATCCAAGGGGGTCTTTGGATCTGCCCAAAAGAAGGGCATTGATGTAACATGTTTTTTTTTTTTCAAATACCGATTGGGAACACATTTAAATCCTGTTGGGCTTGAAATGTGTAATTTGTATTTGAAATATAGTTATTTATATCACGGAACATGATTTTGTTGTGTAAAAAAAACGTTATAAACTATACTCCTGACAAGCTGGTGGCAGTATAGAGTCTTATGGACGCCACGTACAGGACACCTTGTGAAGAAATGGTATCATTTTCTGAGCAACGTCAAAGTCCTTCTAAGGCAGGGGTCTCAAACTCCCGGCCCGTGGGCCAAATCCGGACCGCGAGCTGGTGCCAAAATTATAATGCAATCCGGCCCTGGAGAGAGGCGCAAACATCCCGACGGCGGCGCACCCGTTCTTCTCCGTCAAGCTACTCGCGGAGTTTTAATCGTACCGACATAATAAGGGCATCATTGGATTCTGCACAAACTGACCTTTCCAGCAGTACTAGTAGTTAGTTTCTGTGATGAACACTTCGCGAGATAATTAGCGTTGAATATGTATTAAAATTATGATCACCAATACAATTCTGCGTCCATGTCATACATTGTTCTTTGTGCAATATCTCACGGATTCTTAACTTAACTATGAAGAAACGCATATCAAAATAAACAGGAAATCCTACAGATTACAATGGTGCATAGCATTCCGAGTAATCCGATCTTGAAATCATATAAGATTTCTGCATTGTCTTCAACAGTGACATACCAAAATAGATGAACTCTCTTCCAGTGAAAGTTGTTTTTAGCTCCCTGTTTGTCAGGACTAACTTTAAGTAACTGTTTGTCAGGATTGTCTCAAGATAAATTATATAAATTAAATAAATTAATATTCATAACATATCATAATTATTACAAATATTGTCAGCATATTGTTGCAAATTACATACAGAATACCTTTATCATGACTCTTATATTACCAGATTCAAGACAATCTCCTAGCCTATATTTAAAAGTGAAAGATATTTGTTCTAGTAGGCTATGAATTCAATGATGAGACATAGGCCTAATATTGAATATCACATCTTTAGATTAAAATAAATAAATAATAATGATTGCAAAGTGCAGGTCCCTCTTAAATAAACATATAAATTAAAAAAAATAAATAAATAAAAATAAAAAAATTGGTGGCCCTCCAGTCAGACAATGTTGGCCGTAGTGGCCCCCAGCTCATTTGAGTTTGAGACACCTGTTCTAAGGTGAGTCACATCACTCGGCCGCCATATTGGATACGCCTTCGGGCAGCTATTACAGCTTAACAAGACCAGACTCTCCAAAATGAATGGGGAAATATCCATAAGTACAGATTGGCTGGTCGTATGGACTTAAAAAGTATATGGTGGGAATCCTCGTTGAAATCGGAGTTGAACAATGTCAAAATCTACCATTTTATTTTAAGCAACTTTGACATGGATGTCAATCAAACTGAAATGTAATAATACATATGACCATTACGTTTTTCATCTGTGAGCAGTTTTTTCCCCTGACTAGCATTCTGCTACTCTATTCTGGTGAATGGCCATAGGGAATGATTTGCTGTGTCGTGACAGACATTTAGAAGGGATTTTACAAATTAACAAAAAATGCTAAAAATATTGTGTGGACTGAGAATGAAGTCATATTACTCTGAACCGCATGCATGAATGCATTTATTCAATAGAAAATTGTATCTAAAGAAATGCAGCATTTGATGGTGCAGCTGCATAGAACACAATTCATTCTTCTTATGCCATCAACTATATCAGCTTGTGATGCAATTACACAACTGGCCGCTGGGTGGAGATCCTACTCTACAGTGAGATGCTCCCAGTCCTCAAACGGGTGTCATGTAGCGCTTCCCTCACTAGGGGGGCGATAGAAGGCAATGAATGAAGGCCCTGATCGCTTAAGCACAATTTTTAAACTCTACTACATAAATCACAAAGCCTTCCATCCAACTAGCAAATCATCATACATTACTTGTAAATGCCCAGTTTCTACTCTTTGCAAAAACACTCTTTCAAAATGGTATGTTTGTAGACAACAGTACACACACAACCAATAGCATTAGAGTGTTACTGCAAACACATAAAGCACCACCTGCACACTGACTGTAAAAATGGCAAACACACATTTGGCTCCTGCTTACACAGGGAAGTAATGCGAGTAGTTTATAAATGTAATATGTAATTTATAACTGTAATATGTAACTGAGGATCATTCATATGCAAGGGGTATAGAGCTTAGGAAGTCATGCGAGTAGTTTATAAATGTATTATGTAGCTCTGGATTGTAAGTGAAGTTCATCATTACTCCACTAGGGGAGCACACAACTCTCCCATAGTCAAGACAAACATGGGCAAAGAGTGTTTCTCTTCTGTTGCCTCTGTACTGTGGGATAGGTTACCTGGCCCATTCAAAGAAATAAGTTCTTTAAACAGTTTCAAAAATGGTTAAAACAACATTACTGATTTCAGAACCATTTTCAATGTATTTCTTATTTTCTATGTGTTTCTGAGTGAATGTGGTATGAATATGTTGTATATGTATGTATTGTATGTATGTAGGTATGTATGTATGTGTGTATTGTATGTATGTGTGTAAGAATGCCATCATATGCCTTCGCCTGCTACCACATAAGGGACCACAATGGAAATAAGCCTTAGGGCTTTTTGTGTTTATCCCTGTCTATTTATCTTTTTAAATGTATGGTTACTGTTACTATGCAATGTTTTTACATCAAATAGACAAAATAAATAAATAAATTAATTAATTCATCATTCATATGCAAGGGGTATAGAGCTTAGGTAGGGGGCGTAACTTACTTATTCGGCCACTAGTATTGCCACCTGTCTCCGATTTTCCTGATTGTCCTGGATTTTCATGGTCTGTCCCGGAATTTCTTTTTAAAAACCCAGAAAAACTGTTGACAATAAACCAAAATAATTTTATTACTGTAAATGCTATTAAAATAAAGAAATTAACTAAACAAATAACTGGTGTCATTTTTACTAATTAGAGCTATACAACTGCAGCGTAGAAGGGTGATTTTTATCCTGGGTTAGATGTGCGAAGGGCGCCGTTGCTTACAAATAAAAAGGTCGATCCTATGGTCAAAATTTAGGATTTTTGTCAGACACAGGTGGCAGCCCTATTGGCTGACAGTCCGGCCGCCGTTACTACAGGCCAGTTTACACCTTTGCTGTTGAGAATACATTGAAAAATTGAAAACGGTGTTTTGTTCGTCTAATTTTCATAAAATAAAGTAAATTAACATTGGAAAATGTGGTCTTTGTCACAAGCTCTTTCCCCTCTACAATACTGATGGAAAGAAGTGACGTCTGTGGTGACGTAAAGCCAGTAAGAAAGACCGTTTCATCAAGCATTTCTTACGGGATTCCAAATGGAGAGCAGGTAGCATAGCTTCACAAAATGTTGGTGATTCTAACATGCAAGGTTATCTGGTTATCTTCATACATCCGCAGTATAAAGGTAGCTAACTTTAGCATGCTACACTGAGCTTCATTGGAAGTCTAGTCTAGACTAGTCATTGGAAGAGGAGGAATAATGAGTTCTCTTGTGTCACTTCTGTCAGTGCTACTGGTATTACATGTGACAAACAAGATCTATTCATATTTACTAATATACTGTCTGCACCTGTGTGCATGAATGTAGAGTGTGTGTGTGTGTGTGTGTGTGTGTGTTAATATTTAGTAATATACCGGAGGTATATTACGCAATCCCATGCAATCCCTGCCCTTGCCTTTTGGCTGTGTTAGTTCACCAGACATGACGTGTGTCTGTGTGCATGAATGTAGAGCATGTGTGTGTGTGTGTGTGTGTGTACTGTACACCACTGGAGGCCCTTTTGATTGGTGCAAATACTGGGAAAAGCTTTCTGAACCGTTCCTTAAAATATGGATTTGCGTTCCTTATGATTTCACACACAGACACACACACACACAAGGAAATCCACCATGGGCATCTTTGCTGGAGTGTGTGCTTGAGTGAATCCAGTGCAGACAAGATGAGAGAGGAGGGGAAATCATCAGTCCTCACACACACAAACACACACACACACACACACACACACACACACACACACACACACACACACACACACACACACACACACACACACAAGGAAATCCACCATGGGCATCTTTGCTGGAGTGTGTGCTTGAGTGAATCCAGTGCAGACAAGATGAGAGAGGAGGGGAAATCATCAGTCCTCACACACACACACACACACACACACACACACACACACAAGGAAATCCACCATGGGCATCTTTGCTGGAGTGTGTGCTTGAGTGAATCCAGTGCAGACAAGATGAGAGAGGAGGGGAAATCATCAGTCCTCACACACACGCAAACACACACACACACACACACACACAAGGAAATCCACCATGGGCATCTTTGCTGGAGTGTGTGCTTGAGTGAATCCAGTGCAGACAAGATGAGAGAGGAGGGGAAATCATCAGTCCTCACACACACACACACACACACACACACACACACACACACACACACACACACACACACACACACACTCACAACTATAAATAGAGTTGCAAGTGACGATGAGGTGGCCAAGCAGCTCCCATTGGAAATCCATTGAACAGGATTGAAAATATATTTGACATGAAGCTGAACGACAGTAAAATACTGTCAACTACAGCCTTCAAAGCAACTTGAATGAAATAGATTATTTATCTAATATAATTATAAATAGTGTATTTGGACAGAACTTACAGGAGTAGCTGACACGCAAACAGACTAGAGGAACAGTTTCACTTTTAGAGGAAATCGGAGATGGGATCTGGAGACCTTTGGAATTATGAGGAACACACAGTGTGTGTGTGTGTTTACATTGGACTGATATGAATACAGGTGCGTCTGTCTGGTCATAAGTCATAAAAACAGCTATTCATAAAAAACTTGTTGATTATTTTCAGTTACCTGTGTCTATAAGCAGTCCCCCCAGGATTTCGCGGGCCTTTTTTGTGATTGTTGCGATCAAAAATGCTTGATTTCGCGGCAGGTTTTCTGAAAAGTTGCGGCAGAAGTTGTGCTGATTTTAGGCATTTTATTGCGAGAAAATTGCGGGGGCCAGGAAAAATTGCGGAAAGTTGCGTTTTTTTTTTTTTTTTTTTTAAGCAGCACGTTTTGATGTGTTTGATGATGGTAGGTGGTTATAGCTATGCAGTGAAAAATGCCATATTGCAACTATAGGTTATCTTGAGGTTGTTTACCATCTAGAACTGCAGAATGCACATCATGGATGGCTGATGGTAATTATGGTTTTAGTTATCAACCCTTTTTATATGAACCAGAACAAAATATTATATTAAAAATATATATCTGAAATAGTGATGAAAGTGCTGCTTTAAAGCAAAGAAGGAGGGAGTGGTTGTTGCATGTCATCATCTTCCGCTTCATCATATTCATCACCATGACCTTAATCATATTGGGCTTGATTGATTGCACTAGTAGACTGTGACTAAGCATTAGTAAAACTGTGGTATACCTAATGCAGTGTTTCTCAAACTGTGGGGCGGGCCCCACTAGTGGGGCGCAGACACATGATAGGTGGGGCGCAAGATATCTCTTTGCAATCGACCAACGGCCGCACCATGCCCCCTGAATTCACAGCTATTCATCAGATACGCATATGACAGTAAATTGAGCTTTCCAATGGTGTTATTTGCTAGTTGCTGTGGTGAGGGGTTCAAGAGAAATTTGGCTTTGAATTAGTAACATGAAAATCCTAACACTGACAAAAATCCTATATAGATATATGAGATATTGCGCACAAATTGAGCCTTCCAGGTGGGGCGTGAAAATTTTCTGCCTTCCAAAGTGGGGAATGTCAGAAAAAGTTTGAGAACCACTGACCTAATGTGAAGCCATTGCCAGGGAGCTAGCACTCTTTATATATTTAGAAGCTACAAGTGAAGTACAGTAGTTCCACAGCAAGAAGCAAGGCATGAGCTGTACTGTTTGTCATACAATAAATAACTGTGTGGCAATTACTTGGCTGAAAAAAATCAGCTTAATTTTAATGCAAAAATATAAAAGCCATCTAATAAGCTTTGTACTTCATACAAGCCAGAACAGGATTTGATATCTTAAAACATGGAAAAGATGCAGGCTAGCTTACACAAACCGAAAAAAATTCACTGCTCTGAATTCTGATAGACCTAAGAACGGGAACCAACTAAGAACGGGAACCAACAATGTGCGTTTAGTGTCCTATGAAAAAAGGGGGCTGGGTGAAAATCAATTTTGTCGAATTCTTCGTGGAGATAGTTCTACAGTAGCCTACATTAGCAATAACTTTCAACTCCGCTTGAATTCGTCATTTAGAACTTGTGATTTTGGAATCCACACGCGCGCACACACATGGAGGGAGAGGGAGGGAGAGAGAGACGCGCACAACGGAAGAGAGCTCATTCAGTCCAATGCGTAATTTAAGGTAACACTTGCCTCATAACATAAACGTAACGTAAATGGCAATAGCCTAAATGATCAAGAATATTGTGATTAGCAGCTGTTTTGAACAGTAATATTTGCACCGCAAAACAAGGAGCAGGAAAAGCTCTGCACCCGTTGATCTTTCACTCGCGAGTGATTGGTATTTCGAGAAACCTTCCAGGAAGTTGCGGGAAAGGTGCGGTGATTCCTCAAATTGCATGGCCGCGATGAAGTGGCGGGGATTGGTTGAAGTTGCATTGAAGTTGCAAATCGCAACATCGCGAAATCCTGGAGGGTCTGTAAGAACCTGTGTCTGTAAGAACCTGTGTCTGTGCTCCGTGGTAACTGTCCTATGGGGTTCTTAACGGTTCCCTGGCTGTTAATTGGGACGAAGACAGGAGCTCTGGTACACAACACAAACTTGTAACTTTCTAAAGCTATCACTTTACAAAATAAAGATCAGCTATCATTTCGCTGCCCAGCATACACAGAAAGAAGGCTAAAAATAACTACGATAAATACGATTTGATACAATACGATACACTTTATTGTCAGTTTTTCACTGAAATTCTTTTTGCGTTCCAGGGCAAGACTCATTTAACTCGTTTAGGACAAAGACATACACATAACATCAAAAGACTATTGCACATGCGGTAGACATAGGACACAGGCTCAAGTACAGACATACATACAGACATACATGCATACCTACATAAAGTACATATACAACTCACATAACTTGAAGACATTACCATCATGGAAGATGGCACTATACATACAGTCTTAAGACTGGTTCAACAGGAGGCAAGCTGGGTGTCTATTGATTCCTGAGAGTCTCAGCTTTCAGATGATGTATAGCATTATTATATTACCGTAGGATAGGCTGCGCCTCGTTTCCAATTTAAAAAGCGTTTGCTGCTTTGTCCCGGTACCAGGTCATCCGCAAGGTAAGAGGCTACGTGAATGGGACTGAATCGTGAGAAGGGTAACAACATGCGGTCCATAAAACATGTGACGTCCACTGGGCCAATCAGAGGGCAGAACCAAAAATCTTGAGTTGGCCAAACTTTCTCGCGCGGCTCTGGCGAATGTCACTACTTCACACAGGAAAATAAGAAACTCAGGCCCTCATTGACTAAGACGGGGCTATTTGCGCTGCGTCTGTTTATGCGGCAACGGTAATAGCGCACGCAGTGCTTCCTCGTTTTGCAATGTATTTATCAATCCTCAAACAGATAAGGCAAACAGCGCTTACCCCGCCCTCTAGTGCAAAATTAGCGTGCCTCTAAGTGCAAACATGCGCCCGCATGTGATCTCTATCCTGGATCCTGAGTGGAACAGCGGGCGCAATCAGAGGTTTTGCAACGAAGAATAAGTTTAGCAATGAAGTTATTAGTTTATGAGGTGCAATTTATAAGTCCTCACCACCTGAAAAAAGCAGTATGATATTTTGTCTGACATTACAAGAAATAAATGGCAGATAAATTAATGTGTTAGGCTGGAATTGATTAAAAATAATAGCGGGGAAAATGAATTCAAAGCAGACTGGAACAAGGCTTCTTTATCATTATTTTAGCGATTTTCTAGTTCAACATATATTGGGACGGAATGTGAACGTCATATTTGATTACATTACATTACATATTTGATTACATTCAGTAATTGAATAATGCGTGTTGCTGTTTAATTTGCATCGTCGGATGATTTCTTCTTAGCTTACTTAGAAAAGAGTAATTCTCGAGGCAAACATCTGCTCCCAAACATGTACCTGTTTTCATCTTGTCTGGATCACTGCTGTCATTAAACAAAGTAAATTTTAACACAAAAGGATTTGCGCTTGGTTTTTAGACCTTCTTTGAGGAGACGTATTTGCCCCATGCAAAATACTAGCGAACTCTTACGGGCAGTCTTAGTAAATACCACGGAATACGTAGTAATTAGATGAATCCCACTCCCCTCCCTCAAAGCGCAGCTTCAGGTACAGCTCTGCGATCTTAGGCCAACACAGTCTTTGCGTGGAAATAGCGGCTGAAAACGGATAGCGCCATGGCAAAACGAATGATAAATCTACCCCTCAGTAGGTAAACTGTTCAGTCTGCACTACTTCATACAGGAAAATCGGAAACTCAGTAGGTAAACGAAGGGCTGTTACAGAACTACTCGGCTTGGTGGAAAATGCACACTGATCATTTGGGTGATTTTGACTTGAATCAAAATCCACAAGATGTTTTCACTTTAAACATGAAAAAAGAGTGTGATTGATTTTTGCAGTGTAAAGAACAAAAACAGACTGTTCTGAAATCACACTGAGACAGACTCCTGCAATGGCAGCTCCTCATCTTGTGGAGGGTGTTGTAAGGACTCCTCATATTGTGGAGGGTGTTGTAAGGACTCCTCATATTGTGGGGGGTGTTGTAAGGACTCCTCATATTGTGGAGGGTGTTGTAAGGACTCCTCATATTGTGGAGGGTGTTGTAAGGACTCCTCATATTGTGGGGGGTGTTGTAAGGACTCCTCATATTGTGGAGGGTGTTGTAAGGACTCCTCATATTGTGGAGGGTGTTGTGAGGACTCCTCATGTACTGGGGGATGTTGTGAGGACTCCTCATGTTGTGGGGGATGTTGTGAGGGCTCCTCATGTTGTGGGGGATGTTGTGAGAGTTCATGTACTGGGGGATGTTGTGAGGACTCCTCATGTACTGGGGGATGTTGTAAGAGTTCATGTACTGGGGGATGTTGTAAGAGCACATATACTGTGCGATGTTGTGAGAGCACATATACTGGCATTGGCACTGGTCTCATACGCCTTTGGTTCCTGGCTCTTTGATCCGAGCTGATCTGACTGGTCAGGAAACAGGCCATGATGAACTTTGTCAGCTGGACACAAGAAAACACACACATGTGACATTCAAGTTATCATGCTTGCATGATTAGTCATATAAAGAGTTTTGTTTCTAAATGCTATGAATCATTTTTTTAGTTTATTTTTGTAGTTATAGACCAAACCTAATTATGCTGATTGTATTTTGTAAAATACAAAATAGTACAAGCAACCAAGCATAGATCCACTGATATATAAAAATAAATTAAAAAATAAATAAATAAATAAAAAGATTTCTGAAAATGAATTAAAATGAGTGATTTGGAAACAAACTCTTCATATACACATTATCAGTCAAAGCTACAAAATTTCAAAGGATTGCCATCATATACTCCAAATAGGACAGATTTTGAATGATAAGAAAATCAACTCAACACACAGACTGTCCTTGGGGTATGAGGTCTTGAGAAAAGATTTCTTGATAGAGATGTCTAAATTCAGAACGATTGGATCCGCCCTAGTCTGGCTTTGCCTTTCGACATACTGTACTTCCGCTCAGTAATCACCTCCCTCCACGACTCCCTCTGGCATTCCGGCTCGGCATTGTTTGCATCAAGCAATTCCATATTGAGCTAAAAAGCAAGCGGCAAGAAAAAACACTCGTGGACACAGTCTACAGACTTCAGCTTTGTGCCTGTGACTGAACCATAGTTGTGCCGATATCCGCTACAACCCCACTCATTTTATATTGCTTAATAACTATTCAATAGAAGTTTGGCTGGTGAAGGCAACATGAAGGCACCAAATTACAAACGCAACTCACCGGAATACAGGCAGATGCGAAGATCACCAAGATAAACCAAGTCCCAAGCCAGATCTTCATAAAATCAAAATAAAAACAAAAAACATAAAAACAAAAGACATTTTACAAACGATTTGTAAAGAATTCTACATTGCCGTATCAAATCCATATGATAAAAGATGCTATAAGCTCTCTCTATTTTACATCACTTACCTTTCCATTTAAAATAAAATAACTATTCAGAAATGTTGCATACAGTATTTTGCATTAGACATTTTCACATGTTCTAAACTCACCCAAAATGTTGTAAAAAGAAACACAGCCACCGCCAACAGCAAAATGCCAAAGAGAACAGAAACCTGGCAGAAAAAAGGGGAATGCCATCAAGCAGTCAAAGAAAGAACAAGGCCTCACAGATTTCAGAAATTACATAAATATTAGTTCATGGAATCTCAAGAATATTGTTCTTAAAATGATCCTAACTAAAGGTATGATGGTAGAAAATATGCAATTTCATTTGTTTACCAAGATCATTGTCCATTTCTTCTCTCTGTATGCACCATAGATTCCAAGACATGAAGTTCCAAATATTCCAACAAGGCACCAGTCGTACCAGAAAAACTACAAAAAAGGTGAAAACGTCTGTTACTTATCTTTGCAGACCTATACACCTAAATTTGACCTAATTATTACTAAATGTATGCGAAATAAATATAGACTATTTCTGTCATAATACTACAAAGATTATCTGTTGTTGTTACTTTTTACATTTCTAACAATGTATTTCAAATTGCAGGTTCATGAAAGAGGCCCGTTGATTTGATCACACAAGTTATTCTTCCTTGATTCTCATCTCATTTACAATTACAACACGCCAAAAACTATGTAGGAATTATATAGGATTGGAATGCTGAAATATCTCTTCAATTACTGTAATATTGGTTACTCAAAATTCCAGAATTTGCGTTACCTTACAAAAGACCTTTATTTTGATGTAATGCACCAATTTTTTTAAGTGTCTTTGGGGGTCAAGAGGTTAGAGGAGGAAGTGCAGAGGCCAAAAGCACAAATTTTGTGAAATTTCTTATTTTATTATTTGTTTAATAAATAATGATTTGTTTGGGAATTTGGAGCGGGGCCATTTGGAGGTGTCATTGGTGTTACTCATTTTTTTTTGCGATTTTCGATTCATATCCGACTTGCTGCTATCTGAACAGTTTAACCTCATGGATAGGATTTCACCATGCCACTTTTGTCATTTGCAAAGAACCTATTTCTGCGTTGTGTAAATGTCTCGCCATAAAATATTTTTTGCAACAAACTTTTTGCTGTCAGCTCAACTTAACATTGTGTAGTTCGCAGACGTCGGAGCAAGACAAAAGGATAACAGGGTTCACTTTACGGCTTATGTGCCAAATTATTGAATCGCAGATTATTATGCTATTTCAAGAGTAATATCGCACCCATATTATTATATATCAACTGGAACATTTACAAACAAGAGCATCCATTAATGCAATGTTTTGTACTCACAGTTTGTATGAATATGAGAGAGTATATGAGATACACAGGAACTATTACCTAAAATGAAATGAAATTAATGTAAGTAATAATTAAAAATACAGACATGTTATTGCTTTAGTATAGCATTTAGTTGATAAAACAGGAGAGATTAGCAATTAACATTAGCATCAGACGATTAACATCAGAGAGATTAGCAATAGATGTAAAGTCAGAGAGATTAGCAATAGATGTAAAGTCAGAGAGATTAGCAATAGGTCACTCACTGTGATTATCATATTGGCGACAATGAAGATCCATTGTAAACATCCATTAACCTCAGAGGACATTTCTCAGGCAAACAGTCAAGGATGTATTTTGTTGTAAAGATTAGCTATCAAATTCTTGCTTCAGGAAAACCAAGGAAATACAGTTGGTCATAGTAACATCTAGCCTAAACTAAAATAAATAGAAATTATGCATTACTTGTATGGAGTGCATGAATAGTTGGAATTCCAACAAAACATATGTCCCGATCCAGCTTTTTGCACTTCCGATCCGCTACCGATATTGTAGCTTTTAGTATCTGCCGATACCGATACCAGCCGTTCCAAGCATGTATTAAAGGCTTAGACTACTCATCTTGTTGATGATATATATGTTGTAAAAGAGACAGTGAAGATTCTTAATAGGCTAATTCATAATAGCATTTTTTTGACACTGGCATGGGCAAAAACTTGGGAATAATGCATTCCTCACTATAGTCCAATTATAAACTTTTCTGCCATCTGACAGACAAGAAAAAATAACTCAACCAAATAATTCAATTCAATTCAATTCAATTTTATTTGTAGAGCGCTCAAATACAGTACATCGTCTCGCGGCGCTTTACAGACAGTACGGGAAGCATCCATGAGAATCAGGGGCAAGGAAAAACTCCCTCGCTTTGTAAATAATTTGTTTTGTAGAAATAACTATTCATCCACAATTTGGATAAATAACTCCATCAGCTAATAATTAATTTATTGTTCAAGCACACAGAAGTGGGCAGTATGGATACATGTAGGCTATTCTTGGTGAGTAGGCACCGTTCTGTAGCTATCCGGCAGTAGTATCAAAACAATCCAGAAGGCGGGGCATTACAGGCGGGGCATTAACTCCATAGATATAGACGGCAAGTCTGGGCACACCCACAAAATTAGCTCCTCGTGTCCCCTCTGGGGGAAAACAAAGCTGAAATTAGTGTGGAAGTCAATGAGATGCTAAGCTAGAAGTTACACAGAGCACCATCCACAAGGACCTTGAGACATTTTTGAGGGCAATGCCTTAAGGTAGTAAGTAGTCTTGAGGCTAATGCCAAATAAGGTAGTTCTGGGCGGCGCTAGCATTTATGCAGTGGAGAAGCTTATTCTGTAACATTGAAGTCTATGAGAGAATCCAAGAATTCCACCGAAATTTTAAAAGTCTTATTTTTCTAATGGATGTACATTTTGGGTATGGTATGGTGATCTCCAAATCCCCCTGCCCCATTTCATATTATTGTCAAGACTCTGTGACTCTCCATTCCATAGAAGATGAACTTTTAATCAGGTGTGCACCAAGTCTGTTCATGTGCTGAAGTTTTTTTTTTTATTTTAGATCATGTTAAAATCATACAATACATATATCAATGTCCATGGTGTACAAAAATACAAAAAATAAAATTTGCGTTATCTAGCTTCACTTGGATTTTGCATCTATGGAGGTTGACTGCTTGGGGTGCCATTGGGAGGGCGTGGCCAGGCTACATGACCTACCACGACATATAGATACAGACGGCAAGTCCGGCCACGCCCACAAAATCAGCTCCTCGTGTCCCCCATGGGGGAAAACAAACCCTAAATTAGTGAAGAAGTCAATGGCATGCTAAGCTAGAAGTTACACTGAGCACCATCTACAAGGAACCTGACACATTTTTGAGGGCAATGCCTGAAGGTAGTAATGATGGTCAGATGGTCCGATGTGAATTCTGAACTTGACACCCCTCCAAACGCGATACTGATGACAATTTAGATGATGTTTGTTAGCTTCGCCAACTTCATTGATCACCACAGTAAATGTAGCTAACTTTAGCTTGCTTAACTGAGCTAATCAAACTTGTGATTGAAAGTTGCTTTACTTTTGACAGGAGCAGAGACAGCTCATGACATTTCTGTTAGTGTAACTGCAATAAACAAATGATGGAAAAATATTTTAGTCTAAACACAAGCAGGCAAACAGGTCATGGACTTTGTTCAATTTTACTAAGCTATCTTTTATTGTTAAGCAACTTTCTCTACCTTGTCCAATTTCACCATAATGTTAAATTGGCCTCTGTTATCCCCCACGCTGACTCCACCCTCGCATTTTGGGGGCGTTAACCGTACTTGCCGTCTGTATCTATCTGGCTTCTGAAGAATCTGTGGTACTACTGCCGGGTAGCTACAGAGCGGTTGAGTCGGCTAAGCTAACACATCCAATTAGTCAGCCAGCCATTCGCAGCTAAACAGCTTAGATAAACTTTTTTTGTTAAAAGTTGGCAACCATGCTAGAAGTTATCAGCATGGACTAAGGTTTCAGAATCACCCGGTTGCCAACATGGAACTTGACCTTTAGGGTCAAATTTGAAGGTCAAAAGGTCAAAAACAGTGTATTTTGTGGTTGTTCTTTTTTGGGGGCTTCATATTCATGGAATTGTTTTTCAAATGTTGGTAACCATGCTAGCAGTTATCAGTAAGTACTGAAGTTTCAGAATATAGTGGTTGCTATAATCATATTTGAAATTTAAGGTGAAATTTAAAGGTAAAATTAATAAATAAATCAATAGGGGTCTATTCATATGCTGTTCTTTTTTTAAAGTTGGAAACTATGCTAGAAGTCATCAGTAGGGTCAGAAGTTACAGACTTCAATGGTTGCCAAAGTCATATTTGTGATTTAAGGTCAGATTTTAAAATAAATGAAAAAAAGAATAAGCGGGTATCTTTGTTGACCAGTCAATGGCACCTAGAGTGCTTAAATAGACTATTGATTGTTAAGTCTTGTTAAAAGTTGGCAACCATGCTAAAAGTTATCAGCATGGACTAAAGTTTCAAACTCGCCCTGTCGCCCACACGGAACTTGACCTTTTAAAGTCAAATTTGAAGGTCAAAAGGTCAAAAAACAGTGTATTTTGTGGTTATTCTTTTTGGAGGGGCTTTATATTCATGGAATTCTTTCCCCAATGTTGGCAACCATGCTAGCAGTTATCAGTAAGGTCTGAATGTCATGGTTGCTAAAATAATACTTCAAAGTTAAGGTTAGAGGGCAAAATTAAATTGGAGGCTTTTTTTTAAAGTTGGAAACTCTGCTAGAAGTCATCAGTGGGGTCTGAAGTTCCAGACTTCAATGGATGCCAAAGTCACATTTGTGATGTATCACATTTGAAAATAAATTATAAAAAGAAGCTGGTATCTTCTGATTCGTATTTTTTGTCATGGCATTCTTTTTGAAAGCCGGCAACCATGTTATTAATCATCAGTAGTGTCTGAAGTTTCAGATTCCAGTGGTTGCCAAAATCACTGTTGTATTATAATATAATATTATGTAATATTAGACTTTATAGTGGGATGCTTGATTTAGCTAATTATGGAGCGACTCTGGCTAGTCAACCTTGGCCATTCTGAAATGTGTCATTTGAACTGGCTTTCGCCAAGATACATCATAACTCATTAACATAAAATGAACTTAAACTGACTTTTAAATTTCATTCTGGTCACCCAATTCTCTTTATTCTTTTGTTCTATGTGAAGCACATTAAGCTGCCTGTATGAAATGTGCTACATAAATAAAACCTGCCTTGCCTTACCAGCGAATTTGCCATTCAAATCACAAATTCCCCATAGAGAAATAATGACTTCTGGTGGACAGATGATTATTGAGATTATACAGACTTTCAAAAACGAAGTACTAGTTCAGTGCCTGACTGTGCCATATTATGCAGTGTTTGAAAAGTTCATTTTCTACAGGAACTAGTTCAAAGTTCAGTTCACACATTTCTAAATGAACTAGTTGGTTCATAGTTCATTGTTGTTCATAGTAAATAGTTTGTTGAGCTACATTGTTCAATATCATTGACAAAGCCTCATTTTATAAACCGCTCACAAAAAGTAAGGAAACTTGACTTTAGCTCATTATAACTCCCCTTTAATAATACTAGGCTAATCCTTAAAGTGTTTTATATCATTTTCTTCATTGATTTGTCACCATTACAATGAGTTATCTCCCTTCAGAACGCCATTCTCTTCTCTGATTGGCTGCTAGGTGGCCATTAATTCCAGATAACCGGCTACTTTGGAAGTAGTTCCAAAAAATAACTCATCTAATAACTGATTACCGTTCCATATGAATGCCTTTCAGAATGGTAACTATAACAACAATAAGCAACCTTGTAGATCTACTTTCAACTGAAAGTAGTACCCAAACCGAACAGGTTAGCTTCTTTTAAATTTGAGTTGCATATTTCTTTTACGTTTTATACGCTTCTTCAAATATACGAGAGATAGATAGATACGGGAGATAAGCGGGATAACGACCTCCGAGGTGTCCAGTTATTCATTTATAATTGTCTTAGCGGAATAACTCCGTCTCCGCGCTGCGCGCGTCGCCGGAGTTCTAGATTCCGCCTCGACAATTATAAATGAATAACTGGACACCTCGTCGGCCGTTATCCCTTACGTATAGCTTGTAAGCATCGGGCAATCATGGAATGCGCAACACAGCAATACATGTGAGTAGTGCCAACTAAAAATGTGCCAAAATGGCCTGTGATACTGTTCCGTTGGTATAGCCTTTGTTGCTTGGAGCATTGAAGATTGCACTCTCCTACAGTAACATGTTGGCCATATACTTTACACTCAGTGTCAGAGCCCTCAGTAACGTGTGGAAGATTTGAGCCATTGAACAGTTGAATAAATCTTGTCAGAAAGTCAATAAAGTCTCTGGCAGTGAAGCTACGGTTCCTAAGTGCAGCAAAAGTGAGGAACCATTCTTCTTGGAGTGTTGTCTTCTTTAGACAGTCACGTCTTGGTCCGTCTTTCGCTTCTACAGTCTCATGGAACTTGGTCCTAATTTTGGAAATGGTACCAGGACTGACACCAATGATACCGCCACTACATGCTGGGACACCAGCCTCAGGTCGCCCTGTTGCACAGGCCCCATCCTGAAGGAACAAATGTGGCATCTTTCCACTGGTGTTGCTGCTAGGAGAAACCACAAACCCAATAAGTTGCAGAACTCATGCTCAGGTGCTAATTTGGGCACACCAGTGACTTGCACTCATCTGGCAGCACTTGAAGCCCAAAATCAGATGCAGCAGAACCCTTTTACTGGCCATTTTGGCATATTTTTGGTTGGCACTACTCACATGTTTGGCTATGTTGCTCATTCCACGATTGCCCGATGCTTACAAGCTATACCTCATTGTACAAACCAACGATAAAAATGATATAAAACACTTTAAGTGTTGGTATTATTAAAGGGGGATATAATGGGCCAAAGTCAAGTTTCCTTACTTTTTGTGAGTGGTTTATTATTGGGGCTCTATTGAAATGTATTTGGCTGGGGTTTCACCTGAACACTAAGAAAATGTTGCACCCTATTAAACGAAGGCACGTGCAGTTCGTTCACAGGCACCAGAATGAACTAACGTTAGTTCATAGTTCGTTCATCATGCAGTACACAGTGAGCGTTCAGTTCAAGTTTGCCCAAATTATGAACTAATTCAGGAACTATAGTTCATTGAACTACCTCAGGTACAACACTGGCCATATGGATTCTAAACATACTCATATACTGCATGATATCCGTGATCCATCAATATATTTGACATTTCCATATAGAAAGAATTCACTTTCAGTGCTACATGGAACAAAACCCATGTCTTCAAAGTCCCGTATGCCCGCGCAAACAGGCAAGAAGACTTTCTTCTTGGTGGTTTCTTCCCATAATTTTGAGTTTTGTGCTCAGTATTTGCTCGCGCAGTGTGAGCGGTTGCGTCGTGGCCAAAATGAGATCGTACAGTGTGAGAAGAACATCAACGATGAGCTATGAACTTTTAACCCCTGCGAATTAATCGTACAGTTTGAGCTGGTGCTGCGTCTAACGATCGAAAATATCGCACAGTGTATGCCCAGCTTTAGACCATGTAAATGTAATGCTGATAACTTCTGCCATGGTTGCCAACTTTTAACAAAAAATGCCATCAAAGGTTTTATTTAGACTCTTGGCTGGCTGGCTGACTAAAGAGGGAATAGGCTGATATTAGCTTGCCATCACATCAGAATATAATCATTTGGATGAGTTCAAAACTGAGTTCACAACTAGAACACACAATCTTCTCCAAACAGTAAACTCTAGCCTACCTTTTGGGATGACTGTATGAGCTGTCCTGGCGAACGAGTGTCTATCACACAAGCAAGCAGGTTGAAAGGCGTGCTGAGAAATTTGGACCGTATTCTCCAAGTACTCCCAGCTGCGGACTTGCAGCCTCAATGCGGGCGCGGCTCAATGTTGAGCACAACCCTCACCGGACCATAGATACAGACGGCAAGTATGGTTAACGCCCCCAAAGTGCAAGGGTGGAGTCAGCGTGGGGGATAACAGAGGCCAATTTAACATTATGGTGAATGGACAAGGTAGAGAAAGTTGCTTAACAATAAAAGATCGCTAAGTAAAATTGAACAAAGTCCATATTAGATGTTTTGTCTAATCATGACCTGTTTGCCTACTTGTGTTTAGACTAAAATAATTTTTTCATCATTTGTTTATTGCAGTTACACTAACAGAAATGTCATGAGCCGTCTCTGCTCCTGTCAAAAGTAAAGCAACTTTCAATCACAAGTCTGATTAGCTTAGTTAAGCAAGCTAAAGTTAGCTACATTTACTGTGGTGATCAATGAAGTTGGCTAGTTAGCAAGCTAATGAAGCTAACAAACATCATCTAAATTGTCATCAGTATCGCGTTTGGAGGGGTGTCAAGTTCAGAATTCACATCGGACCATCTGACCATCATTACTACCTTCAGGCATTGCCCTCAAAAATGTGTCTGGCTCATTGTAGATGGTGCTCAGTGTAACTTGTAGCTTAGCATGCCATTGACTCTTTCACTAATTTAGGGTTTGTTTTCCCCCACATGGGGGACACGAGGAGCTGATTTTATGGGCGTGCCTGGACTTGCCGTCTGTATCTATGGGTGATTCTTAGACTATGGGCACTTTTATGTCCTTTGATCAGATTTTGTTAAAAAATGAAAAAAAGGGACATTTCACAATTTAATAGTTATCTTTACAATGAAACTGTTTTAGGACATTTGTTTTAGTAGTCTGTAATGACTTTTTCACCTTTTCTCAGCCTCATTTATATGTAAATATTGCCGTGTTGTGCTTGTCCCACGCCCAGACTTTTGATCTTCAATGATTAAAATGAATAGTAAAAAAACATTTTTTTTAATGTTTTAAAATATCATTGAATACAATATAGAGATGTTAGGGAGTTGCATGCACGGTTTTCCCGACGGCGACGAGACCAGGAAATGTATCCCTCCTCCCCCTGGTTTCCATGTAATCCATCCTCCCACTGGTTTCCGTGTAATCCATAGCAGAGCTAGTTTACGGCGAGCCATGGCACTCCCTATTTACAAGTAGTTTACGTCTCGCTGCAGTCTGTAGGAAGCCGGAGTTGGATATCCAAGTTGGCCAAAAATCGTCTCAATCCGCTGGCAGTTTGGCGAGGTGAAAGTAAAATAATGAAAGGCAATCAAACGCTGTTTTATAGTTTACTTTCGGTCAGTAGCCTAAAGTTAATCAAACTACATTCACGGTTAAGTTGTTTTTACTATTATTTAGTGCTGTCAGTTTAACGCGTTAATAACGGCGTTAACGCAAACCCATTTTAACGCCGTCAATTTTTTTAACGCGCGATTAACGCATTTGACCCGCCATTATCAATGGAATGTGAAAAAAATATCTCCGACATTCCAACACCTCCCGACGTTTCAGTATGTCCTGTGTTTGTAGGCTATTAGGCTTGAAGTAGGCCTACTGCTTAGCCAAGGACCATGCCTACAGTAGCCTACACGCGCACTGCACACAAGGCACGGGTGTCTGCACTCTGCTCTGCTGCTCCGATGTCAGTGAAAACAAATATTTTACCGACACAATCGTTGACGTTCACTCGCATGTTCGCATATTTAGGTTGTTAATTAGCTAGAGGATTGATGTTGTCACTTAGAAATCCCTTCTCTTGAACTGAATACCCCGCAAATAGGCTAATATCAGTTTCAAAATTGCAGCGCGAGTGAGAGAGGTGAAACAGGTCGGAGCGCAACTGAGAGAGAGAATGCTTGTGAGCGTCATTTGATGTCAGTGAAAACAAATATTTTACCGACACAATCGTTGACGCTCACTCGCATGTTCGCATATTTAGGTTGTTAACTAGCTAGAGGATTAATGTTGTCACTTAGAAATCCCTTCTCTTGAACTGAATACCCCGCAAATAGGCTAATATCAGTTTCAAAATTGCAGCGCGAGTGAGAGAGGTGAAACAGGTTGGAGCAACTGAGAGAGAGAATTTGTGCAAACGAGACGCATATAGCCTACCTGATTCTGAACGTATGACCCTAAAATGAGAGCTTCTTGCAGGGCAATTGCCAATATGGTCAAATGCATTTTAAAGGTATGCTCATGCAATGTAGGTTTACTCATGTAGACCATAATGCCATATTTTCATTGAGCCTCTTTAAAATATAGGTTAGTATAATTTAAAGGGTCACCATCCAGGTTTTTTTTTTTTTTTTTTTTGTAAACTTAAAGCAACATAAAAGACATGGACATCTCTCTGGCAGTACTTGAACATGTTAATAATTTCTGATGCTGTAACTGGGTTTTATTTTATTTTAAATTGGTATTCACCCCCACCAATGAATGCTGATAACAGCATTAAAATGAAAATAAATAAATAAAAATGGGACAAAAAGAAATCGAGAAACATTTAGAATAGAAAGAAATTTGCGATTAATCGCGATTAATTATGAGTTAACTACGGCAAAAATGCGATTAATCGCGATTAAATATTTTAATCGCTTGACAGCACTACTATTATTAAACCTCGTTGTTGAAGTGGCAGTAGCCAATACTCTCCCAAAACACAAAAAATGTAGCAACATGCATTATTGTTTGCATTTAGGCTAGGCCCACTGCAGTGGTTCTCAGTGTCATTCCCCACTTTGGAAGGCAGGGAACTTTCGCGCCCCGCCTGGAAGGCTCAATTTGCGCACAATACATGTAACTTTGTGAGGAATACTTTGCGAGTAGAGGATTTTTGTTTGTTAATGGGAATTTTATGTTACTAATTCAAAGCCCAATTTCTCTCGAACCCCTCATTACAGCTCAATATACTGTCATATGCGCATATCTGACAAATAGCTGTGAATTTGGGGGGCATGGTGCGACCGTTGGTAGATTGCAAGATGTCTTGCGCCCCACCTGTCATGTGTCTGCGCTCCACTAGTGGGGCCCGCCCCACAGTTTGAGAAACACTGGCCTACTGTAACACCCTCTTAAGCCATAAATGCGCCAACGACATGAGAAAACATCGTTCAAAGCATTATCTCCGCGATCGTTCGATCAGAGCCCGTTTACGGCGAGCCATGGCACTCCTATTAACGCCATTCAACCTGCAATTCCAATTGCATATCCGCTAGGGGGCGATCGCGAGTCAGTGGAAACTGAGTGGAAAATCAATGGGCACCTATGAGGTATAGGGCTAAATGTATCATTTTCACATATTTAGGGACAGCATATCACAGATTGCATTTTATTTTAAGCAACTTTGACATGGATTTCAATCAAAATGAAATATATTTAATACATATGACCATTACGTTTTTCATCTTTGAGCTGTTTTTTCCCCTGACATTCTGCTACTCTATTCTGGTGAATGGCCATAGGGAAAGACTTGCTGTGTCACGTGACAGACACTTTGGAAGGGATTTTACAAATGAACAAAAAATGCTAAAAATATTATGTGTGGACTGAGAATTAAATCAAATTACTCTGAACCGCATGCATGAATGCATTTATTCAAGAAAAAATTGTATCTAAAGAAATGCAGCATTTGAGGGTGCAGCTGCATAGAACCCAATTCATTCTTCACTGACTCGCGCGCGCCATCTAGGCGCAATACCACCGGAGTGCTAATTCTCCCCTATTAAAAGTTCTCTGGTTCGATCTAGCAACAAACCAAAGACAGCTACTGAAAGAACAGAAACGGCACTTTCAAATGATACCTTGGTTACACGTGTAACCTAAGGGGATCGCTATTTACGCCATTCAACCTGCAATTCCAACTGCAAATCCGCTAGGGGCGATCGCGAGTCGGTGAAAAATCAATGGGGACCTATGAGGTATATATAGGCGGTGGGCCGAGGCTTCGTATCTGCTTGTTTTTTTAAATCAGCGATGGAGAACCCAGATTTTTTTATGTAGTATGGTTGATTTATTTCTTGTTGCCACTCTCACTTCTGTTGCTGAACCTTCAAATAATTGTTTTATTCACCCAGTGTGGCACAGGAAATGCAACGATTGTGTAGCCAATAGCACAACAGGATTTTGACACTTGAGCATTCGCAAACCTATCAGATTTCGCTGTTCGAATCAGCTGGAAAACCTATCTTCCTAACACTCCTTGCGAACGTCAAGTCATCGGTTTTGTGAGCGTAAGTAGCTATTTAATATAACATTCTGACTGTTGACAATTTTTGCAAAATTACACAGCTATGTCCTTGCCATTTTGTAAGTGTTCTGGTACTTTTAGCCTATCGATGATGTTTGCATTTGTCTTGAACGAACCTTGCTGCTATCTGATCAGAGATAGCTAACATTAGCTGACGTTAGCAAAACTGTCTTTTGGTACGCAATAAAACTACCATTAAGTCGATGTTAACACGCTAATGTTGCAATTAATTTACTTCGTATTGGCCATACTGGGACCAGGCATTTTTGGCCATGATTTCATTCATAACTTTATAAAAGAATGGCTAAAATACAACTGTGAGTTGGACACATTGTATGGACTTCACAGATTTAATTGGACTAATATCCATATTAAATTATGACAGCCCCAGCCCAACAAAGGACAGTCGGCCCACCGGGCATTCCCTATGGCCAGTCCATGCCTGATCATGTCTCAAAGAGGGATGGTTGGGCTATTCTACAGTATAAGCAATTTTAACCATTGTAGCCTAATTGTAATACATTTTAATAAATAATTTTAATAAATAAAATAGGTACATTCTTCTTAATAAGATGTTTTCAGGAAGAATGTCATGTCCCTGTACTACAAGGCACAAATGTCTGTGCATCCCTTGATCAACTTTAAAATTATTGCTAGGCAAATACATTTTTATTGTAATCATTCCCAAGTTGGAGAAAGCTGATTTCCACAGGATTATTTATGAAAATAATTTAAAACGTTTGTAATGCATGTTAATACATCAATCATAAGATTCAGAGCATTAGATGAATTTCACGCGATGTATTCTACAGCCGATGACTTGCGTGCGTCATATGCGCTTGCAAGGAGTGGCACAGAGAAGTGTCGTCGTGCTAAACGATGTGTGAGACAACACATGAGCATAAAAACGTAAGCACAAGTTCTTCATAATTTGAACAGGCTATAAGCCAACGTAGAGATGAAAAGTGAGCACGAGGAAAGCACCTGTTTCAGTATGTACATTACAATATGTTTTTATTGTCATGTAGGTAATCTTGTCCTTCAACTGGAAAGTGATGGGTATGGAAGCAAACTACCAAGAGGGCAAGCACCTGTCAGTTGGAGGATCTGGACCCATAAGATGCAGTCTTCTGAGGATTTGTATGCTGATAGGAAACCTTGGTTCCTCTTACCCACAAAGCATGCTGTGCTATGGTTCCAGTGACGTCAACTGCAGCTGATGTTTCTCTAGTCTACACACCTTCAAAATACTGCAGATCTGAGTTGATCAGAGCCTAGAGATGACCCCAGTGACACCAGGCCAGCGCTACACACAACAGTTGTACCAAGCTTCGCTTCAACCCTCTCTGGTTGTACTACAACTGCTCTTTCAGGTAATGACTAAGATGCTCAACATTTCATATCTGTACCACAACAGAAATCATACTTTACTCAGACTGAAATATATTTTGTACCAAGAGGCATTCAATAGCACTTAGAGATATAGATGGGAGATTGATCTGCGTGCTTGAGTGTACTAGTCTCATCCCCCCATACACACACACAGAGTAGATGAACTGGAATTCTCTAATGGCTATATTAGCCCCACCCAAACAACAAGCAGTGTGGGCGATCTACTCATTTTTTATATACACTGCTCATGCATTTTTTACATTCACTGCACACTGGTTATATTTGAGGTGTCCCATTACTTGGCAACCTTGACAGGACAGTGCTTGAAGTGAATCTGATTATGTGTATGTGGTGTTATGGATGCTACAGGATTAATAAAGTACCATCTTGTCTTATTTTCAGGGGCTGCTTCTGAAGGAGGAATTACAACAGAAGACTATTGCTGCTGATGATGCTTGGACTAGGGCTATCTACAACAGTGTTTCTCAAACCTTTTCAGACCAATTAAATTAATTTTAATTTCACAAATACAAGAACATACTTCAAAAGAGGCTTCTTTGAAAAATTAACTTCTAATATTTACATTTATGCATTTAGGAGACGCTTTGATCCAAAACAATTTACATTTGTCAACTATTAGTCTGAGCGAATTAGGGTTGAAGGTGGAAGTAAATATAGCCAAAGCATATTTGGTATCAATTGAACCGCAATTTTATGTAGATTTAGGATATCAGGTGCCTGCAGAGCCAAAATTTTCCAGAAAAAAGTTATTGAGCTTTGAGTGGACCATTAGTCCAAATGAATGGGATTCGGGTGGATTTTGTACTACTACTACATTTTGGCCTGAAGCATGAAGGGAGGACTAATTTCACCATACATCCTATACATTTTCTGAAAGCAAACACCTTCAGGATATTACATAGCATGATATGTTTGCCATTGAGGTATGCTCCACCCTACTCATTACAATAAATCCCAAAAATTAAGAAATTTGGCATTTGAAAAATTGGCCATTTTTGGTGACATTTAGGCCAGTGGCATGTAGGGGAAACATATTAGACCCCATAAACTATATATTTTCTGAAAGTTTATATGCCCAGGATTCCACCTGCAAAATCTTTTCCACATCCTACCCCCTTTATTATTTTAAAGCTTATGCCTATTTTGGTGGAATATTAAAAAATATGGGCATTTCTTGGACAAAAGTGCCTATGGAATATATTAGAAAGTAATAAACCTTGACAAGTAATACTTTTCTTGAAAGCAGGAAGCTTTAGGATCTCAGTAAACATAAATTTAAACAGGTTCCACCTCCTTCCTCCCCTTGAAACCCATTTATAGGTCAGCGGGTATTGGTGATTTTGGTGTATAGCCAATGTATTTGGAGCTGAGGCGTTGAGAGAAAGCTATTCTACCCCTTATGCTATACCTTTTCTGAAAGCTTACATGCACAGTGTGTCATTTAAAGTGAATTGAGACAGGTCCCACCCTCTTAATCTCTTCACTATCCATGTATAAGGGTGCATTTGGTTCTAATTTGACTAGCGTATAGCTCATTAGCATATTAAAATTATTTTTCAGGAAAACTTGTAATACAAAAAATGCTACTTTACATGGGTACTTTCATTATATAAAGTTTTATTTTGATAGGACCAAAGGAAAAAAATAGCCCTATTCAGACCTATATAATAATCATTATACCATGGCCTATTCAAAGCCCTATAATTTTTTCCCGGTACAAATTGGTGCTGTAGGCACCCCAAATTCTTAATCTACAGAAAATTCTGCTTCAAATGATACAAAATATGCTTTGGCTATATTTACTTCCACCTTTGACCCTTTTTTGGGCTAATTCGCTTAGACTATATCTGTTAGTTCAGGGTCAGTCTCTCCTAGAGTGCCATGGGCAAGGGCACAACAGTGGCAGTGCCAATGACAAGCGCCTTTAAGACACGTGTTTCACTCGTGTGGTGAGGGCGGGAGTTGGGTTCGTACGGTCATGAAAAACCTGGAAAAGTTTGTAAATTTGAAAAATAAATTTCCAGGCCCTGGAAAAGTTATGGAAAAAAATATTTTGTCGGAAAGTTTTGGAAAAGTTTTGGAAATATGTATAGTGTTTCACCGATAATGTTTTTTTTTAAATCATGTGCCGTAATAAAATGTAAATTGCCGAGTTTTCTTCGATGGAAATGTTTTCTATCGCAGTCTGCGCGGCCTGGCTGGCTGTGAGAGACTGTCTTACCGTGTTGCCAAATTAGATGTTTTCAAATTAGGCAGGATTTAGTGGTTCTACGGCGGTTTTGTACACTTATGGGGTTGGAAATCATTAGTCATACCTGGCAACCCTGACCACACCCCCTGGTAACGTGCGACGTGCTATTGTTGTTGTTAACTTCTTGTTGGACTTGACTTGAAGCACTGGACGATGTTACAGTAATTATGCCGGGGAAGTGTAGCTTCAATAATCTCTGGCTGTCAAAAGAAAGTTACCAGCAATGGCTTGCCAAGGACGAGGACCAGACTCGTGCCCGATGCAAGTTATGCCACAAGAGTTTCGACGTGTCAAATATGGGCGAATCTGCCCTTGTTAGCCACATGAGTGGTAAGAAACACCAAGCTATTACCTCAGCTTCTACTAGCAGCATAGCAATAACGGCGTTTATGGGAACAGCGTCAACAGCTAGTTCTTAGCCGCTTGCTACAGAGCGGTGGATCGCCCCTCACGTGAAAAGCCTTCTACTTAGAGAAGTGGTGAATCAAACAAAGTATGTGATTAAGTCTACAAATAACAGTGTCACAATGAACAAAAGGCATCTGCGTTTCGGGGATGTATAATAATATAATTAATGTAACAAGTATAGCAGCAGCATATTAGGAATGAGCAGTGACGTACCGATTTGGGAGGGGTCTGAGTCGGTCGGCCATGTTGGAAGGATGTATCATTGGTTGCCAGGGGCAACGCCTTCCGAAGAGCCGCATCAAGAGACGTATCAAGAGATAAAAAGGAAGAAAGCAAGGCATGCAAAAAGATAAGGCAAAAGAAAATCGACCGTACAAGGACAAGCTTATACCAAGCGCAAAGCAGAGATATTTAGAGAAGCTCTCCAGCATCCAAAATATCGATCCTTACGAGCTCCCTGCAGCGGAATGGCACAGGGACATGGATAATTTACCACCGTGCACATATATGGATATCGTAAATTATCTTGTCTTCGGTGTGAGCTACTATACCATGCAAGAGTTCAAAAGCCACAAGTCTCTAGAAAGTTATGAGACTTTCTGCTGTGGCTGGGTGCAGGACTTGGCCATCTACAAGCCTCCAGGTGGCGAAAACAGTGTTGTTCTGGCAAAGGTAGGCTAAGACTCTTCTCATACATTTTAGTGTGTTGTAATTGCATTGCATGTAACAGACACGTCGTGACCAAGTAATCGTGACGAAGTAATCGACTGTTTTGTAAACACTAGAAAGATTAATGTGGGGATGTTCAATGTACACAAACGTTTCCTATGTTATGATGTAGGCTAACTTATGTATTTAGTGGTCATTTGATTTTAGCCCAATGACACAGGCCTACTGTACCAGGCTACTGTGTTGGGGGGCTACAAACCAAAAATAGTTAAATGGGGGTAGCCTAGAATATGTGTGATTGCAGGAAATAAATGTTTGAGTTAGAATAAGTCATTAACAGCGTGAATGCAAGGTGTACATATGTCCTGATTAGATTAAAACCATTGACAGTGTGAATGTAAGGTGTATGAGATTCAGACAAGACTGCAGACAGATGGTAGTCTAAAGTGTAGACTGTAACTTGAAATAATAACACTTTCTGTCTTATGCATAGGTCCTGCATTCACGGAGACTCAGTGAGCCTCCTCTTGCTCCATGGGTCATCTTTACACCGTCGGGGCAAGTGTGTTCGGCCCACTGCACGTGTATGGCTGGCATAGCGGAGTCTTGCACACACGTTGGAGCCCTGCTCTTTATGGTTGATGCCTGTGTCCGGCTAAAGGAGAAGGCCACGGTCACAGATGAGCCGGCATACTGGAAGCTCCCAAGCGGCATCAAGAAGGTGCAACCAGAGGTTGGTCACAAGATCAATTTCATATCTGCAGCAGCCACACGCAGATCTCTAGACAGACAAATTGATGGTGAGACCAACAACTGTCCAGCGCAGAGAACACGTATGGCCAAAACAACACTACCACCAACACCCACACCAGAAGAGCTGGCAACATTCCACCGCCAAATCAGCATGACGGGCACAGGATCTGCCATTTTGAGTGTGCTCCCTGACTACTGTGAGCTGTTTAGAGATCCTGTCCGGCCCATTCGCAGCCTACAGTCTCTGATTAATGGAACTGGCCTGAACAGAAGCGACCTACCCACGCTGCAGCAGCACTGTGAGACTATCAAGATTGTTGCAGGTGTGTCTGACGAACAGGCAGTGCAGATGGAGATACGGACAAGGGGACAGCACAAGTCATCCCTTTGGTTTGCTGCACGGGCAGGGAGAGTCACAGCCTCCTCGATGCACAGCGTCTATGGAACAGACCTCAGTTCTCCGGCACTCTCCGTCGTAAAGAGGGTGTGTTACCCAACCCGTGGGCCAGGAACAGCTGCCACCAGTTGGGGAATCAGACACGAGGAGACAGCGTTGCGGGCATACACTGCCCAAACAGCACACCAGCACACCAATCAAGAAGTGCAAACCTGTGGGTTTTTTGTCAACCCGGCCTTCCCTCAGGTAGGAGCCTCACCGGATGCAATTGTAACCTGCACCTGTTGTGGGAAAGGCTGTGTGGAGGTGAAATGCCCAGCGAAGTATAAGGACTGCACAATCCTTCAGGCTTGTTCGTCAGATGACCGCAACTTCTGCCTACATAGAGTCGATGGTCAGGTGCACTTAAAAAAGAATCACCAGTACTACACACAAGTCCAGACTCAACTGTTTGTGACCAAGAGCTCCTACTGCGACTTTGTAGTGTGGACCTTGAAAGACACAGTGATTCTTCGCATAGCTCCGGATAGTGCTTTTTGGGATGCACGTTTACAAAAGGCACAGGACTTCTTTGTGAAGGTGGCTCTCCCGGAACTTGCTGTCCAGTATTTTTCTATCCCACCTAGCTCTCAATCATCATCTGGTCCCAGCGTTCTACGGGAACTACCGCAGCCACAGCCGCCAGCCCAGGACCAGCAGCAGCAGCCACTACAGCCACAAGTAGGTGGGAAGAGGGCGAGACAGAAGCCTGTCATACAAGCAGCCAAGAGAACAAAGGAAGTGTGGTGTCTCTGTGCTGGACCAGAGGAAGGGGAAATGGTGGCCTGTGACAACCAGAACTGCCCAGTCCAGTGGTATCACTTCAGTTGTGTGGGGCTTGTGGACATACCTTCTGCTGACATGCCATGGTTTTGCCCTTCTTGTGCTATATAGTGTTTTTTGCCTTGCACTTCCTGCATTGTTCTACCTGCCTTGCACTTTCGTTATTCTTATATAAAGCTTAATGCATGTGTTCCTTTTTTTTTTTACTGTGTGTGTGTTATGTGTGTTCTATTCAATTCAGGTCAGGGCGCCGTGGCTCAGTGGGCTAGAGCATCATACCATTACTCTGGGGACCTGGGTTTGAGTCCGACCCGAGGTCATTTCCCTATCCCACCCCATCTCTCTCTCCCATTTGTTTCCTGTCCACCTCTATACTGTCCTACATGAAAGGCAAAAAGCCCCAAAATATCTTTAATATAGTTGCCATATCAAGTTGTTCCAAGCATTGTTATAAGTTATTCAGTTCTCAATAAATATTGTTAAGTTATATCAAGTTAAGTCAAGTTAAGTTATATAAGTTATATTGTTTCAAGCATTGTTATAAGTTATATTCAGTTCCCAATAAATATTGTTAAGTCATAAGTTGTTTCAAGCATTTATTTAAAACAAATTAAAAAGTAAGTAGAAAAGCGCAGACCTCTGCCAAGTTAATGTGGTCACAGACACAATATACTTACACAACAGCATGTTCTCAAACAATCCTTTTGCACATATTCGTTAAGGCACAGCAAACAGTGACAATTTTATCTAAAGGCATTAGGTTTTCACCCTCACATTTGACAAGCATGTGCACAGGTACAGTTGAGTGCAAAAATTTGAATTTATTGCGCACAACACCAATAACCCTCTCAACATGAATTCTGAGATGTGCTATGGCCCGAGTCTCCTCCACATCTTTCGCCTCCAACTGCGCACGACCCCTTGTGAATGTAGGTAATTTCACTTCAGCACACATCATGCCTACACTTTCTCTTATATTAAAGCCCCTATCTGCCAGCACAATGTCACCTGGTAACAGTTTGTTCAGGAAACCACTTTGCTCAGTTATATGCTTGTCGCTTGTGCGGCCACCCCACCCGTTTGATATGAAGGAAATGACACCCTGAGGCGTGATAACAATTAGGTACTTCATGGTATGTGTGTGTTTGTATTGAGAGAAAGTCTGTGCACGTGCCAGTACATTTGAGGGTTTCTCAACGAACACCTCGAAGCAGTCCACAATGGCAGCCACATTTTTCCCAAATGACTCCACAAACTCATGTGGCATACTGGTCAATAAGCATTCTCTGCTTGGCCAGAACACCAATGGACCCAGCCGTGCGTACATCACTCCAAGGGTATGGTGAAAGGCATTGGCAACTGTTGTCCTATGTATTCTAAAGAGATGGCTGAGGTGCTGTACTGGAAGGTCTAGTCTGAGGCGCATTAAAGTCAATAGGACAAGCTGGAAGGGTGAGAGCTTCCTCATCTGACCTTGAGGCAGAAATGGAGTGAGGGTGAGTAGAAGTGTCTGGAATAAAGCAAAGTTTGGAAGCCCTGTGTAATAGTTTACTGTTTTATCATCACCACTCAGAAAGTTCTCATTCATCCGGTACTCATCAAGCTCCCGCTTCAGCTCTCTGTTTTCTTCCAAAAGACTGTTGATAACCTCTTGTCTAGATGTGCACAATCCACATTCCATGTCCTGGACTGGTGATTGTGGTGGCTGCTGGTGGTCCTGGACTGGTGGCGGCTGCTGGTGGTCCTGGGCTGGGTCCTGGGCTGATGATGGTGGCGGCTGCTGGTGGTCCTGGGCTGATGATGGTGGCAGCTGCTGGTGGTCCTGGGCTGATGATGGTGGCGGCTGCTGGTGGTCCTGGGCTGATGATGGTGGCGGCTGCTGGTGGTCCTGGGCTGGGTCCTGGGCTGATGATGATGGCAGCTGCTGGTGGTCCTGGGCTGGTGATGGCGGCGGCGACGGCTGCTGCTGGTCTTGGGCTGGCAGTGGTGGCCGCTCAAGATGCTGGGCCCTGCGCTTTGCTTGCCGCTGATATCTTGCTTGATCTGTCTCTTTAACATCATTGTGGCCTAACAGCAGGGATGGTTTCCAATCAGGGTGGTTCTCCAGCATCACATATGATGGCTTACCTACAACATAATTGTAAATAGGTTATGAAAAAAACTATGCAGTCAATGCTTTACACTGGGAAAACCCATCACTTAACACATGCAAAATAAAGGGGTACCCAAGGCAAAAGAGGTTGGGAACCATTACCAGAATGTCAACTACTCTGTAGTAACACTAATGGCTGGCCATTAAGCATTTTTGAAGAGACAAAAGTTTGCCAATTGAGTATTTTCGAAGAGGCAACAGTTTGCTAGATAGCCTAGTTAGCTAGGCAGACACTCAAGATGCACATATGGTTAGGAACCACGGGTGTAAAGAACTAAGAGAGAGAGAAACGCACAACAGTGACCATATTCCAATAACAAGGTAGCATAATGCCAGGAGCAGAATCCAAACTACGTTTTAATTGAATAGTGTTTAGTTAGTTTAGTTGTTTTGAAGACAACAGTTTGCTAACGTTAGATAGCCTAGTTAGCAGCAACGTCAGGTGCACTGCCGGGTTAGCAGCAACAACAACATTCTAGGTAACGTTAACTTCGTAGATTTAAGAGACAAAAACATCAAGACATTTTTAAAGAACATACCCGAATGAAAATGGAGAGAACATACTCTCATCGATTGGGGTACGCAGTCGAAAGTAAGGTCCTTTCTTCTTATTGCCGCCAGCCAAGCAATCCGTCGTCTCCTTGTCAGGTCAGAGACTTGCTCACCCTGATGCTGAATCCATTTAGGAAACCTAAAAAACTGTACCCCACTGTTCCTATGGCTTCCAACATGATTGTGAGAGGTACGGGAGCAGTTCTTCACACAGCAGTGATTTCCAACCATTGTAAACAACCGTAAACAACACACGCATATAGACTGTAAACAGTGACGCTTAGCCGCTAGTATCCAGGACCATCCTTCCAACGAGGGGCGGGGCTCTGTACGAGTACGGCTATTACGTCAACTGCTCATTCCTAATAACATAGTGTTGCTTCGTCAACGAAAACTATGACAAAATATCGTCGTCACCGAATGTTTTTGACGTGAGGAAGACGAGACGTGTGGGTATCTGATCTGCAAGAGTACCGGATCTGCAAGAGGCGTGGTCTAGGTAACGGCTCAAACGTTCCGATTGGTTTAAATTCGCTACTGTGATTGGTTAGAAAGCCTTTAGCGGACCATTTATCTGCCAGGGACTTTGACAACTTTGACGAAGGACCCCATTTGTTTACATTGATGTACGGAAAGACTACTCCTTTCAGTTGCTAAAGTTTTAAATGAAATTGAATAAATAGGCGATTGTTTTGCTACTTAAACGACCGCGAATGAATCGAAAATACAAAATTTAGACGTGTTTTGATACCACAATCTCAAACAACGATCATTAAATGTACACTATACTGTACAAAACTTACCTTAAAAAACGGAACCGATCTCACAAGGCAACGAAACTACCCGTTTTGTGTAAAGACATCTATGCAGGTTAAAGCAAAAGCACCACATTAACAGACCATTTGTTAATCGCAACGAGAAGTAGATGTTCATTTCAACGGACTGAATTGGCCTGAAGTGCTCATCCTGAGAGTTTAGAAGATGCGTGTCAAAACGCCTAAATCAAACGTAAAAACTATAAGTTGTGTTCAATGAACAACAAAAAGACTTCCAGTTCTCTAATTTATTTATGGTCTAAACATAATACACACTTCAATAAAATGTTTAATTGTTAAGCAAATGATGACCAAACACAACATAAGTAATTTTTGCAATATTGAACAGAAATGCATGCAAGAAAACATGTAGGCTAAAGACCTGCTGCTGAAACAAATTAGTGTTTTTCTAACAAGACCAACTGGAACAAGACAGTTCTCCATAAAGCAACAAAGCCACCAACACTTGAATTTCATAACTGCATGTGTTGTTCTGATGACAAATACCTAAAATAATGCAGGGCCTATGCACAATGTTTATTGTGAGCACATATTGTTCAGTGTGCCAATTAATAAACATGATTACGGTAAGTCATTAGGTGATTGTGTGAGTATGCAGTTATGTCACTGGATACTGAGGATGTTTATTCAGGGCTGCCACAGCGAGGTGGTGCAGCCATGTGTCAGGGTGACCAGTCTCTCTGCATACTGAGGATGGCTGGTGTCAGTCAAGGGCCATCACAGTATGATGATGCAGCCTGTGGAAGTAGAAGAGGTGGGAATGAGTTAAAATAAATGATAAACAGAATACAGTAACTTTGTTGAACACCTGTGCTACAAGTGCACCCTGCCTACTGAAGTCCAGCAATCTTGCTTTGGTGTCAGTCCCTGCAGCGGACATATACATAAAAGTGTAAATTTTAAAAGATTATTTAAATAAAAAGTCAAGTCATTTCGAGTCACATGTCTCAATTCAAAGTCACAAGTCACAAAGGCCAAGTTTTAGTCTAGTTGAATTATTTATCTGAGATAATCAAAAGATAATCAAGCAAGTCACTCTCTTCCTTGACGCCTCTCTCACTCTCTACCTCACTCTCACTTTCTCTACACTGCATATCTGTGTTCCCGTCACAAATCGTACTGACACTACTATGGCATCAGAACAAATTAAGCATATGTTTCATACACCTACTTCATGTACGATACTTGAACTTACTCAAGTGACCCCAGGTGATTATGCAGTGCGCAGAAATTACTAAAAAAAAAAAAAGAGCTAAGGAATCGTGCTCCCTCAAAAACAGGGTTATTGCTCACATCCAAATGAAAACTCATTTGGGTTAAATAGCCTAAATTCACCTTGTTCAGAATAAATTCTATAACAATTAATCTAGTATTAAGGGTGGAACTATTCAGCAATGTCCATGTTTAGGTCACGTTTTACTGAGCTGAATGAATGAATGAAATCTCGGCAGACACATTGACGCGCAACACTATTCGGTTCAGTTCAGTTCAGTGTTTGTCACATACATAGAAATACTTTCGTAAGACAATGTAGTGAAATGTGAGAGAAGAAAGATATGCAAGGCAAGATAAAGGTCAGATAAAGGCACTGCGACATAAAACAACGCAAAATTGCAAAGAACAAAGTTCATAGGAAATTAGTCCCTACAATTAGCAACTGAAATGCAATTTAACTCATATCCCAGAACTGTCATATCCCTCAACTGATATCCCGGAATCAAAAAGAAGCGGTCAACCTAATGTCAAATGCTAGGAAAAAGCCTGGTTTCACGCGCAATGGAAAAAGATCCTTCTCGCTGTAGGCCTAATCCAAAGGCTAAAAAAGATAATGCATGGTGGTCAATCATAAAGGAACTAATTTTAATTGTAGTGGGACAAAAGATTAATCTAATTGAGTGGGTGGAATATATAACAAAAAAATACTTGAGATAACAATTTGGCGGACCCCTGTCCTCCACATCAGAACATCACAACACCACATTTCCAAACTCAAATTCATCAGCCATGGGTTCTGACATACCCAGGACAGCGTGGGTGACATCTGAACATGGCAAAATATGGGCTATATTTCGTGGACCTTTGAAGTGTGTTGATGGCTGAGACTATACTTGTAATTTGAATATGTTTATTCTGTCAACAAGACCAAAATCTAATGCGATGACCCCCTTAGTAAACAGGTCAGTAACAGATATCACATAACGGTCCTGATTCTTCGTTAATGACAGGGGCCCAATTAAATCAACTCCTATAACAGCCCATGGCTCATTGACAACAATTGGGTGCAGCACTTTTTGCTACGCTGACACTGGGGACACTCTGCAACCCACTTCTGAACATCAACTCTAACCTTGTTCCAAAAGTATGTGGCGCTAACCTCTTTACCGTTGTCTGAACGCCATAATGACCACCTCATGAGTCATGACATTCTCTAAGTACCTTGTCTCTCTCCGTCATGTTCATACTACCAATCTCAAGCAATCGTTTGTCTTGTAATAAATTCTGTCACCTTCGAAGACATAATTCTTCGCTGCTGTTGTTACAGATCATCTAGTATTACACTGCCCTGGTCCACTGATGTCAGTATGGTGTCTGCTCTCTTTTAAAAAGTACAGAATTTTTTCGTATCAAAGTACTCTATTACAAAATAATGACATGTATGAGATGTAGATGTGTAAATGACGTGAAAATATTTACCTGTGTTACCAATATTACCTGGTTGGGTCCTCTGATGTGGTCCTCTGTTGTTCGCTCATGGTGGTCTATGGTGAAAAAGATGCATGAGATACTGTACTGCAGAAGTGCAAATCCCACAAAACTTCTTTATTAATGTAATTATCTAATGATCAAATAGTTATCTACCACACAAAATACCGGACTCGAGGGGTTTATTGCGCTTCTAAAACTGTTATCACGTTAACCGGCAATTGTTTCATTAACGGAAAACATAACCACGAGAAATATAGCAAGTTATTCCTTGATACCAATTCCTCCGCCAAAAAACATACTTCCTCTTACTGAATGGTTGCCAAGTAACGCATAAGCGCTGCTCCATTCACTTTCTTATGGCGCAGCAGTTTAGAACGAAATGCGGTTGGAGCTGTGCTAAATGCCTAATTTACAATGGCATCGAATGCGTTTTCAACCAATCACAATCGAGGACCGGAACTATCAGTTTTAGAAACATTTTTAGATTACATTTCTTACCTCCGCCAAGGAGGCTATGTTTTCACCGCCATGTGTCTGTCTGTGTACAACATAACTTGAAAAGTACTGCACAGATTTGGATGAAATCTAAGGACAAACTGTGTTTTGGGACAAGTAAAAGCTGATTTTGGTGGTGATCGGTGATCCAGAACACAATCTGGAATTTTGTGACCACATCATCTTGATGGAGGTCTGCACTCTCCGATTGCTTTTCTAGTGTTTTAGTGATATCCTTTCAGCTGAGTAGTAACACAAAAAGTTCTCACTTGGCTTGTGCCATTTATTGTATATCGTAACAAACAGTACAGCTAATGGCATGCTTCTTGCTCTAGCTACGCCTGTAGTAGCTTCTCCATGTATACAGAGCGCTAGCTCCCTCTAGAGGAATTACCTGGCAATAGCTTCACATTAGGTATACCACAGTTTTACTGTAGTGCTTAAATGCATCTACTCACCGAATCAGTTAAGCCCAATATGATTGTTGAAGGTTATGGTGATGATGACTATGATGAAGAGGAAGACTATGCAACAACCACCCGCTCATTCTTTGCTTTAAAGCAGATATCTTTTTATAATAATATTTTGTATTGGATGGCATGTAGTCATATGAAGGGTTGATAACCAAAATCATAACTGCCACTAGCCATCTATAATGTGCATTCTGCAGTTCTAGTTGGTAAATGACCTCAAAATAAAAGAAAACCTATAGTTGCAATATGGCATTGCTCACTGCATGGCTATCAACCACCTAGCCCTACCACCTACACCTACCAAATACATCAAAATAGTGCTGCTTTAAAAACAAACAATCAAAAAACAACGCGCATCTCTCCGCAATTTTCTCCAGCACCCGCAATAGGAACAGCTTCGTTATTCTCCCCCTACTTTCGAATTACCTTTACAAACTCGGCACGTCATTAACATCCAAGATCTTGAAGACTCATTACCACTACCATGTCAAAATAGATAGAAACCTAGCCTGGCACACCCTCCCAGTGACGTAACACCTTCGGCGTTGCTGTCGCTGGTCTGGCCAGCTACTGATCTAAACAGCGTTTCTGAGTTCCACAAAAATCTGGAACTCCACCCCTTGGTCGGGAACAAATCAACTTTGAGCAGCTCCAACGGCTCAGCGAGCATTTCCCTTCGTGTCACATACGTCAGAGGAGCGAGTGGTGTGATTGGTTTTGCTTCGGCACAGCATTCTGACATTGACCAGTAGCAAACCAAGGCATTCGAGGGAGGCGGGTCAACCATGCGCTTTGGGAAACGTTTGGTGTACAAGCTCTTGGTCAGACCAAAGTCTCACAGAGCTTTGAAAGTCGATGGCAATCAGGCTAATAGAAACCAGCCAACAATTTGTAACTACTGAATGTAGAGGTTGGAAGCGTGAGAGCCAGGTGAGAGCAGTGCACAGAATATGTAATTTCCAAACGGAAACCTGTTCCAATTGTATTGTTCCAGACTGTATAAAGGAGTCAACAGTCAGGTAAAGGCCAGGCTATGACATTTTAGGGCTTTAATGGGTATATGTTTAAAATTCAACTTTTTCTACAAAATTGACGTTATGGTACAATGGACATGTACAGTATAAGTTGAGTAGATTAATAGTGTATTCACACATGTATGGTGATTTTATCAAGTTTAGGGAAACAAAAATGTTTCTTCTAGTCTTTGACCCACATAGGACTGTTTGTGCACGTGTATGTGTGGAGAACAGTGAAAGGACGGTTACCTAGACCTCTAAGACCTGCTGCCAGATGTGCAGTACGATGATGTTGGGGCTTGAATGGGGTGACCTCTGTAGTTCTTGCTTCTGTTTCACTGCAATTGAAACACAGTATAAAAATACTTTGTTAAAATTATTAAATTCCCAATACTGTACTTTTCAGTTTACATAAAATGTTTCATGACACCTTGTAGATATGAGAAGTAGTAAATCAGTAGCAAAAGTCCTGCATGGGACTTGTACACTAAAGTCAGAGGTATGCATCATGAAATTTGAAGTTACTTTTCTTTGGTCTGTAAATACAACGTAGAGGTTGATTTACTACTGTGAGGGTAGCAAAACCAAGAGCGTAGGAAACTTTTATGGGGGGGATACTTATAACAAGGGATTTGTGAACCTGCAACCTCTATTTTGTATCTACAAGGTGAAAAAATTCTGCAACTTTTAAATTGCATGAGACACATAGGCTATGTGTTTTTGAGTAGCCTACAAGTATATGCACAAAAGCTTAGCAGTTTTGCTACTTATTTACCTCAATGCCCCCAGTAAATTGCACCGTGGTTCAATGACACAACGTGCTAATTTCATTTTATTTTAGCATGATACGTTTCTATGCTAGTGGAGCACTGGAGTCAAATGAGTAGGCTACATCTCTCTATATATGAGTTTGGTACCGTTTCTTTGTCCATGCATCAAACTTTATAATTAAATAAATTACAATAATAATGACAGCCACCGAAACCACGTGTAAATAAGCTAATAAACCGCTGTGGTAATTAAATGCAACACTCGTTTTTTCTGCTTCAGCAAACTGTTCCACCGAAGGCAAAGCTAGCCGCATAACTGAAGTTAAACTGTGTTAAAATAACACTTATACATCCGATAAAAATTAATTACAAAAACACAACTTACCTGGCAAAGTGGCTCTCTCTATCGTAGGCTCACCGTCGTCAGAGACGGAAGGAAAGAAGGACTCTGCCGTCGTACAGTAGGCTAAACCACTGACCTCAAAGTCAGTAAGGCTAACGTTACATGAGTCTTCTGGGTCTTCTCCCAGTTGGCTGTAAATTATTGGATACTCAATCCCGCCACATATAATTTGCAATAATATATAATAGTTAAAAAAAGACATTTTCTCGTGTAACATTTCACTTTATCTCTTAATATATTCGCATTATTCTCGAAATCCTTCATTAATAATACGCTGTTTTTACCTCAGGCGATGTTTTGAGCAGCTAAGACAGTAAAGAACGTGAAGTTCAGTTAACCAATCGGAACGTTTTAGCCGTTACTTGACCACGCCTCTTGCAGATCCGGTAACTCTTGCAGATCAGATACCCAC
>JAODXP020000020.1:3957728-3986479 GCA_027497455.2 Sardinella longiceps | reverse complement strand
CAGAGCGCTCAATGGTGCTTTTTGCCCCCAATGGCACCTTCGAGGTTGCACAGCCTAAAATGCACTACCTTAACCCTATTCCTAACCCTAACCCCCTCAACCCTCATCCTAACACCAAACTGAGGGGAGTAGAGCCTTGAAGGCAGCGCTGCCTGGAAGGCACAGTTGAGGGCAAAAAATACCAAAGACCGTTCAGAGCTAGGTGTGAGGCGAATGGCCTAGGCTCCAACCAGCGCAGGAGCATCCCCTTAGCCAGTTAGCCTGGCTGTGTCGGCTGACAATGCAGAGTCTGGTCCCAGCCACACAATACACAGACACCCAGGGAGAAACCTTACTGTGCGTTCAGACCAAGACCGATTCTGGCGACATGGGCGACGGAAGTAATTGACTTTGTATGGAGACCGGTGATTTCGACGAAACTTGGGCGATAAAATCAAGTTAAACTTCGGTTAACTTTATGTAATGAGCTATGATGCGGTTGGGCGATTACCAATCAGAATGCCGATATACTGTCGAGATGCCTGTAGAGAAGCAGGATCGAATGCTAACGTCACAAGCAATTTTGTCGATTTGGTTGCTCTGCTCAAGCGAGGTTTCTTGGGAGTCTGAACGTACAGTTACACCTACAAATTAGCTGTGTAGTAATGCTGCCTTCACATTGGCATGTTTGAAATCCCTAGGTACGACAGCATAACGACCAGAAGCCAATCATTTCCTATGAGGATATGGACCCAAAATGCGAAGTAGAATTTCACCGTTGGGTGAGCAAGCTACACCTGAATGACAGGGAGGATTTCAGGGAGTATTTTAGGGTATTGCACGCCCAATTTGACGAAATCCTTCGCTACAGTGGGCCACAGATCAAGAGGACACACAGCAGGCTTTGGTGATGCATTGAGCCCATCGAACACCTAGCCGTATGTCTCCAGTAAATTCATATTTTATAATTCTCTTAATCACATGTTGACATACGAAGAATTCTCAGGAAATATGACAACAGCAATGACTTGCAGAGTGTATGAGGAAATAAAAAAATAAATCTGATTTTGAACATATTGCCTTGCATTTTTGCATCTGCGTAGGTGGTCACACGACAGGGCATCTGGGCGATTTGAACAAGCAACTCGGTTGCCAAGGAGGCATTGAGTCGTTTGACGTTTGTTGTGTCTGGTAACTACAACATATATTGCCACAGATGTATTTTTGTGTTACAAAACCCATGTTTTCAGATAAATCTTACCTCATTTCCTGCCTCGTTTTACAAAATGTCAAGTCATAGATCCTTAACTTTGTAGTTTGTTACAGATAAAAGTGATTTTCAAGTTAGCTCCGCCATTATGGATTCTGAATTCAAAACGTCACACATTGATCTCACTCCCTGATTAGCATTTATTGAAAAATCGCGTTGTTAAATCGCCCAACTTTGGCAGAAAATAGCCTGCATTTCTATTTTCTCCCCGCCCACCAGGCAATTTGTTGCTCTGTTGCCTACTGTCATTGAAAATGAATGGGAGCTAGTTGCCCAACACCAGTGATTTTGTCGCCCGTATGACCACGAGGTAAGGCCCAGTCCCATTTAAAGGATTTATCTGGAGTGAATCAATACATTGCCCTGCTGTTTTAGGTCTCGTTCAGATTGGCATCCCAAATCTGATTTTTTTGCATCCAGATTGTATCTAGAATTGATTTGGGGTGGTCTGAACAGCAGAAAACCACATGCATTCGGATTTTTTCGAATCTGTTCCACCCTACTTACCTGTGTTCGAACAGCTTTTCCACATGTGATGAGATTTCACTGTGTCACTTACGTCATTTGTCACGTGACACAAACATCAACACGTGGAATGCAGATGGATGGAAGTGAGAGAGTAAAGGAGAAAGCTGGTGTGATTCTGTCTTAAGACCACCGCACACCGGTTCCGACACAGTGCTGTGCACTCTGGCTATGTTCAGACTGCACTCCAAATCTAATTTTTTGCATATCTGATCAACATCAGATCTCTCTATCGACCGCGTTCACATTGCTTGTCATATCGGATCTCCATGTCCGCTAATCACCTGCCATATCCACGTGGGTTACTATGGTACCCTAAAGCATCATGCCCACAAATAATAAACAAAACCGCGGAGGGTAGAATGTTGGTTGTTTCTCTGTCAGATCGTTGAGTGGGGCCGTAGCACACAGCTACAAGTAACAAGGAAGTATCAGAGATGGAAGGATAACGTTACTCATCTTTATTTCAGTGCACCACTGCAGTCCAGCACAGTTAGTTGCCTTTCTGATGCGTGGTTGAAAACTTTCACTGACGTTGCTTTCCACACGCGAGGTAAACTCCAGGTCATATGCAACTTGCGGCAAATCCATAACGCGCACTGACACGTTGTTGTAACAAACGATACCATTTTTTAAAAGGAGAATTAATTAATCTCTCACTTCCGTCCATCTGCATTCCACGTGTTGATGTTTGCGTCACGTGACTAATGACGCAAGTGACACGGTGAAATCTTCCAAAAATCCCATGTGGAAAGGCTGTTCAGTTTGCAGCATATCCGATGTGAATCGCAATTGACACCACATAGCTATGTGGGGCGTAACAGATTCAGAAAAATCGGAATTCATGTGGTTTTCTGCTGTTCAGACCACCTGAAATGAATTCTAGATACAATCTGGATATGCAACAAATCGGATTTGGGATGCCAATCTGAACGAGGCCTCTGCTTCCAACATTCGATTCCATTGTTTTCAATGCAACCCCGCACACCAGCGCCGAACCCTTCCGCCGTTGATTGTGAATTACGATTCAAGTCTATTTTGTCAGAGCCGCCCATTGACATCCAGGGCCCTATCTTGCAGACGGTGCACCATGCCTTCGCGACTCGCGCAAGCTGTCATTGCTATTTTGTGTGAGCGCATGGTTCGTTTTTCTGTCAAGTAATTCACGTTGTCTAACTAGCAAGTGACTTTGCGTCCTCAAAGGTGTGTCGAAGGTGTGGCTAGGCGCAAAGCGCTACAGATGCTATTACACAGACACAGAAAGGGATCCGCCAGTGACTGGAAAAAACCTGGTCATTCGTCAGTCACGCATTCCTGAAATGCTATTTTATGGACACACAACGCAATAGGTAATGCAGTCCTTGTTCCAGCATAACAATGACGGCCACAACAATAATTATTACAATCGGAAACTCATTATGATGCTCAGGAAGATGTGGTTCACCACAGTTTATTAGCCTGCAACAGAAAACGCGAGAGAATATAAGAAGGGGGACGTTAAATAGAGAATCAAGTTTACTTTCGCTTTCGAATGAATATTCCGAGATATCTATCAGGACTAAATCAGCTTCCTTCGTGTCTTGTGCAGGCTGTAGACATCAATTTAATATTACCATACCCATTACGGCTCTGACTATGATTAGACCCGAGGTGTGAGCTTGCTCGCTATTCAATATTTTAATTTCTTTAAATGCACAAGGAGGAGATCAGCTGGTGTGATAGCAATTCACCAGGCGCTTTGCGCTGTTCGTTCTTAAAGGCAATGCGAGATTGATCTGTCATTGGTTATGTCTGTGTTACACCCATAACACACCCATGATTAATTAGGCATCCAAGTCATACCTTTATAAACTTTGCGCCGGCGCGAAGTTCATTTTCTGCGCTGTGAAAATAGCAAAATCCCGCCCGCACGCCCCCAAAACCATATGCGCCATCCGCCAAACAACATTTGACATTGGGGGCCTTATTTTGACAACGCAATGTTAATTTCACAGGCTACTGTGCTAGGCGAAATTGCACTTGACCCCTCCTCTCCGGAATACGGCTAGTTAACTGATTGGCTACAAACAGGCTTAGCATTGAAGTCCAGCACCTGATATTCTAAGTTGAAAACTGTAGCTTACCTCCATAATTTCCACCATTGATGAAGCTCAAAGTTACGCCAAACTTCATTCCGTAGATTCCTGTGAGTGTTTACATTTAAACCGAGGCAGAGAACTTTGAAAGTGCACATTTAGGTTGGATATAAGGTTATCTGTACAGCTTGTCTCTATCTAGCTTGAAAGCGTGTTTGATCTGAACTAACGCGAGATGTAGAGTAGTTCACTACTCAGTATGTCGATCTCGCGTTATTACAGACGTTTTAAAAAGAAAAAGTTGCCTATTATCACCGGCCGTAAATCCGAAGAGGCACAAAACTCTCAGTGCAGAGGATCTAGACCATATCGAGAGCCAGAAATATTAATACAACATCAAGAAGTCCACTGCTTGGGCAGTAAGTGTTTTTGTCGATTGGCTACGAGGCAAAGACATTGTACTTAATATAACAACTAGAAGCGAGTGGCTTAAACTAGTACCTTACGGAGTTTTATGCAACCGTAAGAACAGCAGATCGGGGAATGAGTATTCTGTATCAAGCTTCCTGGCCCTCAGAAGTGGCCTCAATAGGCACTTTAGCCACAACATCATTGCTGACAAAGATTTCAAAGCAGCAAATGACATTTTCAAGTCAGTCATGAAAACCTATCACAATAATGGAAATGATTGAAGTGAACACAACCCCCCCCCCCGATCTCTGATGCAGATCTGCCTGTCATCCGCAAGTCACCATACTTATCGGCAGATGGCCTTGAGCGGAAAGTATGGTTTGACATACAGCTGGACCTGGCGAGAAGGGGAGGGGATGGAAACCGTGACCTGAATATACACTCGTTTAACATCAAGCAAGACACAGTTGGAGTGGAATATGTGTGCCTGTCACACAATGCGAAAATGCAATGCAAAAACAGCTTTACAGAGGGTTTTTGTTCGCCCAGCTCGGGGATCCACATTGTCTGGTTGTAAGCTTCAAAAAGTACATCTCTAAGTGTCCATTTGATGCGAAAGCGTTTTATTTGCCCCCCTACGTGCTTGATTGCCAAGATTGCTGGTACTCCCATGATCCGATGGGGGTAAATTACCTCGGTCTCGTGCTCCCACGCATCAGCGAGGCTTTGGGGCTGTCCAAGTGCTACACAAACCACTCATTGCGCAGCACAGCTGTGCAGCTGATGTCGGATGCTGGGCTGGAAAACCGACAGATTATGGCTGGGACCGGACACAGGTGCGCCACCAGCCTCCTAAGCTACTGGGTCATTCTACAGAATCGGTGCCATTTGTGGTTGAAGAGGGTTGAAGTAAAATACATTGAAATGTTCAATTTTTTTTATTTTATGTGATCTGTCTATGTCTATACTATATTAAAAAAACAATTTCCCACCTTAACATGACACTTAAAGATATTTTTCTGCATATTTATCTGATACAAATCACATTTTAATTCAACCCCGTCACGGACATTTTGTAATGCCACTACTAATTTTTACAAAAGGGTAGTGGGCAACTACTAGCATGGCTTAGTAGTTTAGATGTCCCTTTAATTATCAACATATTGTTACTAAACAAAAATATATGGTAAACCCATTTATGTCTTCATCACACTCTGCAAAATGATAACCGTTTATGATTCTACTCTGTATTTTTGGTAGAAATGTGCAATAACATCATGCAAAGTTAACAAAATTGACCTTCACATAATTATTATGATTTAATACACACAATAGAAAACATCCAGCTGCTGCATTTGTTTTTTTTATTATAAAAAAGTATAAAATGTATTACATAACAGGGTTGAACTGTTCATAACAGGGTTGAATATATTGTAACAGGGTTGACTCATCACATCATACATACATTTTATGCATTTTAAAAACTGTTGTGGTCAAAACTTAAAAACAGCACTGATTGAACCCAGTGACAAACATTTTTTAGATACATTTTTTTCCTATTTTAAAACATTTTTGTCTGAAGTTGTCTATTCATGAGTAAAAAAGAACAAGTGGAAAGAACATCCATCAATGTCTGAATGAAATATGACCGCCGCACAGTCCTGCACATTCTCTGCCCTGTGTGTGTGTGTGTGTGTGTGTGTGTGTGTGTGTGTGTCTGTGTGTGAGACAGTAGTTCTATCATCCCAAACCAGTAACCCTTTACTTAATAGCAGCACCTACAGGTCGATGGTTGTACAGTCATTAAATGTTATATAGGCAATTCCACGAAAAAGTAAACCTCACCTTAAAACTTCAAGTCTCATCTACATGGACATACAAATTCTTTCAGAAAACTTCCAATACAAAAAACATTTAAATCAAGTCATTTTCTGTGTTCACTGAGGTGTCCTTTTTGGTATGAATGGAATAATATTTACATTTCTCAGGAAATTTCACAGACTTCATAGCAAAAACTGTAATCTCCTATAAAAGCTTGTCTGTTTTTTTTTTTTTTTTTTTTCATTTTTTACCATGGGGGTGCAAATCACAAATGACTGGTTATAAGCTAAGTTGATATGGGCTCTTGAGACCAACATTCCATAAACATTTCATCAAATATGAAGTGGCCCCCGGGGACCAAACAAATTTTTTTCCGTACAAGTCTACTGGGGCTACATGGCCACCAAGTTTCATGTGCCCCGGTGTTACGGTGTCCCGGGAATCTTAAAAAATTCAGGAAGTAGATGACGGGAGAAAAAAAAAAAAAAAAACTTTGAGAATCATTATATGACCGGTCATAATAAAGGACTTCATAGTAGCTGACGGAGCCTAGCCCACACCTCCTTGTTTATTTCCATGTGGCGAGCAGTGACCGGATTAGGCGGATCAATTTGTTCCAAGACATCCTGAAATGGATACCACAGGATATCATCGCGAAGAGGCCAGAAGTACCTGTTTGGTCCTGCGCAGCTCATGCACTTGACCTGCACATGGGTTTCATCTGTGGCAAGAATTATTCCTGGGTAGAATTCATTATCGTATTTGATCAGACACCATTTACCGCACATATCTGTGTTATCCCAATCCAATTCTGTCGGTCTGTCTGTTTGAGACACAGTGGATGCTGTCTGTCTGTCTGTCTGAGATACAGTGGCTGCAACTTGGTCAAATGTAAAGTGTTGCGTGTTGAAGCACTGACAATCAAGTTGCTTGTTGTGAACCATGCACATACAGCTTACATCACGGTAGGCAATTTTCCCGGCAGACATACACACCACTTGATGAATGCGCATGGTGGATGGAATGACAGGCAGGCTAGCTGGCATACCCTGGAGAGCTTCCTCGATGACCTCATCTTCAATGAAATATAGTTTCAATGTTGTCTTTTCACTTAGCACCCTATAGAGTGTACAGGCATCAGGGATGTCACAGCCTTGACTGATTAATCTGTCTGCGGTCCTTTTTAGGGTTGCACCTACACCATCCGGTGCCCCCTTTCCGTGCCCTGCCTCGAAGAAATTCCAGCTCCCTGCCTTGAAACCCCTTCTGGCCAGTTCTGTGCTAAACAGAAAGAAATTACCTTTTTGTCTATATTGGGTGCAGGGGCCGTCACTAAAAAAGTGCACTGTAGTTACGTTGGGGTGAGCTTCGCGCAGGTTATCAAGAACAGGATTGAGGTGTGCCCAGATAGCAGGGGGAGACTTGTGCCTGGATGATGATATGGTAGTAAAGCAAGTTGGTTGCTCAATCTGTCCAACGTAGAGGACCCCTGTATGGAGGACAGCCTGCCCATGAGATGATCCAAAATGAACAGCCTGTATCTCTGTCCCATATTTGCATGTGAAATTTTCAGAAAAGTCAATGTGAATGAGGCACTCCTCCGTAGACATGTGTGCCTTGAGTTCACGGCAGTGGGCATACTGCTTTTTAATGTTAAACAAATGTCTTCGAAACCTGTTCAGGAGGGAATGAAACATCTCCACAAGTTGTTCCTGTGTTGTGTGCATCTCTTCCTTCACAGTAACCTTTACAGCCCGTTCATCCTCATTTTTTCTTTCCTTTTCTTTTACTATCCACTGAGGGAAGACAACATTTTCATCAGCACTGTACAAGCTTGACATGGGAATAATTTCATTCTTGCACAGTTCGCATTCACCGTACATGCAGTGCTTGTTCAAGGGACTGCAACAGATCTTTTCAGCTAAACCTTCCAGCTCTGATGATTCAATAAGCTGAAGTTGCTTGAGCTTCTCGGCCACAAAAGCTAGGTTTTCGTGAAGTTTGCACATGCACGTTTCGCGATCTGCCAGGGAGGGGTGAACAACCCAGAAAGGACGGAGGCGGCAAAACATGGAGTATGATAATTTCCCTGTGTTCTCTGCAAGATATTTTCTGAGCAGATTTTTCATGGTGTCAACCAGGAACCTTTTTGCATTTTGGTTTTGTTCTTTGTTATGGTTTGCTTCTTCCCAGTAGTCATTCGACTTACATCATCACGTACAAAGAAGTCTTTCACTTTTGTTTTAATTTCATCAAAGTTTGTGATCGCCTTCCGGTAAAATGTCAATGTGCAGTTTGTCAGACTGCGTCTTTTCTTTGAAAAACCCAAAACACCCTCAGAAAACGTCTGCAGTCTGTGCCTCTTAATGATCCCACCCCCCACTACTCTTGATATTAATTGCCTCTCTCTTTCGGTCCTTGCCCTTTTGTAAGTGTCCTTTATTTGAGCAGTGAGTGCCTTGTGGTAATGCAAAGTCTTCTTCTCCCCAATTGTGGCATTGCTGTCAGTTGATCTTGGCAAGTCCTTGTTTACACGCTGTAGCCTTTTTTTGTATTTCTCTTTAAGTTGCTTCTCTTGTTTAAGTAATTTCTCTAGATCTGCTATCTGCTTTTTCAGTTTCTCTTTTGTCTTCCTTGTTTTTTTCTTCCCCTCGACAGATTGTCTGAAATACAAAATAGACACACAACTATGTAAGTTCCTAAGGAAATCACACAAGTGAATAAGCATTGTAGAATAGTATTACTATGTGAATATAGCCTAAGCTAGGCCTAATGTTTTAGCTACACAAGATAATGCCCTGCATAATTAAAAAGTATGTTTTAACTATCAATTGATATGGAGGAATGATCATGGCGTGCATTGTTTATTAACAAGAAGGTGGGAGGCATGATTTTTTAACAACGCAGATATACTTCCTACTTTGTTCCAATAACTTGTTCCAATACCTTGTCTATGTGTGGATCTGTGCTAATAAGAACTTACCATTGGCTCTGAGAAACAGGGTTATTACGGATTACACACATGAAGTATTTTCCTAACCTTGTTGCCTCTTTCGCTATGAGCATGCCTCTTTCAGGACCTTCTGGAGGGGCCACCTGTAGAGCCTGTTCCTTATTCTTCTGTCGCCTCTTTGCCTTTCTCCACGTCTTTCTCTTCAACCTCTGACCCCTCTCACTCAGTTCACTGATGCTTTTTTTCTTGCCTGCCTCAACATCTTTTTTCCATCTCTGGCGCTCACTCCTAAGGTATTTTTCCCTTCTCTCTGGATCAGCATTTCTTCTTGCCCTGTACTCCCTTTGCCTTTCTGCAGCTGTTTTTGCCATCATTAAATCTGTAAGTATTGACAAGTCAATAACTTGCTCTGAGGCAATTCCTTTTGATCATTAACTGGTAAAATTAACTTAAATTAACTTAACGTAATTTCTCTGATGAGAATGGCTGGCAAGACCAGTCACTTAAATACAATTTTCATCATACAAAGCAGGGGTGGCCAAACTCAGGCCCGGGTGCCAATTGAGGCTTTTTGGGCTTCTTTCATGTGCTCACCATGATGTCTTAAAAGTAATGAGACTGTTACAATAATCTAATATTAATATTAAGTATAGTTAAGTTGTAATTGACTGAAAATTTGTGTTCTTTATTTCCGATTGGCTCTTGGCAGTATAGGTTTTTCAGCATGTGGCTCACAAGCAAAAAAATGTTTGGGCACCTCTGATTTAAAGCACCCTTGCTTTTTGAGTGGCTAGTGTAAACCTACGGACATCCACTAATAACAAACATCTACATAACAAGTGTATAAGAATATACATTCAATTAAACATAAAGATTTAACAGCCGTTCAACCACGTAACAGTCGTTCAACCCCATAACGCTGAAGAATGTGATGGGGTTGAATGTGACGGGGTTGAAGATTTTATGCTAATCTGTTGCTAATTCTTAATGCGAGATGCTAGCAACATACCAAATGCCATTTTTAAGTTTAGATATTCTTATTATTCATCACTTTAAAATTATTTTTTGACAAAACCTTCTTAACTATGAAATTCTCCTCCAACAGTGTTGAGCACTTAAGCTTAACGGAACCCATATGTTACTAAAAACCTTAAAATATTTGGAAAAATGAAGAGAGAAACTTACCATTTGTCACACCATGCTGTTCAGGGGCCTTTGATGATTCCACTTCCTCATAGGTGATGTCACAGGATCATACCATTATTGTTTAGGCGTGGGGGGGTGGTTGCGTTACAGGGTTGAATTAAATACAGGGACCAAGAAAAATGCTGAATTTTCTCTTAAAATCCAATTCTTTTCGAAACAAAATTCATCATACATGCAAAGGGGTAGCAGTGCTGAATTTAACAACAACAAAAAAGTTTTATTGTACAAAACTGTAAACTCTAAATTGTCTGTGCTGTTAACATAATGGTCAATGGGGACATGCAGAATTCTTAGTACTCTTTAGAAAACAAACATATAAAAGTAAAAATTGTTTTTATTATGACCTTTTTTTCCTCTATTAAGTATTAAAAACATGTAATACTTTGAATTGTTGCAGTTTAAATGTAATTTCATCAATGTTCCGAAAAGTTATATCAGTAGAATGTCTTGGGACACTGAAAGCGCTTAAACGGCACTGAATCTGTGGAATGACCCTACTGGGCACCATCGTCAGCAGACAGAAAGTGGGATCCTGTCTGGGAACAACTCTGCAACAGTGACCGAAACATTGTCTGCAACAATGACTGGAACATCGCTAACAACAATTGCAGCAACATCTCCAACAACGGCTGCGCAAAACGGTGCGAACATCATACCAAAGCAGACATTTGAGTTGCCCTTCTCCATGTCCAATTTCACATTAAACGGCAGCATTCAATTCAACTTTAAAAAATAAAAATAGGCTGAAGCCTTTAAATGTATGCCCGTCTTTGTCTAAATGAAACAAATTCATAAAATTATTAACTAAACAAAATGTGGCAACAGTGGTATAAGCGGGATAATGAACTCCAAGGCGTGCAGATAGAAAAATAACGCACTTATCGAAGTTAAGGCCGCTATGCGTCGGGGCCTTTTAAAATTTCGAACGTGCGTTATTTTTCTATATCGGCACGTCGTGTCGTTCATTATCCCTTACGTGGTAACCCACTTGGATATGGCAGGTGATTAGCGGACATGGATATCTAATATGAGCAGCTTAACAAGCAATGTGAACGCGGTCGATAGAGAGATCAGATGCCGATCAGATATGCAAAAAATCAGGTTTGGTCTGCAGTCTGAACATAGTTTTATTTTGCTAAGCCCTATTGAAAGCCACCTCAATGACTGAATTTCATGTATCGTAGACCAAGTTTGCGAAACTGAATGAGACGGGTCAAAAACTAAACCTAATCAATTTGCTTTCATTTTGAAATGCTTCTGTTACTGTTAGCTGCTGTTTCGCTATTTCAGTCTGTATTGTGTAGAATTCAGTGATTGAGGTGGCTAGTAGCGATCGGCACTATAAAACAGTAGGGCTACAAGTTGATTCACTCCGGGTAATTCCATTAACAGTAGCACTTGTTTTCAAGTGCCCTCAAAAGCAAGACACCCCTTGATTGTGTGAGAAGTGCAGATCTTCTCCTACTAAACGGGACAGCTATTTGAGTAAAAAAACGCCTTCACTAGTTTTACGTTATCTGGGATATTACATGTAGGTTCTCAAAAGCCGTCATCGATAAATTATCATTGAGAAAATCACCCACGAGCTGCTCTTGTAATTCTGGTGAAAGATTTGTGCACTTTGAAAAAGCGCTCTTTTTCAATAGTTTTAACGCAGCAATGCGCAATTCAACTGAATTGTGCTTAGTCGCAATGCATCAGTCTTTCATGCAGGTGGCCAGGGTTCAATCCTCGCTCTATGCGTTCCTAATTTATGTTTATGTTGTATTTCTTTCTAACAAAATTTCACATTAGTATAACGGTGCAGGAACATTCGCCTAACCAGTAGCAAACGTTCTAGTTTCTACTTTCATTGTGCCCCTTCACACAACCAAAGCCATGGGAACTTTCCTATACCAAAATAAAAGCTTCCCGGAACATTATTATCGGGGAAGGCCTATTTTATTTATATTTATTTATTTATTTACTGGATCCCCATTAGCTGGGGCAAAATGCCCCTGCTATTCTTCCTGGGGTCCAAAGACAAAAAAACAAAACTTTAACACATTCAATGATTAAACACAAATACAACTATATATGTTTACAAAGTGTAAAACATCATAAGCTTGAACAATAAATACATAATTGAATAAAAGGCACATTTTCCTAAAAATAGTTCTTTCCTAAGTAATTCCTTACTTGTTCTTTAAAAATGTTCTTTGAATAAATTTTCATCATAAAAGATGGTATACTATTCCATGTAGTTATCGCTCTATATCCAACTGTACGTTGTAAGGCATTAGTGTTGGCTCTTGGTACCACAAACCTCCCTTCCACTGCAGATCTTGTATTATGTGATCAGTTTTACAGAACAAATTGAATTGTCTCAGAGGTGTTTTAGTTGTTAGAATTGACCATGTTGATACCAGTAATGATGCACATAATCTGTCTTCAACTGTTAACCAATGAAGACAGAGTGCATGTTACTTATATTCGTATGTAGTGGGCACTTGAGAAGTAACCTTGCTGCTCTGTCCTGCACCACTTGAAGTTTGGCTAGATGTTTTCTAGAGGCATTAGACCACACAGTATTAAAATACTCCATCTGACCCAGAACCAAAGCATTAACCACTGTCTTCATTGACTCCTGTGTGAGGAATGTTCTGCACCTTCTCACTAATGCAAGGGCACAACTCATTTTATTCACTATTTTCTCTATTTGTTTAGACCAAGATAGTCGACTGTCTAAAACTACACCTAGCTTTGCCTCCTGTACCTGTTCAATTGGTGTATTATTTATGTAGAGTTGAAGCTGAAGGTCATGTGCCAAGGCATTCTTGGAACCAAATAATATACTTTTAGTTTTAGAGATGTTAAGTACAAATTTATTTTCTATCACCCACGACTCAACTTCTTGTAGCACCATATTCAATGTCTCTGTCAGGCCTGCTAGTGTATTTGCAGATGTGTACACTGTTGTGTCATCTGCGTACATTGCTACCTTTGCATCCTTCACAACCAGGGGAAGATCATTTGTGAAAATAGAAAACATCAACGGCCCTAAGCAACTTCCTTGAGGCACCCCGCATTCTAGCTTTACACCCTCAGAAAAGCTACCATTAAAAAAAACCTATGCTTTTGCTTGTTTTTGAGGGCCGTTCCTCAAGACATTTGTAGCACTCGTCTCAATAAATAAGTATAAAATAAATAAGTATAAAGTGCAAGTGCTAGGCTGTGTGGCCAGCGTCGGAAAGTCTGGGCTCGTCTACTGGAGGTAGAGTAGATGTATAAACAGTAGTGCTGTCAGTTTAACGCGTTAATAACAGCGTTAACGCAAACCCATTTTAACGCTGTCAATTTTTTTAACGCGCGATTAACGCATTTGACCCGCCATTATCAATGGAATGTGAAAAAAAAAAAATCTCCGACATTCCAACACTTCCGACGTTTCAGTATGTCCTATGATTGTATTAGGCTTGAAGTAGGCCTACTGCTTAGCCTAAGACCAAGGCAACCCATGCCTACAGTAGCCTACACACGCACTGCACACACGGCACGGGTGTCTGCACTCTGCTCTGCTGCTCCGATGTCAGTGAAAACAAATATTTTACCGACACAATCGTTGACGTTCACTCGCATGTTCGCATATTTAGGTTGTTAATTAGCTAGAGGATTGATGTTGTCACTTAGAAATCCCTTCTCTTGAACTGAATACCCCGCAAATAGGCTAATATCAGTTTCAAAATTGCAGCGCGAGTGAGAGAGGTGAAACAGGTCGGAGCGCAACTGAGAGAGAGTGTTTGTGAGCGTCATTTGATGTCAGTGAAACAAATATTTTACCGACACAATCGTTGACGCTCACTCATATTTTCGCATATTTAGGTTGTTAACTAGCTAGAGGATTAATGTTGTCACTTAGAAATCCCTTTTCTTGGACTAAATACCCCGCAAATAGGCTAATATCAGTTTGAAAATTGCAGCGCGAGTGAGAGAGGTGAAACAGGTTCGAGCGCAATTGAGAGAGAGAATTTGTGCAAACGAGACGCCTACCTGATTCTGAACGTATGACCTTGTCACTAAAATAAGAGCTTCTTGCAGGGCAATTGCCAATATGGCAAAATGTATTTTAAAGGTATGCTCATGCAATGTAGGTTTACTCATGTAAACCATAATGCCATATTTTCATTGAGCCTCTTTAAAATATAGGTTAGTATAATTTAAAGGGCCACCATCCAGGTTTTTTTTTTTTTTTTTTTTTGTAAACTTGTGAACTAGCAACATAAAAGACATCAACATCTCTCTGGCAGTACTTGAACATGTTAATAATTTCTGATGCTGTAACTGGGTTTTCTTTTATTTTAAATTGGTATTCACCCCCACCAATGAATGCTGATAACAGCATTAAAATGAAAATAAATAAATAAAAATGGGACAAAAAGAAATTGAGGGACATTTAGAATAGAAAGAAATTTGCGATCAATCGCGATTAATTATGGAGTTAACTACGGCAAAAATGCGTTTAATCGCGATTAATTATGGAGTTAACTACGGCAAAAATGCGATTAATCGCTACTAAATATTTTAATCGCTTGACAGCACTAAAAAACAGACTAAGTACAAGAGAAATAGTTTTAAATAATGTAATGTATTTAATGAGTGGAAAATATTGTTTTAAAATGTGTGCAAAGATATCAATAAATAAAATAAAATATGAAATAGATCAATAAATAATCAAATAAAAGAATAAATAAATAAATACATAACAAAATGTAATGGATTCAATATGTACAATTCAATTTCAATATTACAATTGCTACAATAGAAAATCACAAATATTCAATTGGATATGGATCAAGATCATGATTCTATAGAAGGTATTGATTAGCAAATTACAATTCTCTGCTCTGCTGCTCCGATGTCAGTGAAAACAAATATTTTACCGACACAATCGTTGACGTTCACTCGCATGTTCGCATATTTAGGTTGTTAATTAGCTAGAGGATTGATGTTGTCACTTAGAAATCCCTTCTCTTGAACTGAATACCCCGCAAATAGGCTAATATCAGTTTCAAAATTGCAGCGCGAGTGAGAGAGAGGTGAAACAGGTCGGAGCGCAACTGAGAGAGAGTGTTTGTGAGCGTCATTTGATGTCAGTGAAACAAATATTTTACCGACACAATCGTTGACGCTCACTCATATTTTCGCATATTTAGGTTGTTAACTAGCTAGAGGATTAATGTTGTCACTTAGAAATCCCTTTTCTTGGACTAAATACCCCGCAAATAGGCTAATATCAGTTTGAAAATTGCAGCGCGAGTGAGAGAGGTGAAACAGGTTCGAGCGCAATTGAGAGAGAGAATTTGTGCAAACGAGACGCCTACCTGATTCTGAACGTATGACCTTGTCACTAAAATAAGAGCTTCTTGCAGGGCAATTGCCAATATGGCAAAATGCATTTTAAAGGTATGCTCATGCAATGTAGGTTTACTCATGTAAACCATAATGCCATATTTTCATTGAGCCTCTTTAAAATATAGGTTAGTATAATTTAAAGGGCCATCATCCAGGTTTTTTTTTTTTTTTTTTTTTTGTAAACTTGTGAACTAGCAACATAAAAGACATCAACATCTCTCTGGCAGTACTTGAACATGTTAATAATTTCTGATGCTGTAACTGGGTTTTCTTTTATTTTAAATTGGTATTCACCCCCACCAATGAATGCTGATAACAGCATTAAAATGAAAATAAATAAATAAAAATGGGACAAAAAGAAATTGAGGGACATTTAGAATAGAAAGAAATTTGCGATCAATCGCGATTAATTATGGAGTTAACTACGGCAAAAATGCGTTTAATCGCGATTAATTATGGAGTTAACTACGGCAAAAATGCGATTAATCGCTACTAAATATTTTAATCGCTTGACAGCACTAAAAAACAGACTAAGTACAAGAGAAATAGTTTTAAATAATGTAATGTATTTAATGAGTGGAAAATATTGTTTTAAAATGTGTGCAAAGATATCAATAAATAAAATAAAATATGAAATAGATCAATAAATAATCAAATAAAAGAATAAATAAATAAATACATAACAAAATGTAATGGATTCAATATGTACAATTCAATTTCAATATTACAATTGCTACAATAGAAAATCACAAATATTCAATTGGATATGGATCAAGATCATGATTCTATAGAAGGTATTGATTAGCAAATTACAATTCTCTGCTCTGCTGCTCCGATGTCAGTGAAAACAAATATTTTACCGACACAATCGTTGACGTTCACTCGCATGTTCGCATATTTAGGTTGTTAATTAGCTAGAGGATTGATGTTGTCACTTAGAAATCCCTTCTCTTGAACTGAATACCCCGCAAATAGGCTAATATCAGTTTCAAAATTGCAGCGCGAGTGAGAGAGGTGAAACAGGTCGGAGCGCAACTGAGAGAGAGTGTTTGTGAGCGTCATTTGATGTCAGTGAAACAAATATTTTACCGACACAATCGTTGACGCTCACTCATATTTTCGCATATTTAGGTTGTTAACTAGCTAGAGGATTAATGTTGTCACTTAGAAATCCCTTTTCTTGGACTAAATACCCCGCAAATAGGCTAATATCAGTTTGAAAATTGCAGCGCGAGTGAGAGAGGTGAAACAGGTTCGAGCGCAATTGAGAGAGAGAATTTGTGCAAACGAGACGCCTACCTGATTCTGAACGTATGACCTTGTCACTAAAATAAGAGCTTCTTGCAGGGCAATTGCCAATATGGCAAAATGCATTTTAAAGGTATGCTCATGCAATGTAGGTTTACTCATGTAAACCATAATGCCATATTTTCATTGAGCCTCTTTAAAATATAGGTTAGTATAATTTAAAGGGCCACCATCCAGGTTTTTTTTTTTTTTTTTTTTTGTAAACTTGTGAACTAGCAACATAAAAGACATCAACATCTCTCTGGCAGTACTTGAACATGTTAATAATTTCTGATGCTGTAACTGGGTTTTCTTTTATTTTAAATTGGTATTCACCCCCACCAATGAATGCTGATAACAGCATTAAAATGAAAATAAATAAATAAAAATGGGACAAAAAGAAATTGAGGGACATTTAGAATAGAAAGAAATTTGCGATCAATCGCGATTAATTATGGAGTTAACTACGGCAAAAATGCGATTAATCGCGATTAATTATGGAGTTAACTACGGCAAAAATGCGATTAATCGCTACTAAATATTTTAATCGCTTGACAGCACTAAAAAACAGACTAAGTACAAGAGAAATAGTTTTAAATAATGTAATGTATTTAATGAGTGGAAAATATTGTTTTAAAATGTGTGCAAAGATATCAATAAATAAAATAAAATATGAAATAGATCAATAAATAATCAAATAAAAGAATAAATAAATAAATACATAACAAAATGTAATGGATTCAATATGTACAATTCAATTTCAATATTACAATTGCTACAATAGAAAATCACAAATATTCAATTGGATATGGATCAAGATCATGATTCTATAGAAGGTATTGATTAGCAAATTACAAAATATACACAGTCTGTCTAGGGTGGGGGTAAAAGTCAGAGTCAGTCAAAGTCAATTGTCCTACCACCAGGAGAGAGGCAGGGAACAGGGGAATCAGGGGACTCTTGGGAGGCTCGCCATCAACTTCAATCCTTTCTTAAAACCTGACCTGTAAACATTGGCCAGAAATAATCATGTAGAGATATCTCTAATGTCTAATACCGATGTTCATTCTTGTAGTAGAATGACACAGCTCAGTATACCAGTATCAGTATCAAAATATTTTTTGATATTGCCAGGAAACAGCACAGGGGTGTCCATGTCACCTTGATGACACAAAAGAAAGATAAAACGATGTACCGCATATTATTGTTAGCAGTGGCAGGAAAGTTTTGACATTGTGAATTTAAAAAATGACAAATTCATCTCACTTACTCCTGCAAGTGACGCACATAGAAGTTGCTTGTTATAGTGCCTGGACCTGATTCGGTAGGGCACAGGGTTTAGGTTGTGAGCTTCCTAAAACCAGAAGAATAAAACAACACTTTAATATGAACAAAATGGACACGTAACACATTTCAGAATAGGTTATGTCTGGGAGGGTTGCCAATTGTTTAGTGTCAGCTTATCATCATAGGCCTACCCTTTGCCGATTTTCATTGCATTGCAGCTCCCACCCGCATATGGCTTGCACGCACGCCCTTGGTGCCCAGATAGCCCTTCCATACGTTGGTCCAACCTTCAAATATAAGGAATTATGGTAACACTTTACTTGACGGGTGAGTACATAACACATTCATAGCAGCTTTCATAAAATGCTTACAAAGCATTCATGACTGTTTCATAAGACATGACTCCACCTTCATACGCAACCCTTCATAAATGTTGAAGATAGAATGCCGATAACATATCAAAATAAAAGTCCTGTGGTCTCAAAGCAGCACTACCATTTATGCTTGTCACCTGATCATGTCACATCTGAATATTTCATGAATATCTTCGAAAGTCTACTTTAAATGTCACTTTACTATACAGGTTGCGAAGTATTCATAATCACTTATCTGAGTTTAACACTGGACAGGAGCAAGCATAATTTATTCATTTATTTATTTATATTTTTTAAATCTGTTACCTGAATATGTAATATCAGATACATCAGGTTCCACAAATACTGGTCGACTCTAGTTTACCTCTCAGTGGTAAATGAATGATTATGAATACTTGGCAACCTGTATAGTAAAGTGACATTTGATGTAGGCTTCATAAGATATTCATGCAATATTCAGGTGTGATATGATCAGGTGACAAACATAAATGGCAGTGCTGCTTTGAGACCACTGGACTTTTATTTTGATTGTCTATTTTAGTTGTCTATCTACTCGCTGCTGCATACGTCAAGTGTCTTTCGTCACAACGAACATAAACTTTTTATCTTCATATACTTGTCTTTTAAAATAACCGTGGTCCCGTGCACCCTTTCTGGCTCGATGAACTTCACCCGCCTTGAGGCCACGGTGGGGTGGTGAGCTCTAGCCTGACATAGCCCGACCATAATACTGCTGTTCATCCGTATTCATGGTCTGGAGGTTCTTTAACCTGACGCGATTATACTGCGGGGGGGAGGGAATTCACTTCTGGTTTGAAACGATTGGACAGCTCGTCTAATCATCTTCGCTTATTGGCCGGTAGACTCTTTACCGATGTAAACACGCCCCAGAGGACCGTTCCCAGACCATGAATACGGATGAACAGCAGTATTATGGTCGGGCTATGTCAGGCTAGGTGAGCTCTGAACTGGCTCCACCACATCTGGCTCAGGCCCTTTTCCATGTTCAAGAATGGATTCATCCGTCCTGACGCCTTCACCACCTGGATGGCCAGCACAAGGGCCACCGACCGGGTGATCGGGAACCCATGTGCGACCATCCAGAAAATGTAGCTAACCAGGGCCTCCTCCTCTTCCGGCAGCAATGCCCTGTTGGGGTGGGGTGTCTCCACCCCACGCTTCCTCCAGCCGAAATCCTTAGACACTCTTCTCAGGCTCCTCACCAATAAGGACACAGTAAACAAATATTTGTATTATTGACTGTGCTTTTAGCTTAACCATACCTTACAGAAACCGCATCTTATTTGATAAAGCTTCATCCAAGCTGTCCAACTCATGGATTTGAGTTACTTAAAAAGTTAGCCACCTAGCAAGGTGCTGTTGCGGCTGGAAGCTCGAAGCACTTGGTGTATTTACATCTGTAGTTAGAGAAGCAAGGGACGAGGCTTGTGGTAGCGCGTCCTGGACGGTGGATGTGAGGCTGGTTTTGACACAGACGCAGATTTTAAAGCAGGGTAGCTTTACTGTTTATGGTTTGTATCAGAGAGCGGTTTTCGTTTATTTTGGAAGGTTTTTGTTTGTTTTGGTAGAGCGGGGTGTCGGGCCGTCGGCTGGCCGGCACTTTTGCTTTTTGTTTGTTTGTTTGATCGATCTAGCAAAGCTACCCTGCTTGCAACATGTTTAGCTTGCTAGGTGATAGCGAGAGTGACATGGAGGAGGAATCTCAGGGAGCAGGAGGTGGACGTTCAGGGGGAAGAAAGAGGAAGGGAAGCAATGGTGGTGGTGGTAGCGGCGAAAGCCCAGTTAGCAAAGGCAGACGAATTGAGGAGAGGGATTTCAAAGTTTTGGTGAAATTTAATGAGGACATATCCAAACATGACATCTCCAACCCAGCGCGACTAACTAAGTTGATTAAAGAAACTATTGGAGAGGTGGCATCAGCGAGGTATATTAGCAACAACAAAGTCATAGTGTTTTGTAAATCCATTGAGCAGAAACAGAAGGCTTTGCATTTGCGTAAGCTGGGGAAAGAGGATGTGGTGTGTATGGAGGTAGGGGGAGAGATGGAGTGAGAGGAGTCATTACAGGTGTCCCTATGAATATTTCAGAAGAGGTACTGAAAACTTGTATGGAGGGGGGAACACTAGTGAAGGCTACTCGGTTCTATACTAACATTGGGGGTAAAAAGGTTCCAAGTATGATTGTCTTGCTGCACCTCAGTGACCCTCAGCTTCCTCAACGAGTGATGATTGGATATGTTTGTTACCCAGTTAGGCCATATGTCCCAGCACCTTTGAGGTGCTTTAAGTGCCAGAGACTGGGGCATGTTGCCGCAGTCTGTTAAGGGTCAAGGAGAGGTTGTAGATGCGGAGGAGATCATGACTATGGGCAGTGTGGGGAGGGAGTGCAGCCCAGATGCAGCAATTGTGGTGGGGAGCATAGCGCAGCATATCAGGGTTGTGTCAAGCAGCAGGAACAGAAGGGGGTGCAAAGGTACAGAGCAGTCAATCAGGTCTCTTATGCAGAGGCTGTTAAACAAGTTAAAGCAAGAGGGCCTGTAACTAATCAGTGGGCAAATCAGAATGGGGCACCAATGCAGGATGAAGGGAGGGATGATTCCCTAGTGAGAGGGGATAGGCACACAATACAGGTGGATAAGATAGACTTTCTGGCTTTTATAATCAAAGTCATTAACTGCTCTGCCCAGACAACCTCTCGTACTGACCGCATTAAGATAATAATGCAAGCAGCAAAGGCGCATTTGGACATGGTTAATGTGCCTCTGGAAGAGGTAATGAAAAAGCTATCAGAAGGACAGGTTGAACCCTCACAGTCTGAATGATGACAGGAACCCCTTTAATCATATTGCAGTGGAATGCTAGAAGTCTAGTGGCAAATGGGCAGGAATTTAAGAAATTTGTGTATGAACTTCCAAATTTACCTGATATTTTATGCATACAGGAGACATGGTTACTTCCTCACCTGCAGTTTGTAATTCCTGGGTACACCTCAGTACGGAAAGATAGGAGAGAAGGGCAAGGGGGTGGGTGTTGCACTTTTGTAAAAGAGGGTCTACCTTACAGGGAACTAATAGTGAGTGAGGATAGTGAATGTGTGGCTGTGGAAATGTGGTGGACGAGAGGGGATAGTGTCATAATAATTAATTTCTATAATCCCTGTAATGATTTAACAGTGGAGTATTTGGAAAATATGGTACAGAATGAGGGTAAAAGGGTGGTATGGTGTGGGGACTTCAATGCACACAATTCCCTGTGGGGTAGTGATACCACTAATAGGAATGGGGAAGTGGTAGAGGAATTTATGGATAATGAGTCACTTATATGTCTAAATGACGGGCGAGGCACTAGAGTGAATGTAAGAAGTGGAGCACTGTCAGCATTAGACCTTACATGTGTATCCAGTGCACTAGCTGGGATAAGTGAATGGGATATATGGGATGACTCCACAATAGGAAGTGATCATTTTCCTGTTATATGTAAGATAGCTGTAGACGTAAACAGAGAACTGGACTGGTCTCCAGGAAGGTGGCATTGGAAAGAGGCAAACTGGGAGTTATTTAATGAAATTTGTGAAACTAGAGTAAACCAGGTGCAGATCACAGGGGAAGTCAATGACACGGTAAGGAGCCTGGCTGACATGTTCTTAGCTGCAACTGCATCTGCAGTTCCCAGGTCCCAGGGAAGAGGGAGGAGGAAGATAGTGCCTTGGTGGACTAAGGAGTGCACTGAGGCAATCCAAGCGTGCAACAGGGCATTCAGGGTGCTGCGAAGAACACTTACACCTGAAAAAGTTTCACAATATCAGAATGAAAGGGCAAAGGCAAGGAAAGTCATTAAAGATGCAAAAAAGAAATGTTGGAGAGAGTATTGCAGTCAAATTGGAACATATGTCCAGATAGAACAAGTTTGGGGTATGGTCAAAAAGATGATAGGCGTTTTTAAAGGCAGAACTATTCCTGTCCTGGTGGAGGGAAATAGTGTGGCTAGTTCAGCAAAAGATAAAGCAGAGCTGTTGAGGACTACATTTGCCAAAGCTCATAGCTCAAGCAATCTGGGTGAACAGTGGGTGGAGCGGAGACGAACAACCTTAAGAGAGTGGGGCAATATATGTGAGAAGCAAACAGATTGCAGTAGTGTTATGGATAATGACATCACATTATTTGAACTTAAAAGTGCTCTAATTAACACCTCCCATACTGCGCCAGGTCAGGATGAAGTATGTTACATAATGCTGAAGCATGTATCTGATGATGTGCTGAAGAAAGTAGTTGAGGTATTCAACAAAATTTGGGCCGAAGGAGAGGTGCCAGCTGTGTGGAAGCACTCCTTAGTCATCCCAGTAGCTAAACCAGGGAAAGACCCATCAAAAGCATCTAGTTACAGGCCTATTGCACTCACATCTAACCTATGTAAACTGATGGAAAGGATATTGGTTAACAGGCTGACCTTTTTCATGGAAAGCAAGGGGCTGTTTGCAAGGTATCAGAGTGGGTTTAGAAAGGGTAGGTCTACTCTGGATGCCATGATTAGACTTGAGACTGATATCAAGAAAGCCTTAGCTATGAAGGAGGTTCTTGTAGCTGTCTTCTTTGACATTGAGAAGGCTTATGATATGCTGTGGAAGGAGGGCCTCATGATGCAATTGAAAAGGCTTGGGGTGGGAGGGAGGCTTTTTAACTGGATACTGAGTTTTTTATTTGGGCGGACAATCCAGGTGAGGGTGGGGGCAGACCTATCCTCTGTGATTGAGGTGGAAAATGGCACACCCCAGGGCAGTGTTATCAGTCCTGTATTGTTCAACATCATGATAAATGATGTTTATAGAGCTGTGAGTCCTGACATAGAGGTTTCATTATATGCAGATGATGGGGCATTGTGGAGAAGGGGTAGAAACACCAACTTTGTGGTTAATAAGATACAACAAGCAATTGAGGCAGTTGTGGAATGGGCTGGTGACTGGGGATTTAGATTCTCAGTAGCAAAGACATACTGTGAGTTCTTTACAAACAGAACAATTGCTGATAATGTTAAACTATACCTATATGGGGAACCTCTGGAAAGGGTGGAGGTTGGCAGGTATTTAGGGCTTTGGTTTGACAGAAGGCTCACATGGAAAGCTCATATTGATAAAGTGGAGACAAAGTGCAAGAGGGTGTTAACTCATTGACTGCCAATGACGTCTTTAGACGTCAACTGAAATACTACCGTTCACTGCCAATGACGTCTTTAGACGTCAACTGTGTTTTTTAATGGGGCGGGCTGCAGAAAGACCTAGGGAACCTTGTCTGTAAATATCAGAATTCTCCGTCGAAAATTGTTGTTCCAAATTGATCCTGAGGGTGGCAGTGTGTCACTTTGGATGTGAGATCAGCAGAGATTCATAGGTATAGCCAAGGGAGAAGTAGAGAAAGCTAATGACATGGCTAAATATGCCGCTAGCAAAGTGCAGACGTAAATCGGAGAAGTTTAGGCAGTTCACACTCGATCAGAGTATGTGTCACTGCCATAGTAGTTCGAGTAGTGTTCCGATCGTGGGAGATGAAGGAGATCAACCTTGGGCAAACGGAAATAGCAGTTGTGACTTGTTTCAGTGCCCAGCTAGCTCACAGTTCCGGGTCAGGTAAGAATTTGCGAGCCGGATGTTGATCACTCAGTTATCGCTGTCACAGCCTGTAAATAGCATATATTTACCTTGTTACAACAATGCCTATTTTATTACCAAAAGCCCCCTGTTACTGTTGTTTTTGTGGTCTTATCAAAGGAAGACATTCTCCCGATGTTTGACGTGCTAATAGACCGAAAAAACGCGCATCCAAGACACTAACGTTGTCAAACAAAACGCTGATTTTCTCCCTTTTTTGATAACAAACGGGAATGTTTGGAGAAAGTAGCTTATGTTCGCCTGCTGATTTCTAAGCAATGGAAAGGGGTAGAAACGAACTTTTTTTTCTGGTGAAAGAAGAGAGTCTGCTCTTTCTTGTGGTAGTTTCATTGTTTATGTAGTCGTAACACATAATATTCTGTGGCTCTTTAAAAAACAGTCAAAATCCCCCAAAACCTCTGGCAGTATGGAACGCTCTATTCTGAAAACGGCTGGCAGTCAATGAGTTAAATATGATGAGATGTCTGGTAGGAATGGAATGGGGGGCAAGCCGCTCCTCATTAATGACATTATATTATGCCCTCTTGCGCTCTGCTATGGACTATGGCAGCTTTGTGTATGAATCTGCAGCTGATTCCCAGTTATTGAAATTGGAGAGAGTGCAGTCACGAGCACTAAGGCTCTGTTGTGGAGCACTGAAGTCTTCCCCAATAGCAAGTTTACATGTGGAGCTGGGTGAGATGCCCTTAGCATTAAGGAAGAAGAAGCTGGCCTTAGCTTACTGGTCAAACCTGGAGGGCCATAGCCAAGGGAACCCTGCTAAACACGTGTTAGAGCCATGCTGGGAGTATGAGGCCAAGAGGGGCAAGGGTTTTGGGTGGAAGGTGAGGGAATGGGTACAGGAAGCAGGACTGAAAGAGGGAATAGCTAGCCCGACTGTATCACCTGTTCCACCTTGGCTATTCCCCCTACCTTCAGTGGACATGAACATATTGGAGTATACAAGGGAAGAGCAAGACAGACAATATGTGGCTGGTTTTGCGCTAGACCATATCACTGAAATGTATGGATGTCAGGCCCAGGTCTATACAGATGGATCTAAGGATCCTGTTTCTGGGAAAACGGCTGCTGCCATGGTAGTGAAGGGGATGGGTGTTGGTACCTCCTGGAGGCTGACAGATGGGGTGTCTGTGTACACCACGGAGCTCATTGCCATCATCAAAGCACTTGAGTGGGCTGAAGAGACTGGTCAAGTAAAAGTTTTAATATGTTCTGACTCTGCAGCAGTATTGGGCAGTATACAGTCGCACAGATCCTGCAGATTGGATTTATTGTATGAAGTGTATGTAAGCCTCTATAGGCTAGAGCAGAGAGGTACTGCTGTATCATTCCTATGGATCCCAGCCCATGTGGGAATATGGAGCAATGAAAAAGCCGACCGCCTGGCAAAGAAAGCCCTGGAAAGACCGGACCCACAGGTCAATATCAAACTTGGGAGGGGGAGGATAAAGAACATATCAAGAAGTCCCTGATAGAACAGTGGCAGCTGAAATGGAATACAGGCCCTAATGGCAGACATCTATACAATATCCAGAAAGAGGTTGGGAGAGGAGGAACAGTAGGATGGTGAAGGAGGCTGGAGCTGTAATAACTAGGCTCAGAATTGGTCACACGCTGCTGAACAACACCCAGTGCAGGGTTGGCAGGGCAGAAACTAGAAATTGCATGCGGTGTCCAAATCGGGAAGAGACGGTGCAACATGTATTGCTAAGTTGCCCTAAGTAGCAGCGTCACAGGGAGCAGTGGACAACAAGACTACAAACAGCTGGATGCAGTGAATTCACCCTTACGTCAGTCCTTGGATATGAAATAAGGCCAGGGGATCTGGTTAGGTTCCTTAGATGAATTGGGAACCTGTAGGTGGCGGTATGCGCCCGAAGGCGTAACCCGCCATTTAACTGAAAGAAGAAGAAGGTGCTGTTGCTAACAAGACTGATGTGCTACTGTAGCTGGCAACATTAGCTTTCAAGCAATCTTCAAGGGCTTAAATGCAAGGGATTTGTTTGAAACGATAGGCTACATCAGTTTCTATCTGTGGTTATATTTTCCTTTACTTTATTGAAAAAATATATTACAATACAAGGTGATATCAAAACTGGAAAACTAACGTTAGACATTTCAAACATGACCATGCTTTCGTAGCATTAGCCTACTTGCCACCAAGTCAAGCCATGGTTAGCCTAGTAAGTTAATCACGCTAGCGCAAAGTTACGTAGCGCATGATCTGACGTGAGTGAGGTAACTAACAAGGTGCCTTTGCTAACAAGACTGATGTGCTACGTTAGCTAACAGTCACGATGCTTTGCTGAGTAAACTTACTTGGACTTTTGAAATGAGAGTAGGATACATTAACGATTCGACCAAGGTTGACTGTGCTTGTGTCTACATAACGTTACTGGCTTATAACATTTAATCTTTGGTGATAATTTGTGAATGTTGCTTACACATCTTCCAACTCTGTGTCTTCCCCTAACGTTAACGTAGTCTCCGTCTCTCCCATTCCCAGCGAGGTAGTCACGTTACTGCTCACCCACCAAGTGACGGCAGCTGTCAATGTCAATGTCAAATTTATTTGTAAAGCACTTTATAATAGACAACAGTCAGCAAAAGTGTTAAGACACTGCTAACGTTACATAAGTGGTTTTGTAAAGCGGTTGTGTCCATATCTTTCCTCAACTAACGTTAGCAACATGTAACGTTAACTAATTCAATTGCGTGGTGCCCGAGGACCTTTGCCTTAACATAAAGTGCTACATTAACTGCATTGACTTACCTCATTGTCCTGTCTGTGGTGTCACCGCCAAATTCGTTGCGCGAGGAGAGGTTCTTCGCAAATCTCTGATGATAGAGATAATTCCCGATACTGATAATTCCCGTCATTGTTGGTGCTCGAATGCATGATTGACTCGTGCAATCAAAAGTTGTTTGACCTCCAGATTTTGGCGCAGGATAATCATGCACCTAAGTGCCACCTGGCGGTTGTTTAGGTAAATTACATGTGAATTACATTAATGAATTCCATGACGCCTAACCCCGCCTTCGTGAAACACGAGCGGAAACGCCAATTCTCACATACTACCAGAGAAATTTTAATAGGGGATACTACTAACTGTATGTAACTCAAGGTAAGGGGGTGAATAACCAATTTTCATAAAGAGGTGAACTATTCCTTTAATGTATAAAAACAACAATTAAGTGTATAGTTGTGCTTTACAACTCTTACACTGGCGATTAACACTTCCCTTATTCTAACAATCATTAGCTATCTGGCCATAAAACAACGCTATCTCAGTGTGTCCTTTCTAACGTTCATTGAAATGTATCCTTGCGACATATTTCTAAAAAAGTCTGTTATTTTCTCTTGGAGATTACACTCAACCTATCAACTTGACTTTTCATCAGTTTACATGATCACATTTCGCCACAAGTCCTCACTACAGTCTTTTAAACTCTTCCCCACTTTTATTATCGGAGGCGGTCAAGCCCTACCCCGGAAGTTTTTTTTTATGATATTTTTTTATGAAAGGGGTGTCACCATTCTTGTTGTTTAGCAGTTCGTTGTAGTGTGGCCAGTCCCCCAACTGCGACTCAGGCCAGAATGTGTGACGTATTGAATCGTGATGGAATTGCAATTTCTAAACATGGAAGCAGCAGGCCAAGTAAACGAACAGGGGCAAGTTCCCGCTCAAGGAAGAGGAAGAAGAAGAAGAGGACGAGAAGTGAGGATGCGTGGTGGTGGTATAGGAGGAAGAGGCCGATGAGCACGAAGACACCATGCCGTCCCTGATGAAATTCGGGCCACAATTATAGACCATGTAATCAACCATCACCTCACAATGGCAGAGGCAGGTTGCAGAGTGCAACCTTATGTGCCTCATTCTACAGTCTTCTCCATCATACAGATCTTTCGCACAGAAAATAGGTATGTACTTGCTCAACGATTAATTGTTTGTTGTACAGGATATTTTTTACTGTAACTACTGCAGAGAGTAATGGCATTGGAAGCAAGTGAGACTCCTCACATCCTTGTCTTTGTTGACGAAGCTGGCTTCAACCTAGCCAAGGGCAGAAGACACAGCCGCAACATTATAGGCCACCAAGCTACGGTGGCTGTCCCAGACCAGTGAAGGGGCAATATAACAATGTGTGCTGCCATATCTGAGAATGGTGTGGCAACACACATCCCCACTCTGGGCCCATACAATACTCAAAAGCTACTCATTGTCTTGGACCGCCTTTTTACAGATTTGGTCCCTGAAAATGAACGTGGCCTTCTTGAACCTCACTTGCCACACTATGTGATTGTGTGGGACAATGTGAACTTCCATCGTGGTCAACTCATCAGGGCATGGTTCACAATACACCCAAGAATGATGATGGAATTGCTCCCACCTTATTCCCCTTTCCTAAATCCAATTGAGGAGTTTTTCTCTTCTAGGTGGTGGAGAATGTATGAACGTCATACTCAAGACCAAAGATCTCTGCTCCAT
>JAODXP020000020.1:3807725-3957628 GCA_027497455.2 Sardinella longiceps | reverse complement strand
TAGTGGGGCTGTTTAGCTCTTATAATCATAAGAATTGTGCACAAAATGAAAGAAGCATGAAAATTTCAGGGTTTGTTCTTGATGACATAAGCTTTGATTTGAGATGTGGAGGCCTTCTCAGTTTGACCCCTGGGGTCAGCTAGAGGTCATTGACCTCCAGGACATGATATTTCAATGCTTGGTATTAAAAATAGGTGTACTTTAGGATGTAAATGTGATAGACCTGTGTATTTCTATGTGTATGATCATAAGAAACTCATTTCTGGTACGCTCAACACCCCCAGAGGTCAATAATGGTCACTTAGAGGTCAAAGGTCAAGGTCGATTGGAAAAAACACCACATTTCAGTACCCCTAAATACAAACATCCCTTTCTGTGAGTCTGATCACAAGAAACTCATTTCTGATGAGTCCAACACCCCAAGAGGTCAATGGTGGTCACTCAGAGGTCAAAGGTCAAGGTTGATTGAAAGACAAATCAACCACATTTCAGTAACTATAAATACAAACTTCTCTTTCTGCGAGTCTGATCATAAGAAACTCATTTCTGATAAGACCAACACCCCCAAAAGTCAATAATACACAGAGGTCAAAGGTCAAGGTCGCTTGAGGAAAAACAACACAACTCATTTTCAGTAATTCTAAATACAAATTTGCAACTCCATTGTATTCTATTAGAAATTGCACGTAAATATGAACATGAACAACAAATATAGGCCTATGAATAATAACATGAAAAGAACAGGCCTACTCCAAAAACATAATACAGTTCAATAGAGTTCAACAGGTTAGACTACATAATGAGCTCTCTAAATATTATCATAGTACAGTGGAATTTGTTGTACAAGCCTTGACCTAGGGGTTGCATCATTGCTGGCCTTCAGTGTGGGCATACTACTTGTATCATATATTTAGTCACTGCAGTCACCACAACGTGTGCACAGTGGACGGGGGACGAGTAGTGAGTCTGAGTCAAGATTGAGTCCTTGAAGCTTCAGGTCAGAGTCAAGACCGGTTTGTTTAGTCCAGAACGAGTAAAAACTTGTCATTTTTAATATCCTTGATCAGAGGCCTACAGAATAAGCTAGTGTAGGTTTTTTCTGTCCAAATTCTGCCTATTACTCAAACATGTTAAGCCCACCCAGACTTTGAATCATCGTAGTACATGCAGAGCAAATTCTATTTTTCTAGTGAAACTTTATTCCCCTATAACACTTACATAAACATAGTTGCACAGTACAGTATAATGCAGATAATTATCATGATACTGACTCTTTTACACCCCCTGCCCTTCCACAAACACAAGTGATGGAGGAGAGACCACCTATACCGATTCCAAATCAAGAATGACCGATAGGAGCGATAGGAGCGATAGGAGCGTGGGTCTTATGCAGGGGTGGGCAATTATTTTAGCCAAAGGGCAATTGGCTTTTAGATTTTGACGAACAGGCTAGGTACTAACAGTGAACCGGTTGATGCCAGTCAATTGCCAAGTCTCAAAACAGTAGCCCCACTTTCTCCAGAGGACATGTTAACATGCAGGGTTAAAAGGGGGGATTTTTATTTCAGGAATACAAAAAAAGAAAAGAAAAAAAAGATAAATCAGGCCTATAATCTCTGTCACCTTGGCTAAATGAGAAATTATTCTATTTAGGGAAGGCTCCACAGGCTGTATTAAATAGCAAAAACAGGCCTCATGTGGCCCCCGGGTCTTAGTTTGCCCAGGTCTGGTCTTATGAAATGAGCAGCATTAGATGCAACAAAGTACGCTACAGAAGAAGCCTCATCCCCTCAGCCATCTCCATCCTAAACAAAGATGATGTGTAATGGGTGTCTCCTAAGTATGTTCATCCCCATATTTTCCTACCCCCACTAAATGCATTGCCACCACCACTCATGCTCTTTCCCTGTGCCTATACCAACCTATACACATGTGTTTGCCTTATGTACTCATCCCCTGATACAAATGTGTTCATGTCTTATATGCTGTCTTTTGTGCTTGTCCTATGTGCTCATGTACATCCTCTTATACAAATATGTTAATATGTTTCTTGTCTTATGCTTATGTATATGTGTATACTCTATGCTTGCTGTACGTAACATCAATGCAGAAAGGAAACTGTGAAAACAAATTTCCCTCAAGGAACAATAAACCAATTAACTAACTAACCAACTAACTAACTGAGTTCCATATGCTCATACACATTGCAATACACATGTACTTTACATTTCTATCACATTTCCATCAAAAGGTAAACCTTTATTTACTTTCACCTATCTTTTGTATTGCAAGCTGAGGATGCCTCCACATAAATTAAACTTTAGGCCAAGTTTAAGGTTCAAGGGGGTTTTGTTGTCAGTTAAACCACTTACAAGTACAATGTAAAAAGAAAGCACTGTAAAGTTTTCAGGGACCCTGGTGAGATAGTTCACCACACCACATTAATGGCATCTTTGACCAGACCACACTTCATTTATGAACTGTGCGTAAACCAGTCTAAAAGTTAGCAGCTTCAACTTCAGCACTACTTACCTTCAATTGTTTAATGAAATACAATGGAGCTGTAAGTTTAGAATTAAGTTTTTTTTCCCAAGCGACCTTGACCTTTGACATCTGAGCGACCATTGATGGTGGGTGGGTGGGTGGGTGATGGTGGTGGTGGTGAGGGGGTTGGTCTTATCAGAATTGAGTTTCTTATGATCAGACTCACAGAAAGGGAAGTTTGTATTTAGAGTTACTGAAATGTGGCTGATTTGTCTTTCAATCAACCTTGACCTTTGACCTCTGAGTGACCTTCATTGACCTCTTGGGGTGTTGGACTCATCAGAAATGAGTTTCTTGTCATCAGACTCACAGAAAGGGACGTTTGTATTTAGGATTACTGAAATGTGGTGTTTTTTCCAATCGACCTTGACCTTTGACCTCTAAGTGACCATTATTGACCTCTGGGGGTGTTGAGCGTACCAGAAATTAGTTTCTCATGATCATACACATAGAAATGCACAGGTCTATCACATTTACATACCAAAGTGTACCTATGTTTAATACCAGGCATAGAAATATCATATCTCAGAGGTCGGCGACCTCTAGCTGACCCCAGGGGTCAAACTGAGAAGGCCTCCACATCTTAAATCAAAGCTTATGTCATCAAGAACAAACCCTGAAAATTTCATGCTTCTTTCATTTTGTGCACAATTATTATGCTTAACAGCCCCACTATTAGGGATTGGTATTATTAAAGGGGAGATATAATGGGTCAAAGTCAAGTTTCCTTACTTTTTGTGAGCGGTTTATTAAAGGCTTAGGGTACTTATTGTCTGTCAGACTCATGTTGAAAAGGGTTTTACTCTTAAGGTAGGCCTACTGTATGTTCAGGTTAAAACTTAATTTTGATAAAAGAGATGCACATTGATCTGAATTTCAATAAAATGAATATTTGAAGTAAAATATTTTATCATGAAGTAACTGACTATGAGCATTTGTTGGAAAAGAGACAATGAAGATTTACAATTTTTTGACAATGGCATCAAAAACTTGGCAATATGCATTCCTTATTATAGCCTAATTATAAACTTTTCTGCCATCTGACAGGCAAGGATAAATAACTCCATTCATCCACAATTTGGATAAATAACTCCAGCAGCTAATAATTAATTTATTGTTCAAGCACGTAGAAGTGGGCAGTATGGATATACATGTTGGCTATTCTTGGTGAGTAGGCTAAGCTAACACATCCAATAGGCTGATATTAGCTTGCCATCACATCAGAATATAATAATTTGGATGAGTTCACAACTGAAATAAGTCTAGTAGAAGACACAATCTTCCCAAAACTCTAAACTCAACTCTAACCTACCATTTGGGTTGACTGAGCTGTCCTGGCGAACGAGTCTCTCTCTCACAATAAGGCGTGCTGAGAAAAGCGGACTGCATTTTTGGTAAACCAACTGAAAAAAACAGAGCCCTGGAAAACGGAGCGGACTTTTAATGAAAAATCGGGATCGGATCGGGAGTCTGGATCGGAATTTTTCTGTGCATGCCGATCTGAGACCGATATGCATCTTTTGTTCATATCGGTGGCCGATCCGATCCAAATATTGGATCGGGACATCCCTAATAGATAGGCTGCTCTGTTGTAGTCTACAGGCTCTTTATCTCTGACACACACATGCACGCACACACGCACTGACCCAGTTGCCACCGTTGTAGGCCTACATTTTTTAGCTATAAAAAATAGCTTTTCTGGAATAAGATAGACAAAATGCAATCTGTAAGTCTTCATCATTAGTGCATACTTGTTGTGTAAAGCACTACGAGACAATGTATTGTATTTGATCGCTCGACAAATAAATTGGATTGAAATTTATTCTTACAGTATGATGGTTACTAGGTCAGGTACACGTGGATACATGTGGCAGCTTTCTTGCTAGGGTAGTTATGGTGGTTGATGTGTTGTTTTATGCTGAATTAAGAGAACTGCATAACCCATAAAGCACCAGGCCAATAGGAGACTAGATAGTCAATTTACACTATGTGAGTGTGTCATTTACAAATGCACTACACAGCATAACATGATGTCAGATGGTGAAATTTGGAGTTAAAAGACGACGACGCACAGTAGAGACTTTAGCTGGAGACTTTAAGCGGGTAGAAAACGAAAAGTCATGCCAATGCTAGCAAAAGAGCAGTAACAGCAGCTTCAACAGCGGGGGAAAATAACTCTGAAAGTGAAAATGAAGTAATGCCTGAGTAGTTGATTTTGCTGCTGGAGAATTCGTCGATAGAATGGACTGCACAGTCATGGATAAGTTAAGTCCACCCTCACCTCTGCAGTTTAGTGGCAATCTCGCTGATAACTGGAAACGTTTCCAGGTTTGAAATTTATCTAGCTGCTAGTGGAGCTGGGGGGCTCAAGCACAAGCACAAATCTTTCTACACGTAATTGGGGAAGATCCGTTGGACAATCGAATGAGCAGAAAAGATAAGTAAAAAAAAACAACACAAAAAAAACAGAAATAGTTGCAGAAGGCAGTTGTAAGAAATGTGGAGGTAGTCATGCACCAAAAACATGTCCTGCTTTATAGATATAGATACTGCATTGCTGGTGACACAAAGAAAAAAGTGCACACAGTAGATGAAGAAGCAGAGGAGCTATTCATTGATGTAGTGCAGGCATCTAATGTTAAAAGAGAAGAATGGAATGGATGTAAATGAGACAGTAATACCATTTAAGTTGGATACGGGAACTCAAGTGAACCTGTTGTCATTGACTGATTATGAAAAGCTGAAAATAAAAAGCAAGATTCAGCCGGTGAAGATTGAAGTGACAGGCTACAAGGGAGAAAGTGTGCCAGTTAAAGGCAGCGGTACAGCGACTTTCCAACATAAAAGCCAGATCTTAAAAGCACAGTTGTTGATTGTTGAAAAGAAATTGCAACCGATATTAGCTCTAACAGCATGCGAAAAGCTCAATCTTGTGAGGAGAGTGTTTGCAGTGGCGCCACCGACCAATAATGATCAAGACACACTTATGACAGAGTTAAAAGATGTTTTCTAAGGACTCGGCGGCAGGTGAACACAGGATACATGTTGATAAAACTGTTGCACAAGGGGTGCATGTGTAACAGGTTGGAATGTCCCCCACTGTGTATTTATTGTATAATTATACAAGTTATTATATAGTTTTCTGGTATGGGAGGAAACAAAATTGAGTTTGTTTCAAGCGAACTACACATGCAGGAGTGAATATAGGGAAAGTGCATTGGGCCATTGTTTGTCTTTTAATGCCGTCAACAGGGGCGTGTTTACCATTAGGCCAACCTAGACAGCTGCCTAGGTAATTTGTACAAAATCAGCTCCTGGGGGAGCAATTTCAAATAGCACAGTTACTCAAATCATTGCACTTTGAAAATACTGGTAACAAAGTAAATAACTCAATACAGTTATTATTAGGCTATTATTATTGCTAGTATTTGTAAATACTGCTGATAATAATGGCAATAAACAATTAATATTTTTTTTTTCCTCCAGGTATAGGCTACTGATTTAAAAGGATCCCCGGCTAGTTGGGCATGTTAGCGTTATAAGACTAGCATTGGCGTCAACTTTAATTGACGTTATTCAAAAACATTAAAAATACGACGGTTTTAAAGAAAATGTTTATTAGAAGCTGAAATTAATTTCACTAGTAAAGTTCCATTGCTGTTACGCCTCAATGACTTATGGGTAAAACGTGACGACAAATGGTTGCACTGCTTTCGGTCAAGCTGGAGCTACACATGGACAACGTAAATATTGATCCTCTATCGTATCCTCACCTCTCCGATCATCTTCCAACACCGTGTACTGTCTTCCGCGTTGTTCCCTTAATTCATCGTGGCGTGGGTTTAAACGGAAATCTTAACAGAAGATGTATTTTACTTAACGTCCTAAACTGGTCCTGTAAAGCCATAGAATTTTTGCTGGACAACCATTTGATGTCACGATTTACCCATAAGTCATTGAGGCGTAACCGTAATAGAACTTTACCAAAGAAATGATTTCCAGGTTCTAATAAACATTTTCTTTAAAACCGTCGTATTCTTAATGTTTTGGGGTAACATAAATTAAAATTGACGTTGTTACTAATCTTATAACGCTAACATGCCAAACTAGCCGGGGATCCTTTTAAGCACTGGACTATTTGGGGGGCTTTTTTCCCCTTCAGGTACCGATTTAAATACCGTTCAAGCACCGGAACCGTTTTAAAAGTACCGATTTGGCATCGGTATCGAATAGAACCCAATCGATACCCAACCCTAACATTTATATATATATATTAAAGATCTACCAAAATCACCCCAGTAATCCTGATTCACGCATGTTAAGTAGTTTTCCCAGGGCATGCACCCCTCTCTCTTCGGTACATTGGACTATTCCTGGTTAATGTGACAGTCGCAGGAAGTCAAACTTTGCTGAGCCTAAACCAACAGTGGCGGTGTGAAGACGGTGGAAATTGCCAATTGCCCCAAGTCTCCTGGAACGTCCGGGTGTTTACCGTATTTCTATAGTGATTCACGGACGTAATACAAATTATCTAAAATCTCCCGCGAGTTGAAAGAAATAAACAAGTCTTGTGCTACCACGTAATTCCAGCAGCGCAAGTGAGAGGCGGTGAGACAGGTGCATCAGATAGAGAGAGTTCCCGAGTAGTATTTGCAAGATCCATACCTGTCTCTGTCTCTGTCATCAGTCATCAAATCACTTTGTCAGTAAAATGAGACTTTCTTGGAAACAAATAAAGCAGTTCACCCAGAGGTGTGCGCATAGGGACAATAGTGACATGTCACAACCAATATTTTGGGAAGATAAATAGTCCATACTAGTGCTGTCAGTTTAACGCGTTAATAACGGCGTTAACGCAAACCCATTTTAACGCCGTCAATTTTTTTAACGCGCAATTAACGCATTTGACCCGCCATTATCAATGGAATGTGAAAAAAAAAATCTCCGACATTCCAACACCTCCCGACGTTTCAGTATGTCCTGTGTTTGTACTAGGCTTGAAGTAGGCCTACTGCTTAGCCTAGGACCTAGGCTACTCATGCCTACAGTAGCCTACACACGCACTCCACACAGTGGTGTAGATGTGTCTGCACTCTGCTCTGCTGCTCCGATGTTAGTGAAAACAAATATTTTACCGACACAATCGTTGACGTTCACTCGCATGTTCGCATATTTAGGTTGTTTATTAGCTAGAGGATTAATGTTGTCTCTTAGAAATCCCTTCTCTTGAACTGAATACCCCGCAAATACGCTAATATCAGTTTCAAAATTGCAGCGCGAGTGAGAGAGGTGAAGGTCGGAGCGCAACTGAGAGAGAGAATGTTTGTGAGCGTCATTTGATGTCAGTGAAAACAAATATTTTACCGACACAACCGTTGACGCTCACTCGCATGTTCGCATATTTAGGTTGTTAACTAGCTAGAGGATTAATGTTGTCACTTAGAAATCCCTTCTCTTGAACTGAATACCCCGCAAATAGGCTAATATCAGTTTCAAAATTGCAGCGCGAGTGAGAGAGGTGAAACAGGTCGGAGCGCAACTGAGAGAGAGAATGTTTGTGAGCGTCATTTGATGTCAGTGAAAACAAATATTTTACCGACACAATCGTTGACGCTCACTCGCATGTTCGCATATTTAGGTTGTTAACTAGCTAGAGGATTAACGTTGTCACTTAGAAATCCCCTCTCTTGAACTGAATACCCCGCAAATAGGCTAATATCAGTTTCAAAATTGCAGCGCGAGTGAGAGAGGTGAAACAGGTCGGAGCGCAACTGAGAGAGAGAATTTGTGCCTACCTGTTTATGAACGTATGACCTCCTTGTCACTAAAATGAGAGCTTCTTGCAGGGCAATTGCCAATATGGCAAAATGCATTTTAAAGGTATGCTCATGCAATGTAGGTTTACTCATGTAGACCATAATGTCATATTTCCATTGAGCCTCTTTAAAATATAGGTTAGGCCTAGTATAATTTAAAGGGCCACCATCCAGGTTTTTTTTTTTTTTTTTGTAAACTTGTGAACTAGCTACATAAAAGACATCAACATCTCTCTGGCAGTACCTGAACATGTTAATGTTTACATGCTGTAACTGGGTTTTCTTTTATTTTAAATTGGTATTAACCCCCACCAATGAATGCTGATAACAGCATTAAAATGAAAATAAATAAATAAAAATGGGACAAAAAGAAATCGAGGGACATTTAGAATAGAAATTTGTGATTAATCGCGATTAATTATGAGTTAACTATGGAAAAAATGCGATTAATCGCGATTAAATATTTTAATCGCTTGACAGCACTAGTCCATACCAATATTTAGCATTTTATTTTTACATGACAAAGTTACAAATTTATTTGCATATTTCTTGCGAACACTATATTATACTTTTAGTAGTTATGTTTAGTTTTTTTGACGTGCCAGCATTCTGCAACTCAGACCAGGAGCAGCCACGTTCATCTCACATGGTCTTAAACAAAGCAACCTACAGATAGCAGACACGGGGAGAAGTCTCTGGTAAGCTACTAGTAGCTGCAATAGAGAGCACCAAATTACCTCTGTAATTTTTTCAAGCCGAAAATAAAATGTTGACGTTTCATATATAAAACCTGTCGCTTGGCGCAAGCGTTTCTGAGAAAATTCTAAAAATGGAATGCTTGCACCAAAAAAGTCGAATTTCACATTTCAGCATAATTTGACAGTATAAAGCCTACACTTTCAGTTTCTAATTCAATTGTGCCAAAATTCAAACCTTAAATGGGCTCAGACAAGTCATGGCAACCATAAATCCCATACTGACATCTGCATTTTCACATATCTTAAAGTTAGCATCGTTGTATAGTCTACTCAAAATACCAAAACACTGGCTCTTGTGTTAAATTGTATTTTTTACATTACAATCTGACAGATATTATGTGTAAATTATCATTAAACAACTTGATTTTGACTGTTTATGATAATAGATTTAGGCTATCTTAATTTTATGACTCGCAATTAGTGATGTATCAGAGCTAAGTTTTTTTTTTTTCCTCACAATGTGAACAACGTCGTGGTCCAGCAGTAATGCACCTACCTGCTACGCGGGAGACCGGGTTTGAATCATGGTCGATCCGTGCACTATTTTTTTCACAAAATGTCACGTTAGGATAACGTTGCGGGAACGTTCGCCTGACCAGAAATGCAAACCAACAGCTAACGTTCTAGTTCCGTTTAAAAAACTTTCCTGGTGCCCCTTCAGACAACCAAAGCTACTTTCAGGGGAACGTTCTCATACCTGACAGAAAACCTTCCCGGAACGTTCCCGAAACCAAAAAATGTTACTGGGGTAGCCTAATAATCCCCTTGTCACATTGCTAATGAACTTCATGGTGGTTTTTCTCAGCATTCTTTTTTTTTCCGACTTGTAACATTGTAACACTTTGAACGCCCATATCTCTGTCATTTGTTAGTCAATATTGTTGTCAATGTTAGTCAATAACATAATTTTGAAAACATGTGCCAAGCGACTGATGCAGGGTCACAATTGTTTAAGCAATCATGGGCACTTCAATTTATCTATCTATTACCGCGCGCACGCCGCCGCCGCTGCAATTAATATAGCGGGTGAAATGGTTTTCCTTCACTATCTTTGGAAGCTTTATGTGGGTATATCTGCTATTACAATGGAGGTATTTGGTATCAAATTAAACTAGACAGCCAGGCCTATCCATTGGTATCACTTGTAACGGCACTACCTTTAGATTTTATATTAACATTTATAGGTAAGAGAATATAACATTTATAGGTAAGAGAAATATCTTTATCCGCTATTAAAGGCTACATAGGCTAAATTGGGTTTAGTTGGCTGACTGGGGTTCCATCTAATCTAACCAAGAACTTGCAAAAATCACCACACATCATGATATAGGCTAGACATATAATTTGCTCAGACAAGTTTTCTATCATCCATTTGCAGGATGAATTTTCATTAGTAGCCTAGATATACTGTGTGATGTGTAATTCACTCTCATTCATTTAGATACATTTATAGCCAACACTTTGGAATCACCCAAATCAACCCAATAGAGTCAGGAGGAAAAACCACATAAGTAAAAGCACAAAAATATGCAATGTAGGCTACTGTTATTTGCAGATAACCTTCTTCAAACCATTGTCTTCACAGTATTTTTGGGCCAGGCTTTTTTAGCTTTATTAATAAATTGTTTAAAAAGTAGAAAAGGGTGGGGGAGGGGGGTTGTCCCTACCAATGTTGAGACCAAATTTACGCCCTTGATTACAACACTGTTTTTGCTTGGTAGAAATGTGTAGGTTAAGACATTTTCCTACCGTGCCTGTTTTTTGAAGTTGCATCTGAATTGCATTTGGATATGGGCAAATATAGGCCTAATGATAAAGCTAATAGATATATGTACTGGTTATGGGGTGGTAAATGAAAATCTGCTACAGTTTGAGGAACATTATTAGTGGCAGTATGCTATAGATTCAAGGGTGCCATGTAGGGATGACCTTTGTTTTATGTGTGTGAATGAATGTGGAGGGCCCCATATTTGTATTTCGCCTAGGGCCCCAAAATGTCTAAACATGCCCCTGACCGTAAAGATAGTAGTCCTACTTTCACAGAGTAAACCAGTTGTGTAATGGTAAGTAAGTGCATGAAAATGTTGGAGGATAGCCGTCTCAGGTTTAGTTTTTTTTTTTTTTCCAATCATTTTTTCAGGCTAATCCTGATATTAAATTTGCAATTCTTATTTTACTCACCTTGGTATTAGCATCTTCTCTTGGACGTAATTCAGATACTGTGGGTGATCTTTCTTAGCCATATACAAACACTCCCCGTGCAGAAAAAGGATCCTCAAGCAGTTCAACATATTGTAAAGGATATCTGGTTCCTCAAACCTAGCCATGTCCTGTAGGATGGGCACAAAATAACTAATTCAATAAATTTCCAAATCTCGATGTCACTCTTTCATAGTTGGGTGTAACAATCATACACCAAACATTCATTTAAGGATGCTCCTGCATTGACACAATGTGGACATCCTTATAATAAGCAGGATAATGTATTGTCCCCCGGTCATTATAAAAAAAATATTTCCCTTGAGGACGAATGGTCTCCGGTTCTTCCTCTCTGGAAATATTTTTCTATAATGACCGGTGGACAATACATTATCCCTTACGCATTAAAGTATATTGGATAAATTCCTTGTTAATGTTTTACCATGGGAAGAATAAGCTCATGCATGAAAAGTCATTTGCACCAAATGCATGTGAATGAGCTGTTAATTAATGGTCAATATTTGTACCCTAGTGTGAGTCAACTGAGAGATAGTTAGAGATGGCTAGAGATGCAGTGTATCCTCTGAAACATAGAAACATACTGTACATGTAGCCATGAGAAAATGCATTCATGAATACATTGCATAATATCAACCAGTGCTGAATGACAACCTGCAGTATAGTATAGATGAGTTTTAGGGACACAGGAAGCTCCAGGTAGATGAACTCCTTGCCTACATTTTTCTTCCAAGCTGTAAAAAGAGAAAAATAAATTAACAAATAAACAAATAAAAACATATTCTGCCTTGTACACAAAATACAGTGGTGAAAACAAGAATGAAATGTGTCAGTATGCAATTCTGATTGGATTGACATGTCATTTGTTGATCTAACAAATCCACACATGTAAGAAGAAATTTACACTCCCAAAAATTGTTATGTGTAATAGAGCAAAATGGAAGGGAGAGATTAGTAAGAAGAGTAACATTAGTAAGTCGTTATAGTCAGGGAGCCAAGGTCTCAAAAATGGGTTGAACCTGACACCGTCTGTTATACTTTTTATTTGTGTTTTTTTGGTTAACTTTAACCCCAAGAACAAATAATTGGAGGGTCTGCTCTGCCGGAAATATCGCGAAAAAAAGTTGTCCCTATATTAGTGTATGCACCCTTCAATATTTAGCAGAAAAATGTGAAAAACTTTTTTTTCCCTTCCAATCCTCAGTGCCTGTCGAGAAATACATTCCAGATGCACAGAACATGTGTGCTGACAACATCCACTGAAAAGAAAATTCTTAAAACACATTTTAATATGATTTCTCATCAGTTATGCACAAAAAATAGCAGATTTTCTCACTTTTTCCAAATATTTTCATATGTACTTTATTGCTTGCAATTAACTATTCCCCCATCAGTCATCAGTCCATATGTCATACTTTGTACTTTGTACTTTGTACAATGCTTTGTATTGTACTGTATACTCATATAGGCTACTCTATTTAAATAGTTTATAAAATTTCAACCAAAATTATGGGATCAGTAATGATTTCAATTCTAGTTTGTAACCAACAGGCTTAGAGTCTCAATATCATTTTAGGCTACTCTGAAATGTCTCTGAATGACATAACCTACTTGATATTTAAAATAGTTGGCAGCACAGGGAATCCACGTGGAACTGCACTCTCTCCTGCACAGTTCACTTTGAACAACACAAACCTCAAGTACAACTCTGAATCATAGCATATGCAGATATTCCCTGATGACACTGCAGTTGTTGGGTGTTTCAGAGATGGCCAGGAAAGGAGAGTACAATAGCGTTGTGGAAGACTTTGTGGGATGGTGTAGTACTAATCGCCCCAGTTCCCAAGAAACCCTCCATCACGTCATTGAATGATTATGGACCTGTGGCCTTGACTTCATTCACTATGAAGTCCTTTGAATATCTAGTACTACCTCATCTCAAAAACATCGCCATAAGTCATTAGTTGGACCCCCTGCAGTCTGTCTACAGGGAAGTGGAAGTGGATGATGCAGTGAATATGGCTGCATTTCATTCTGCAACACCTTGAACAGCCTGGGGCCTGTGCTACAGTGCTGTTTGGGGACTATCATACCTTTTTTGGATTATCATACCTAAAATCCTTACCACCTAAGTCTCTCAGTTCATGTCCTGCCATCTGTCATTGGCTCTCCATCTTCCTGACTGACAGGATACTCCTAGAACAACCTAGAACTCAACACTCTATAGCTGTGCTCTCAAACTATGGGGCGTGGACACATGTCAGATGGGGCACAAGACGTCTCCTTCCTATTGACCAACAGTTACATGTAGACTCTTAAGTTTCAAGGATCCATCATCTCCCAGAATCTAAAGTGGGAGATCCAACTTCTTCAACGGTATCCTCAAAAAGGCCTAGGTTATATGATGATGATGATGATGATGATTTATTTTCATCATCTACACTGCTGTCTTCTACACTGCTGCTCATTCATCACAGTGTGGTTTGGAGCAGCCACTAAATAGGACAAGCAGAGACTACAATACAAAATTTGGTTGAAGGAAAAGTCATTGTGCACCCCTAATGTTCCAATTGAGGATACAGTTTTATATAAATTCCTAAATCATCATCATATCACCATCATGATTAAAGTCCTTTACATATCGTTTTTCTTCTGTTTCATGTCGGACATGTGACCAGGAATAGTTACATTTTTTAATCCAACAAATAAAATAAGTAAGAAAGAAAGAAAGAGAGAAAGAAAGAAAAATAAATAAAGAAAAAGTGCTGAAAATCAAGTCCTCATTATATTCAAAGTGCCATAGCTTTTGATCCATGGCACCTAGAAACAAAATTCAAACTTTATCAACTTTGACTCAGTGTTATTCATACTAGGTTCAGAGATATACTTAGTTTAGTCTTTTGCCAATGTGACTTATCTTCTCCGACTATGTTAAATTTCCAGTATGTGGAAACATGGCTTGTTGAGCTTGTTGATTGCCAATTAGTTGATAGTCCAACCAGAAATCATCCCATTTCCACTGATTCTGGTTGGATTTTATAATTTTCTTTGTGTAATGAGTATACAAATTGAAGAGAATGGTATATTGACTTGCGAGAATAGTTGATTGACAATGAAGTAAAGCAAAGAAAATATTGAGAAAATGCCTACTTTTAGCACTAAATGGAGGGAAAATCATATATAAATGTATTTTTTTCCAGTTAATGTTGTCAGCACATGCATTCTGTGCATCTGGAATGTATTTTTGACAGCCTCTGAGTATTTAGGGGGAAAAAAGTTTTTCACATTTTTCTGCTAAATGTTGAAGGATGCATACACTAAAATGGGGACAACTTTTTTTCGCGATATTTCCGGCAGAGCAGACCCTCCAATTATTTGTTCTCGGGGTTAAAGTTAACCAAAAAAACACAAATAAAAAGTATAACAGACGGTGTCGGGTTCAACCTATTTTCTTGAGCTTTTTAGACGTTGGCTCCCTGACTATTAATTGGAAAGGTTCTGGTTTCAACCAGTCAGATGATTTAATCAGGTTTTTCCATTTTATCATTCAGCCATAACAAACTGTAAATTAACTGTTAACTTACCAACTAAATGGTGTAAAATTTCTGTTACTTAACTGTTATCAGTTAAATAATTACTTACTGATGTTAATAAGCTATTTAGTAAACATTTACAGAGAACGGTTGTTATAAAGTAGCCTGGCACGCCCTCCCAGTGACGTAACACCTTCGGCATTGCTGTTGCTGGTCTGGCCAGCTCCTGATCGGGCAGGATTTCTAAATTCCCCTAGACGGGGGAACTACCCCCTCTTGGTCGAGAATCAATCAACTTTGAGCAGCTCCAACGGCTCTCAGTCCTGTTCAAGCAATTCCCTTCGCGTCACATACGTCAGAGGAAAGAGTGGTGTGATTGGTTTTCCTTCGGCACAGTATTTTCTAACGTCCACCAGTAGCAAACCGAGGCATTTCAGGGAGGCGGGTCTACCATGCGCTTTGAGAAAGTTTGTTATACGGGCTCTTGGTCAGACCAAAGTCTCGTAGAGCTTTGAAAGTCGATGGCAATCAGGCTAATTATAAAGTGCTACCAATTACAATTACTAGTTAATTCTCCAAAAAAGCAACTCTGCTAGTAACTGAGTTATTCCGTTATAAAAGTAATTAATTAATTTAATCAATAATAAAAGTTAAAGGCTGTGTCCCATTTCAGGGGCTGTGTACTTCCGAAGCTAGATTCATAGACCAGTTAAGTCATAGTGACTTAATGTGTGACATGCGTGACTAGTACTGTCCCATTTTGGAGGATATACGAATTCGGCCGACAAACCCACCCTTCTTTTCCCCCGAAGCAAAGGATACATCGTGTACTACCCAAACCAAAATCTGTTAGTGCTGCTTATGTTTGAGACCAAATATTCCAGAGTGGAGCTCTATAGAATGCTCGTTTGAGACAAACACATCGGGGGTAAAATGGAAAAATACAAACATAATATAAATGAATATACATTTAATTGTAGGTATTGGTTGTCATCTCCTGTCATCCTGTCATCTCAACCTGAGTTTAACTTGTATCAACTTTGATGACACATTAGGTATACAGGAGTTTCTCATGATAAACCTTTTACTGAATGTTAACATAACTTTGCAAGCTAGCATTCATAGTTGCTAAGGGACAAAGGGCTTCGCTGTGGGTTAAATAGGGGGTTGCATTCTGGAGCCCCTTGAAGGCTAGACCGTCTCATTTCAAAAAACGGTTGGTCCGAGAAGTACTGTTCTTCTATACAGCCCCAGCATACCAGTACTTAGTAGAATTCATACTTCAAAGCATCCAGCCCCTGAAATGGGACACAGCCATAGGTTAACACACATCACAGTTCCATTCCAGCATTTTTGTCTTTTTGTTGTGCTAGCTGATATAACCATGCCAAAAAAAAAATTGTTCCAGAATGTTTCGCTATGATAATTGTTTAGGAACATCAATGGATACCACTAACCACTTGGTAGTCAGCACATAAGGACATTATCAGACAATCATGTACAACATTCTGAAGAAGAAAAGGGGGGTTTCGAAATGAGCCAAATATCCGAAACAGGACCAACCATCAAAATTTTGGTTGATGATTCTATTTCATCCTAGACACTCCAGAAAAGGGGCTAAACATGTTATTAAGTGAACTTCCCCTTTAAGTATCTTGCTCAAGAACACTTTGATGGGGTCAAGTGGAGTGGGGCTCGAATATGCAACCCTCCAGTTCAGAGTCCAGCCCACTCCTCTAATAGCGCAACAATTTGGATTGCATGTTATTATGGAAATCTATGGCGCGTTGCAGCAATTACTTAATTGTGAGAGCAAGTCACAGAGTTCAATCTATTTGGCCACCTAGCATACACTTATTGTTGATTCAAATATTTCTAAACATGCAACCAACTCCTACTAGCAATGACAAGTCCTATTTATCACAGGACATACATGTAGGCTACAGTCAGCAACAGTTTGTCTGATAGTGAGTTGGATATCGCAAATATTTTTGGATGCTGCCTGTGATTTATGATTTTTGCGCATTTAGACTACTGTCTAGCCTAAAATAATTAGGGCAAATAGCCTACCAGTAAGTGGGTCTATTGTAAAATAGCCTATCAACCACAAAAGTAGAACACTGTCGGAATATCAACGAACGATATTTTACATTCTGAACCGGTACAGGAATGATATGTTGGTGGCTGAACACAAGAACGAAAATGTTTAATATACTGGTTCCGTTCGGAACAGAACGATTGAAAAATAATTTAGTTTTTAAGCTCTGATAGGAACTATATTTCACTACAATAGGCTAATTGTTTTGGAACATCAATGGATACCACACTCAGTGAACTGCACATTTTAAAATAAAGGTTTAAGGTTTTTACTGAGGGAGAGGACTTTTATTTGTGCAAAACTGACAAACATTTCAACATTTCTGTCACTTGAGTCATATTTCAAACACAAATGGAGGCTCCTGATATAACCTTTGGTAGACAATCAGACAGACAATGGCCTCCTGTCCTCTCCCTCAATAAGAACTTCAGTCCATATGAGATGCACCTGATACTGCAGGACGAGGATTGATGTGTGGAGTACTTTTAAAAGGTTTAAGGTTGTTTTAAGGACATTATTGGATATGCAAATAGCAAGCCAGACGGGGGATTCTAATCTAAATGAACCAAATATCTGAGACACGACCAATCATGACAATTTTGGTGCCGATGATTCCATTTTCTAGCAATAAAAGCAATAAAAATACCATACCTCTCCATTACATTTAACTTTTCCACTTTGAAACTTTTTAAGACTTTTTAAGGGTTATATGTGTGTATGTAATATCAACAATTAGGTTGAAAGTGTCTGGTGAGACCTTTACTCATCATTAGATGTTCTGGTACATCTAAACATTAAACATTTTTAGCCCACCAAAATCTGAGTCATAACTACTTTCAAACTACTGATGAATTCCTCATGTTTCTGTTTTCTTTGGTTTGCTACTTTTTCTAGGAGGAGCATTCAATATTGTTTTCCCATCATTTCACAGTTATTAGACCTGATGCCACGGGAGTGTAAAATCAGAAATACCTATATACACGGTCAACATTATTTTCAATGCTGTACATGACTATCATTATAAAACATACATTCATTCATTTTTCTCAGCAAACAATTGGGACACATACAAGAGTCATTAGATGAATTTCCTTGGTTGCCAGGGTTCTCGTTGTTTGCATTGGCCCTTTCCTCAGGACAATTATCCGTTCCTCGGGGGCAATCTGGTCGGGGGAAAATTAAGCTATCCTCCAGGTTATTGGAGACCTCCTGTTAGAAACAACAGACACAATGATAGCCCAGTGGCAATTCTGAACATAAAGAAGAAATGGCATTAATAGGTAAACCTACCAATTGAACACGCTAACATAATTTGACATTCTACATGCTCACAATTTAGCCACAAGTAGCAATAACAAAACTACATATAAGCAGAGGTTTTTTGTTGTATGTCCATACTAAAACGTTTCAGACACAACATGTCTGATTTGGAGACAGATAAGATCACCAGCACGAGGGAAGAATCAGCACTTCAATGCTGAAGGCCTTCACACATCGGCTTCAACAGCATTGCATAACACTTTTAATTCTACAATTTGGCTTGCCTACTGTATGTACAGCGGCAGTACACTGCAGGCAGCTAACATAGCTGTAGCCTGTAGAATCACCAATGGAATATATCAAATGCAAAACTGCCGAGCAAGTCTTTTTTTTCTATGGTGAAGTTATGAACACACTCTGAATGAGCCAAATATCTGAGACAGGACCAATTGTCAACAGGACCAATTGTCAACAATTTAAATGTCACGCCCAAATATATTCTCAGTTAAGAGGCCTCTCCCCTACATTTTGAGACATGAAGGTGCTGAATACGTCCAAAATCAGACTGCTTTTTCTAGCCTTGAGATACCCACGTGACATGCAAGTCCACCTGCGCCAATTAGTTTTGACAGCCGGCATGAAAGGAAGGTGCGAAAATCGTGGGTATAAAACTATACCCACGGCCCAGACATAACAGATCTGAATTACTGTATCAGTAGGCTACTAAATGATTTCATTACAAAACCCCACAACATTTTCCCATGCAGTAAAAGCCTACACAACTCATGAATGCTGCGCATGGTGCACTCATGACAAATAAATCATTTATCTGTATGCTCGTCTCTTAATCCAAGCGACATAAAGATAATTAATAATAGGGTATTTAGGAAAGGCAGTAAATGCACAGGTGTAACTGTGTCTAATACCCTATAGTCGTTAGTTTATGAAGTAAATGCAAAAATTCATAATTCTCTGCCAGTAATGTTGCACTGTGCTTCTAATCTCCTAACTTGAAACCGCGCTTACGGCAGGTCCTGACATGACGTGAATCTGAGCGTAAACACCGCTCACAATCTGATTGATAAATACCATGTTTTGCGTAAGAATGAGTGTACGCAGTTGTCTGTCGTACGTTTGTTTCATAAATGAGGGCCAATGATTCTATTTCATCCTAGACACTCCAGAACACTCCAGGGGCTAAACATGCTAAAAATCTAAATTCCCCTTAAACAAAACTAACCTTATCACCTTATACCTTGCAGTATATCACTTGAAAACTATATTGAAAACATTTTAACACAGTATCCTTTAACAACTGCAGAGGCGGAAGGGAATTCTACTGACACAAAAAGTGCTACAGAAAATATATTACAGAATCTGTAGAAACATTTTGTTTGTGATCACATGAAGCGTATTTGACAAGAGAACGATTTTGCCTAAAATACATCTAGGCCGGCTGGGATGGGATACAAAGACACAAAGCTGTTGGTTTTATGGATATAGCATTGTGAAGGTGTTGATGTCTAAACATGCAGGGAGACTAACCACCAGGTGAATCTCCTCATTTGGAGTGAGTCTCTTTAACAGCTCACAGCCCAGCTGGTAGCAGAGAATGCTTGACTGACACAGGCTGCACTCCAGCTCCTTCTCCTCCTTTTGGCAGGTGTGGGAGCCTCCCCAAGGTGCCTGGAAGATGTTGTTGATGATATCCACAACGTCTCTGCCCACACTACTCTCCAAACCCAACATCACACCATCATCCTGGAGCTCCATCTACAGGACAGAAGATTTTACAAACACATACTTATGTGTGACGTGTGTATGTATGTATGTATATATATATATATATATATATATATATATATATATATATATATATTATATTATATATAGTGCTGGCAAAATTAACTGATTAATCACGTGATTAATCCAAAAAAATTAACTCTGATTAAAAAAATTAACTCAGATTAATCCTGGTGGATAAGGTTCCACTTTCATGGCATATATTATGTTAAATTTCAGATAGAAAATGGCTCGGTTATCAAGTCAAACTATACAAAGATTATGGCCTAGCTCCTGACTGTCCAACAACATGTTTGGGAAATCCTTGGGGGTAGGGGACAGGTGTGAATTGCCCCATTTGAGGTGAACAAAGCCAACTATTTAGTATCAGGGCCTTTACAGGGCAAAATAAGGATCCAACATACCCTAGCATCCAAATTCTTACTGGAGGAAATGAGTTGCGACTAAAAGTGATTAATCACGATTAATCATTGAAAAATGTTGTGATTAATCAGATTAATTTTTTTTAATCGTTTGACAGCACTAATATATATATATATATATATATATAAACATCCTGAAAATATAGTGTTTTATATTATACATATGGGCAATTCCAGCGTTATGGACGTGACATTTGCATGCATTATTGATGAACAAAATGCCACATAACCCCTGCAAGCCTAGCAGTATTTCACAATTTTGTTCATATTCTTATGCAAACGCAAAAAAATCATATCATGATTTACATCATAAGAATATGAACCTTTCAATTTGCCTTATGGACGTGACAAAATCGGACAAGCTTTTATGGGAGATTACAGTTTTTCAGAGACGTTTCCAGAGAATTATTCCATTCATACCAAACAGGACACCTCAGTGAACACAGAAAAAGACTTAATGTAAAATAAGTTGGTTTTCATTGGGGTTATTTGATGGTCCATTGATGAGACATTTCTTTCTAAGGTGAGGTTGACTTTTTTGTGGAATTGCCCATATATATTTATGGGCTCTGACAGTGTGTCCAATTGTAAGCATGAACTATGTGTTTGTGTGCGTGTGTGTGTGTTTGAGAGAGAGAGAGAGAGAGAGAGAGAGAGAGAGAGAGAGAGAGAGAGAGAGAATAGAGAACATGATTGAGAGAGGGGGGGGGGGTCGCACCTGTTTAAGGAGGAGATCAAACATAAGGATGAAGCAGCCCAAATTCATGTCATCCTCCTCATTGTCCAAGTCCAAAGCACAGTTGCCAGAGGCATGGCCCAGATTCCGGAAGGGGCTACAGTGTAGTGGACTTCGAAAGGGGCTTGGGAATGGACTAAATGTGCTTTGCTGCCCTCTGCTGCGTCCTGGGTCTGACACTACACTCTCCTAGAACACATACATGACAGCAAAACAAAAAAAATGACGTCATAGAGCAAGGTGATTTTTACACATTTCCACAGTACCTTGATTGAAACTTTACAGCATATCTAGACATTTCTAAACCTAGCTTGAATGTCTATGTGAGACTGTTATTTAGTTAGAGCATGCAGAAAGAACAAAAAGTTGAATAAAAAAAATATATATATATGGGCAATTCCAGCGTTATGGATGTGACATTTTCGTGCATTATTGATGAACAAAAGGCCAGATAACCTCCGCAAACCTAGCAGTATTTCACAATTTTTTTTCATATTCCTCTGCAAACTCCATGGCTGAATACAGGCAAACAGAAAAAATTAATATCATGATTTGCATCATAAGAATATGAGCCTTTCAATTTGCGTTATGGACGTGACGAAAAACGGACAAACTTTTGAGAGAGCGTAGTTTTTGCTGTGAAGTGTGTGAAATTTCTAGAGAAATGTAAATATTACTACATTCATACCAAACAGGACACCTCAGTAAAGACAGAGAAAGACTTAATTTCAAATGTAAATGTAAAAAAAGTTGGTTTTCATTGGGAGACATGGCGTTATGGATGTGACGTTATGGACGTGTCTGGAAAAACCCTCCAAAACGATACAAAACAATTGTGAACGGTGGATTTTAACCTGTAACAAGAGAAATAGTAATATAACAATGAAAAATAACTGATAGCATTGCAGCTTTGTGTGTGTTATCACCCACTTATGCCCATTATAAGCCCCTCCATAGACTTACATTATAGCTGAATAGGGTAAAAATTTTAACAAACAGATATCCTTTCGAAACTTGCTCAGTTGAATATTTACATCGAGACAATACTTTTTTGTATTGGAAGTTTTCTGAAAGAATTTGTATGTCCATGTAGGTGAGACTTAGAGTTTTAAGGTGAGGTTTACTTTTTCGTGGAATTGCCCATATATATTCCAAGGATAGATCCCTGTTATCCAGCTTATTACAAGGTTACCTACAGATGTCAATAACATGGAAATGGAGCACTGTTTATTATTGCTTTCATGATCATTTTAATGATTAAGATTGGTAATAGATTCCATAGAAAAGAAATCATCTGTTTACTGATTGGTGAAGGCAACATTCTGCTTCAATTTCCTTTACAGTGGTCTGTTGAAAAGCAGCCTGGCTTTCGCCAAACTAAATAATCACAAGTGATATTTAGTCTGGAGACCCACCCATACATTTTCTCCTAGCGGAAGCATTCTGGTCACGGTAAGTGTTAGCGGGGCAGAGGCATGGTTGTGGGCGGTCAAGGGCATGTTACCGCAGCCTGAATGCAATACTTGCCACACCACACCGCTGCAGCGCCAAACTGCTCTTGTGCTGGGGACACAATTGAACTCCATGGGGGTCAGTGTACAGCACTGCGGTTACTGCGTGCAATTTCAAAGTGCCTTAATGCCTATATTTATGTGCCCATGTGGGCACACACTTTCAAAACTGTAGTATAAAGCTGTAACATCAAAACAATTTAACATGACGAGACTCGGTACAGAGTATTATCAGGGTCTTACACATGGACCCGGGCATATCGAACATTGTTGGTTTACACAGAGTTTAGTTCAACTTTCACCTCTGCTATCGTTTCTTGCCCTCATTGCAGAATCATTCACACACTCAGAAAAAAAATGGAATTCCACTTACCCGACGAGTCTCATTTTCTGGAAGATCATTTGAATGTGCCTTCCTTTGATTGGTCAGCTCTTTCAAGGAGTTTACACCATCAGAGAACATGCCTGTCAGTAGGTGCAGGGGCACCACAATGTCCAGTTCAGACAAGACCTGCGTACACACACACACACACACACAAACAAACAAACACACACACAAACAAACAAACAAACACACTCTCACTTTGACAAAAATAGTGAACCAATGTAGTAGAGATCGACCAATATAGTTTTTTTCATGAGCGATGCCGATACCGATATGGGAGTCAGGGTCAGCCGTTGGCCGATACCTGCTGCCAATTTTTTGGGCTGGTTTTTAGAGCCGATAACTGGATGTTTGTATGCCAATAATAGCAAAAGATAGAAAAGTTCTTCTCAACCTAGCAAAAACATTTACTGTAAGTACCGTAATTTCCTGTACATTGGACGCATCGTAGACCGCACAACCACTTTTTATGCAAACGCAAAAAGTAAAATTGTGACTGCCCACCACGAATCCAGGCATAAGTAGCGCTGGCACGATCAGAGCTACAGCCAAATTTAGACACATAGGCAATTTTTATGTGTTTTGACATCTTAGCAGAAAACGGTACCTTAAAGGAGAGTACCGGAGTGAATTCAAGCATAGCCCTGTTGAAAGAGCCTGCTAAATGCGCTAGTTAGCGAGTGGAACAAAATAATTTGGTACAGCACAGACCGAACGCAGAAGCGAACAGGCACTTTACACTGAATCAATGGGACCTGACTGTTGTAAACCGAAAGTAAGATCTGAGGTTACATTGACTCAATGTAAAGTGTTTCGCGTTTGCGTTAGGTCTGTGCTGTTCGAAAATCTTTCATTTTATGCGAAATATATTGCTGTTAGAAGGCTTGTGCAGCAGGGCTATGCTTAAACTTACTCCGGTATATTGCTTTAACACTTATATTTTCAGTTTCTGTGGTCATTACATTCAAATTCGGTCAATAAAGGTGTTTATTAAGTTAATTAATTAAGAGTAATCATGTAATCAAGTTCCAGGTTCACTGATCAAAGACATTTTCGACGATTTCTTGAAAAGGCATATTGCGAAATGTGTCCAAACTCCGAGAGTAAATTTGCCATAACTCTAGTTCTGCTTGTGATAGAAACATAATTTTTTCACCCTGATAAACCTCTGTTTCTGCTCTATCAATCTACATAGATGACTGTATATTAACCGCACTTAAAAATGTTGAGTTCTTCAAACCTTTTTTAGGTCACGTTAGCCTGCGTCACTTCAGCTGAGCTCCGCCTCCGCTGCCTAGTTTAACTCACAGCTTCGTATCAGAAAGACAAGCCCACACATTATCATATTATTGACACTAAGAAGATTAGCCTAGACTAGACGTACCCCTAGTGGTAGCAAATTTGAATTTGCACAGAGGTACGTCTAGAGGCCACTGATAGAAACCCGTTTTAGCCTTCCTCTGGAGGCGGATAACCAATCACAGCGCGGTATGTGTACAGGAAATCGTAAGGCAGGCTTTGTACGATGACGACAGCCCTGCTCAAACCAGAGCGGAATCGTCTTTGGCTTTAGTTTTGGACGAATTGCACTTGTCATTTTCTTTGAAAGTGAAACAAGAAGGTGCACTGAAGTTTTTCGTTCTGAAAAAGATGTCTTTGCCGTGTTACCGACGGGCTACGGGAAAAGTTTGATATACCAGCTGGTACCACTGGCCGGAACGCTAGCCTATTACGTGGAGAGGCAGTTTGAAAGACAACGCAATCACCCGCCCCTCCATTGAGGTACAGTCTATCAGTGGTCTTCAGACTATACATTCTTATGATATAGTCTGACGTGTCAGGCTATAAGAAGATCTGAATTTCGGTGAATATGAATGAACCAGACACGCATGACTAGCCAACATGAACTTCTTTGAAGTGTGAACCCATTCTAAGATGTAGTTTCTAGCCAGCTTACAGCAAGCTAGCTGCGTTTTGTAATGCATAACATGGCATCACACAGTTACTAGACAAATCAATTAATACAGGGAATGCATTGAATGAACACGTAATATGTTTACCAATTGACCTGGATAAGCAAATTCGCTAGCATAGTCTTGCCTCATCGAGAAACAAGAGTAAAACCAAATCGACTTGTTTTTGTTTTATTAGCATGTTCCTATTTGCACTCAAAATTGACAAACATAGCCCTTGTTTACAGAGACGAATCTAACCTAGCGTAAGGACTTTGATGGTGTGCTACCTTGTGGCCAGAGGGGAGATTTTACATAGTTTAGGTTTCCAAGGTAGAAAATACTGATTGATCAGTGGGTAAATAAATAAGCCTCTCCCGAATATTAACCTCAGAGTTGCTTTTATTTTGCAAAATGCATGTATTAACCACGGTTTATGAATGGGAAATTACGGTAACATTAATTAATTTCCATTTTTGTTGCAATCATTTATCTAATCCCATCAGCATTCATGGGCAGGTGTCACTGGCTACAAGACCTGCCATCCATTCCAGACCAGCCTATACATAAAATTCACCCCTATCCCTTTAAGTTAAATAAAGTTACGCATCACTTGTGTTGAGAGCGGTAGAGAAAACATCTCAGTTGCAGTGACCAACATAGCATACTGTGCTACGCAAACTTATCAAGCACACTGTGCTACGCAAGCTTATCACTTCTTATCTCCTATAGTTAGGGATGGTACATGGCATATGATCACTCCCCATGGGTTTTTTTGGGATGGGCTGCCTCTGCTGTTTATCCATGCTTGGGACAAGGTGGCCACTAACCATCCCTACTGCGCTGGTGACTGGTGAGCTTCCATACACCATACCTAGTAGGCTGCAATAGCCTAGTGCTGCCACTCACTGCACACTTGCCATCCTGTACAACCCTCTTTCTCCTTTTTCTCTCCCTTTCCTCACTCTATGACACACTTATACTATGAAGTGATAATCTGGAGATAGCTAGAGAATAGCATGTAGGTTTCCTTGAGCAGAGAATAAGCACTGACAACTAACCCATGGGGGCAGGACTTTGAACTTTGCTTTTAACATCTTAACATGCTCCAAATGTCACCACAAAAAACTATGAGCATCAACAGACATCAGCAACACAGCACTGTAGTGGGTATGACTACAAATGACTAAAAAAAGGGGTTAAAACTGTGTTTTTATGCAAGCAGCCACATATTGATTGTTTACAAACAATTTTGTAAACACTGCATAAACACACAGTTTTAACTACTTTTTATTTCAAGGAAGCCTAAAAGACATGAAAAATTTCTTAACTACTGGCTAGTCTTGAGTACCTTGAGCAGAGCAATAGAGCTCTTGTTGAAATTTGACTAAAATTCTTTAAGGAATAGAGCAAATAGGAACCCAAAGTGGAGGGTTCCCACTCCAGATCAAATTTAAAAATTCTTTGATTTTTCCATAACCTTCCCCTGACCAAAAAGCAGAATTTTCAGGACCTCCTGTAAAAAAAATGTCTGAAATAAGGATTGGGCAATGAGCAGAAAAGGTCATTTAAAACGGTCAAATCTAATATCCACCCATGGGTCTACCTCGTAACACTTTACTGGCATGAATCAATCAATCAATCAATCGGATTGTTAATTCAGTCCACTTAAATTGAAAATCGCTGAGAAACAAAAAGGATTCCTTCATACCAGATTCCCTGAGTCTGGATTCCCCTGACTTTGCATGAGAAATTATAAACTTCTCTGACACGTCATGGTTGGAACAGCCTTTATTGAAATTCCCTGATATTCCAGAAATTTCCTGACCCGTGGGAGCCCTGCTCCTTACACATTGATCCAAGATAAGAAACTTCAGTCTAAGCAAATAAATAAATCCAAATGTGTACTCACATGAAGCCATAGAAGGGCCTGTTCTTGTACAGATGCAGGATATCCAGAGAATCTGCAACTAATGAAGCCAAACATTTCCTCCATGGAAAATGGAAGGGGGCACAACTCGGTATCAAACATCTTACTGCAAAAAGACAGAAAAATAATAGTGGTCTTGTAAATCACAACATTCAACTTTTTGATGGAATATAAATCCTTTTTTCAACATAAATTACAATATTACTTCAGTTCCTCTCTGGACCCCTGGCAGTTGGGTTAAGCCCATGAGGCTTGGATTTGCCCAAGGTTTCTTCCTAAAATGAACTATTAGAAGGGAGTTTCATGAAAGTAGAGAGAGTGCCTGTTCTAACTTCTAATAATCTTGGCAAGGGTATTCCACCAGTTAGGAACAATGGATGAGAAGAGCCTAGATTGACCTGTTCTGCGTGTTGGCCGTTCTCAACAGTGATCCTTGGAGGCTTTAAGGTAGAGTAGAACAGTTCCATCCATTACCCTGTAGGCCAACATTAGTGACTTGAATTTGATGCGTTAGGGGCAGCCAGTGGAGCTCCATGAATAGCGGAGAGACATGTACTCTCTTTGGCTGGTTAAAGACCAGGCATGCAGCAGCCTTCTGAATCATCAGAAGTGGTTTCACAGCACAGGCTGGTAGACTTGTTAGAAGGGCATTGCAATAGTCAAGGCGATACATAACCAGAGTCTGTACCAGGAGCTGGGTTGCATGTTGATTTTCCTGATATTGAATAGAGAAAAACGGCATGACCTAGCAACAACAGCAACATGATCAGGGAAGGTCAGCTGGTCATTAATCATTACGCCCAGGTTTCTTGCAGCTTTGGTGGGAGCAACTGATAGGGAGTTTATCTTAATGCTTATGTTGTGATGTAGAGTTTGCTTGGCTGGGAGGACTAGCAGTTCAGTTTTGGAGAGGTTCAGTTGGAGCTGGTGGTCTTTCATCCAAGAAGAGAAAGTCTGAGAGTCAGAGATTCGTGTTGACACTGTAGAATCCCCAGGAGGATAAGACAGACAAAGCTCGGTGTAATCTGCATAGCAGTGGTAGGAGAAGAGAGAGTGCATGACTGGGTCCAGTGACGTTGTGTACAGGGCAAAGAGGATAGACCCCACACAGAGCCTTTGGGTACTCCTGTGGTAAGGTGGTGTTTTGCTGAGATTTTACCTAGCCATGACACATTGAATGATTATCCAGAGAGGTAGGATTCAAACCCTCTGAGTTTATCCAGAGGGATCCTCATTCTAAGGCAAGTAGAATGAGGACTGAGTATTGACCTCTTACTGATAAGAGTGCGGTTTCCGTTGAGTGGCCACTTTTGAAGCCAGATTGGTTGGAATCAAGGAAGACTGTTCTTTTGATGGTGTTTGATAGGAAAGGAAGAAGAGAGACAGGCCGGTAGTTCTCTACTTGTGTAGGTGAGAGGGAGGGCTTTTTGTGCAGGGTTCTGTAGCCAGTGGCAGTCCGCACCGCACACGGGTCTCAAACCCACCATTCTGCAAGTTACAAATGCCTGGCATGGGAGTCGGGCACTCTGACCACTGAGCTAAAAGTCAAGGCTTCTAACTCAGCAGTTAGAAACGCCCAAGGAATTGGGGTGTGAGGATTTACACATAGTGCCGCCAGCAAGCCAAGCTAGTTGGTATCCATTACACTCACCCCCAAAATCCTCACTCCCACCCAGGTCATGGCACCAATGTAGCCGGTGGCGGTCTGCACCACACATGGGTCACGAACCCACCATCCCGTAAGCTACAAACTCCCAACGTGGGAGTTGGGCGCTTTAACCACTGAGCTAAAAGCCCAGGCTTCTAACTCAGCAGTTAGTAACGCCCAAGGTATTGGTTTTGTGAGGATTTACACGTACTGCCGCCAGCTAGCCAAGCGAGTTGGCATCCGTTACAGTCTTACCTGAGCTTGTTTGAAGGAGGTGGGAAATGTCACTGAAGCTACAGAAGCATTGATAACATGAGTGGTAATCGTCACAATAAGCTCAATCATGTTCAGAGTCGATACAGCTAGAGGCTGTAGCCAGAGCCAGCGAGATCTACGGAAATACGTCGGTGGGAGTGGAAAAGCATGTGGAACAAGGTGGACAACACAGCTGCAGCCATACAACACGTGAACATGGACGTGATGTCAGGAGATATCATGGTGGTTTGTTTGCTCAATAAACAGCTTGAATTCTGAACGTGATAACTGGCGAAATAAATCATGTAATGTTGCTTAATAAATTATTTTTGCAATGAAAGAGGAACAGAGTGTGTTTGAAAGCGTTTTGTAAAAAATAGTAATGTGATATGAAATGCTTATTTGAGATGGCTTTTTGACTTAAACCAAGTCATGCTGGAGAGCAATAAGGCTATTTCATTGGGCAAAACTTGCATGCTGCTTAGCAGCAGCTCATTCAAATAAGTCCATTTTCAGTAAGTACAACGTGGTGGGTGTCATACTTTTCATGAGGAGTTTCAAACCAATCGGAATAATGAGTTAAGTCATGCGGGTGGGATGCATCCTCTTGCAGCCGAGAAAAAGGAGATGCGGGTTTTGGCTGCAGGCGCCTTGATACCGCAAGTTTTGAGTGACGTGCTGTGGGCGTACTTTGGTGACACATTCACAAGTTTGGTGAAGTCAGCCGGAAGTCGAACACCGCGTCTAACCACAATGCATCGCTTGGCTGCAGCCGGCTTTACATGTCGAAAACGCCTAATTGTAGGAGTAATGGCCTGTTACGAGTGGTTGAAATAGGCAGCTGGCAGGAAGTTGGACGACTGCCTGTGAGAAGCTTTGGCACCTCGCTTTCTGAGTTGTTGTACCTTCTAGAAAAACCTGTGTGTGAATATCTTGAAGTATGCCATGTTTAGATACCTAAGAACATATACTGACAGTATACTAACAGTCAAGTCAAGTCACTTTTATTTATATAGCACATTTCATACAACATAGTTGATCCAAAGTGCTTTAAAAATAATAATAATAATAATAATAATAATAATAATAATAATAAACAAATAATAATAATAATAACTAGATGTACCGCTTGGCGGTACAAAATATGACCGCCGCTCAGTTCTGCACATTCTCTGCATATATATGATGCTTGTCAACTTGTTTGTATCTCTCTCATGTTATAAATGTGTGTCTGCATGAGTGAGTTTGCTAGTATAAGAGTGTGTGTGTGTGTGTGTTTATGTGTGTGTGTGTGTACCCGTGCGCATGTGTGCTTATGTGTACAGTATGTAGTGTGTGTGTGTGTGTGTGTGTGTGTGTGTGTGTGTGTGTACCCGTGCGCATGTGTGCTTGTGTGTATGTAGTTATATATGAGCACTATGGCAAGTCGTTCAGGAAAAAAAACCTTGAATATATTGAATGAAACTCCGGATATATTGAATGAAAGAAAACCTTGAATATATTGAATGAAACTCCGAATATATTGAATGAAGTCCTGAATATATTGAGTGAAGTCCCAAATATATTGAATGAAACTCCGAATATATTGAATGAGTCCGAATATATTGAATGAAACTCAGAATATATTGAATGAAAGTCCAGAAATTTCGGTGGAATTCTTGGATTCTCTCATAGACTTCAATGTTACAGAATGAGCTTCTTCACTGCATAAATTCGAGTGCCGCCCAGAACTACCTTATTTGGCATTAGCCTCATGACTCCAGGAAGTGGGTGCTCATGATTTATCTCCGTAAAGAAGGATATCTGGTACCGCTTGGGTGGAGTGAATGAGCAAAAATATTAAATAAATTATAGTTTTATTAATAATTTCATTGATTGCAGCAGCAAGGTAAAATAGTTTAGTTAAGTCACAGTCAGTTATTTTGGCCGAGTAGTAATCCAGCTGTGTTACCACCTGTACAGCACAGGAAGGGGCGACGATCCCACTGAAGGTTGGCGTAGCAGCTAGCTAGTGGCGACGATCCCACTGAAGGTTAACGTAGCAGCTAGCTAGCGGCGACGATCCCACTGAAGGTTGGCGTAGCAGCTAGCTTCAGTGGGATCGTTGCTGCTTCCTGTGCTGTTCACTGGTGGTGGTAACACGGCTGGATTAATTACTACTCGGCCAAAATAACTGACTGTGACTTAACTAAACTATTTTACCTTGCAGCTGCAATCAATGAAATTATTAATAAAACTGTAATTTATTTAATATTTTTGCTTCATTTACTCGTTCATTGCCAACCACTCCACCCAAGCGGTACTGACTGGTCACAGGCATTTCCATACTTGTGACACACATAAGATGGCCGCTGGCACTGACCTCGGATGAGGCAAGTTTCATTCAATATATTCGGAGTTTCATTCAATATATTCGGGACTTCATTCAATATATTCAGAGTTTCATTCAATATATTTGGGACTTCATTCAATATAGCCTATTCGGAGTTTCATTCAATATATTCGGAGTTTCATTCAATATATTCGGGACTTCATTCAATATATTCGGAGTTTCATTCAATATATTCAAGGTTTTCTTTCATTCAATATATTCGGAGTTTCATTCAATATATTCGGGACTTCATTCAATATATTCAAGGTTTTCTTTCATTCAATATATTCGGAGTTTCATTCAATATATTCAAGGTTTTTTTCCTGAACGGCTTATATAGAGCACATATGTAAATGATTATTTGAATTTTGTAACCCAGTAACCATTCACTTAATAGCACCATCTACTGGTCAATAGTTGTACAGTCATTAAATGTACATATAAATTCATTTATTTTATAGCCCCCCATGGATGAAATCCCACAAAATTTGACATATTCCCACAAGATGTCAGGTTCATCATACACATTAAATTTGGTGCAGTTCTTAGCATCTGATCCAAAGATAGGGGCAATTAAAGCAGTATAATATTGGATTTTATTTTTTTACCATGGGGGTGCAAATCACAAATGACTGGTTATAAGCTAAGTTGATGTGGGCTCTTGAGACCAACATTCCATAAAAATTTCATCATCCTAAATATCACGGGTCAGGTAGTTTTTTAGGAAAAACTGCATTTTTGGGGTTTCACGGGGGGGCCACGCAAAGATGGAGTGGCCCCCGGGGACCAAACGAAATTTTTCCGTAAAAGTCTACAGGGGCTACATGCCCACCAAGTTTCATGTGCCCCGGTGTTACGGTGTCCCAGGAATCGTTGACCAAAAATTCAGGAAGTAGATGACAGGAGAAAAAAAAAAAAAAAAAAAAAAACTTTGACAATCATTATATGACCGCTACGCTTGCTACGCAGCGGCGGTCATAATAATATGCAAATGACCAAATAAAACAAACAAATAAAAATAATAACAAAAATAAAAGAGGAAAAAGGTTTAGGGAGAATTAAAGGCTAGGGAAAAAAGATGTGTTTTTAACTTAGACTTAAAAAGATCAATGGTATGAATGGACCTAATGTGGGAGGGGAGACTATTCCAGAGCTGGGGAGCAGAAACAGAAAAGGCTCTGTCACCTCTGGTTCTAAGGTGAGAGGAGGGAACAGAAAGAAGAAGTTTAGAGGAAGATCTGAGTGGCCTAGAAGTACAGTAAGGACTTAGTAAGTTGCAGATGTATTGTGGTGCTAATTCATGTAAGGCTTTAAAAAACATAAAGTAACAATTTAAACTCAATTCTATATTTCACTGGCAACCAGTGCAGTTCACAGAGCACAGGAGTGATGTAATCACACTTCTTAGTTCCAGTAAGCAATCTAGCAGCAGCATTTTGAACCATTTGTAATCCAGCAATAGAAGAGTTGGGAAGGCCAAAATAAAGTGCATTAAAACAGTCTAATCTTGAAGTGATGAATGAATGAATTAGAGTTTCCATGTCTTTAGCAGAGAGGAAAGATTTTAAAATAGACAAACAGCAGAAACAGCACCGCAGGCAGGAGAGGCACAGAGCCGCAGAACTCCACAAACCATTCCACTAAAACCATGGTAACCACCTGCTGACGAGACAACAAGCAATAGATGATCAAGCCTTACAAGCAGTACTACAAAACACACACACACACACACACACACACACACACACACACACAGGCACAAATGAGACTGAACTGAACAAGCAACAGTATGCAAAGTTTGTGAATCAATAAATCAGTCTAACAATTAACAATGTTACAATAGTTAACAGTTAACAGTCAAGACTGTTAACAATTTCAATGGTATAGCAAAATAAGTTACATGAGTTTAAATGCTAGTCTATATTTAGGATAACCTACATTAAATAATAATACAAAATGACAAATGACAAAATATAAAAATAGAAACAAAACATTGAAACTGAAAGACATAAGGTCATGAGCAAGATAGGCTTAAGCCACTCAAGCCACTTTCTTTTAAATGGTCTGATAAGGCTGCAAATAGAAGTACACGCACTAAAACTAAGTTTAGTTGAATGTGATAAAATGGTCTTTAAAGGAATATTCCACCTTTTTTAATCAAAATTGGTTATTCACTCTCTTACCTAGAGTTGCATAATGTGGGTAAAAGCACTTTGGTTTCAGTGCAAGCATTTTCCTAGTCTGCCAACCCCAAACTTAGCTTTATTTTAGGTTTAGCTTAGCATAGACACTGGAATGTAATGTAGCCAGATAGCATGGAATATTCCTTTAAAGACCATTTTATCACGTTCAACCAAACTTTGTTTTAAAACTGCTGACAAACGAAGCATATTATACCTCTCATTTTTTTATATTGTCTACAAAACCTGTTGAGCTAACTTTTAGACCAGGGGTCGCTTGAAGGTCACATGATCCACAAGGTGAAAATTGGACCTGGCGTATCTCAGAAACCGCCGGTCCGATTGAGCAAAAATGTTCAGATATTAAATGTTCAGGTGTGATGATCCTTTACACCAAATTTCACCAATTTCTGAGAGGGTCAGGTTTCAAACCCCCCAAATTTTGGGTGATTTGACATGGAATGACCCAAGACCAAGTAAGGGGGTGAATAGCCCAATTTCATAAAAGGGTGGACAATTCCTTTAAATATTTCTTACCCTTTCTTCTAACTTTCCCTGATGCCCCCCTCTCAGGGTAAAGGAGTGTGTGAGGAGAGGTAGGGACAAATGTCAATTGGGTTTGATAGACAAATCATCATATCACCACCATTTTTACTGGTTGCTTAAGAGGTGATAATTTTAGTGTCTGTCGATTAATGGTGTAAATTGAGGCGCAAATGTCATTTTAAGCAGTATAGTAAAAAGTATTCCAGGAAAGCATCACATACTACACACCTTTAACATAGCCGAGAAATCTAGACATACCCTAGCGGTAGCAAATTAATTTCCTCAGTGGGTACGTCTAGCTATAGGTCCAGGTTTCCACTGCCCAAAGGCCAAGCAGCTAGCCAGCACAAGGGTGTCCACTGCCCAAAGCCCAGGTGTATCAGTTATCCAGCACTATAGGGTGTCCACTGCCCAAAGCCCAAGTCTATCAGCTATTCCCACCACTAAGCCAGCACCTCGTCTATAGTGGAGACCAATGATGAGTGGTCAATAGAGGATGAGTGGATATCATACAAAGCCATACAAAGAGCTTTCTGACTTTGGTCATAGCCAGTCATAGCACTCTCCAATTGAATGTGGCACTTTGAAAGAATCCGCCCGAGGCTCTATCCATCATGGCCAGACTGTGCATTCTATGTTATAGTCTGGCAGACTATACATTCTGTGTTATAGTCTGGCTTGTCAGGCTACCTTGTCAGACCAAAATGGCTTGATTGTGGGAGGTGTGCTTAAGCCTCTCCTGCCCATGATCTAATGTATTTGAATTTAAATTTTTGTTTACATATTTTGTCATATGAAATGTATTATTATGAAATGTAGGTTATCCTAAATATAGACTAGTATTTAACTCATGTAACATACTTTGCTATACCATTGAAATTGGTATAGCAAAGTTTGTGCATGTGTGTGCATGTTATTTTTACATACTGAGTATTGCTGGATTCAGCACAACCTCACCTTTCTACAGTGGCGGAGCTAGACTTTTGTACTTGGGGTGGCCAGGGGGTGGCCAAGGATATTTCAGGGGGTCCAATGAATATGACAAAAAAAGTAGTCTTCCCATCTTTGTGCACATGACGGCATATGGTGCGCGCGCGCGCGCACACACACACACACACACACACACACACACACACACACACACACACACACACACACACACACACACACACACACACACATGCTCAAAACCCCTCTCATTTTCACCATTGACAGTATTACGCAGAATTCTGCTCTTATCAACCATTATTCCTCTAGTAGTAGAAGAACTAAGATTTATTTCAATTTTAATTTAAAAAAAAAATAGTGAAATATTTCCCCTATTTTCACAGCCTGAAGAAAAACATTAAAACTAGTTAATTTATATTTTTCAGATTCTCTTTCTGTAGACAACCTTAAAAATAGGTCTTTACTCATGCAACTATATAGATCATATCCCTGAAGTGAATAGCTTAATATAAGCTACAGGAGCATGTCAAGCTATTGATCTGATGAATGTTGTAATGCAGGCTATGATCAAGGTTAATCATTCATTTCTTTAATTGTCTGGTGAAGCATTTGGCTAGCAACCAGTAACATTGCAGGTTCTACAAGTTCAGATCGTGTGCCTTCACATATTGTACAGCCTAAAATTATACAAATGCTGTGCAGTTGATCAGAGAAAAGGGTTTTTACGGAAGTAATGCAATATGCGCAATAGTTAAATGTAACTAATTTAAAAGTTGATTTTCTAACGAACTATTTACCACAGCAATTAGTTAGTAGTATCATTTGAAACCACTTGAAATGCACTTTATGTTGATGTGCATATTGTGCATGTTTGACAAATGCTGTGAGAGCAGTGTAATGGAGAAAAAGTTGATGTTTTGGATGCAGAATAGCACACGGGAATTAACTTGCGTGAAGCATTAATTTACTTGCGTGCTGCTATCAAGCCACTGGCAAATCACCCCATGTGAAAATTCTGATTATGTAGGCTACTTTTATTTGATAGACTCTACAAAAGATATAGATGTAGATGTTGCCTAGATATGTAATGAATAGTCTCTATAGACTATAGTGCAAAGCAATTCATCGATCAGAAATTTCGGTTTTGGATGTAAGAAGCACGCCATTTTAGCATGCTAGTTTGAGAAAACATTGATGCCTTGATTGATTTCAAATAGCTATTTAATGTCACTGATAGCTTGCACCTTATATACTGTACCTTATATTACAGTACGCTGTATCTTGCAAAGGCACAATGTAGCCTATCCATGTAAATGTTGATGGTCACATATCTGCATGACTGAGGGCATCTTCCTGATGCACAGCAGGATTGGGAACAGATAGCCTATCTTTTACCTTTAAAGACCTGTTGTTTAAAAATTAGGCCTACATCACAGTGCTGACTCAAGTGCTGCATGAGCTCTGACTATTGCTCTCTGGTTCAAAAAAGGCGCTTCTTACAGACGTGTACTGCGCTTAACTGAACTGTCAATCATCAGTAGCGAATGAAATTCGGGGAGCGGGTGGGAAAGGGGGGGGGGCACCTGGGGTGGCCAATCACGTTCCAGGGGAGGCTACTGCTACCCCTGCCACCCCTCTGGCTCCGCGCCTGCCTTTCTAACAAGTGTGTGTGTTCTAACAACCATGTGTTTCTATGACATTCCTTGACAAGGCAAACACAAACTAAACAAGAACATTCTGCAAATATATTATTCTTTTCCATGTCCGACTATTATGTGTTCTTAGGTCTTTAAACATGACATACTTTGATATATTCACACACAGGTTTTCTAGAGGGTACAGCAACTTCTTGGCTACAAACAAGTTTCAAAGGTCTCAGAGATTGTATTAAGATTCTGTATTAGTTTATATAGATTCTGTATCAGTAAAGACCGCCTGGTGGGCGGGGAAAAATAGAAACGCAGGCTATTTTCTGCAATCTGAACAAACCCCTTGTGTGTGAATATTGTTTCAATCTGGTAGAGATGTGTTACCTGAGAACTTCACGGAATTCCTTTAACTGCTGGTCAGGGACCTCAGTACGAATGGCCTCCAACCACTCAGGCATGAAGCACTCCCACAATGGTTGGCTGATGACATTATAGGGAATCAAACACAGGATGCGGTTCAGTCCCTCCTTTAGCTGGGTCACTGTACTGCATGACTTGTCCCAGTAGCCACCTACCTGCCCTCGCATGACATGAGAAAAAAGCAAAGATATGATTTAATACAACTACTGCAGTATGAAATTTATGATATAATTATGATGTTTTGCTACTTGAGTGAAACGTTTTGCAAAATTGTGCTTAAAACGACAACACTATACATTGTTACTGTATAAAACATTAAGGCATATCCTTCTAAAATCATAACAAATACTGGATTTGTATATTACAGACTGAGATCAGAGCTTGAAAGTGAAGGTACTGTTTAAATTACCATAGGGCCCAGAAGACTAATTGAATGACTTCTGTCTTACATGGAATTTGGACAAGAGAAAATGTCATTATGGAGAAGAGTGAATATGGAGCTTTTCATTTGATATACAAACAAACAAGCGGGAGCGCTCCCAGATGTCCCTCACAAGGTCACTAATGATGAGGTGCATGTGAGGGGTGGAGACAACAAGCAGGTAAACCAAGAAAGTTTTCAGACGGACAGACCGACAGGACAGCTCCTTACCCTGGCAAATTCCACAGGTTTGGGAAGCAGGCACATCACCATGACATCAAAGCGCACATCACAGACAGTCTTCAACCACTTGGTCACAAACTGTGGCTTGAGCTTCTCCACAAGACTTCCCACCTCATCATCCATCATATAAGCTGTGGAATGAAACCACTGAAACACCATGCTGACCAGCCGTGCCAAACTCTCTGTGGGGGTGTTCTCACTGGGTGTGCACAAGCTCACCTGATAGGAGTAAAGGCAGAAGACAGATTAGCATATGGTGAGAAAAAAGAAAGTATCTAGATGTGAGGTGCAACGATGGCTGTATTAGTGACTCGTAAGGCATGTGCTAAGCAACATAATTTGTTGTGCATTAAATCACAAATTTCTTATTCATAATGTATTAGGCCTTTATTAAATCTTAAAGGGACCATATTATGGCTTTTGAATGTGTTTATGTGTAAATGGCTTTTGAATGTGTTTATTGGGTCTATACTGCTTCTACACACACTGTAAGCTTAAACCATCTGTTCAGAATTTTACTAACTACATATGTCACAAAATTAGGTGGGTGGGGTCCCACAAACATCACACAACATTGGCAGCCACATAGCAGCTGAAAACAATGAGAATGGATGATTGTGAAAATAAAGCCAGACAAGTTGGCAGCCACTTTGCAGCTGAGCACAATGAAAAAATGATAAGTCGACTAATCAGGGGTGGCCTGTCATAGGCTACAGGGGACATCCTAAATGTGTTGGCTGCAGGTGTCTAGTTAACTGGTGCACATCCCCATGAGAAACAGCCTGTTCTGAACATTAGAGCTATGTAAAGTTAGCTTGAAAAGGGCATAATATGGTCCCTCTAATAAGCACATAGGGCCCATGCATGTTTTCTTCTGCCAGTGTTGGCTAGGGCCATCCCAATGTGGACTTGCCCAAATGAGGCGTTATGAGGGCTAAGCGGGGCCAGTACCAAAGGCCAGTGCTTTGCCAATGAGCAAACCCTCAATCATAGTTGATGCAAACTGGTGGTTGGAGTCACTGAACAGGTAAATAGCCGAGTAGTTAAATAATTATATTATTTAAAAAAGGGGGAAGTTCCATTTTTAGCATTTTGAGGATTGGTCCTGTGTCGTATATTTGACTTATTTAGAATCCCCCATCTGCTTCAGAATGGCTTGCTTGGGCATGTCTGATAATGTCCTTAAAAAAACTCAAAGCTTTATTTTAAAACATGTGCAGCTCACCAAATGGTTAGTTGATGTTCCAAAACAATTATTGTAGTGAAATACAGCTCCTATCAAGTTTTATTTGCTTTTTTGTTGTTCTAGTTAGTATTACTACGGCGAAGAAAATAGTTACAGAATGTTAAAGTACCATGTAAAACGTGACAGAAGCTGTATTGTATACCACCAGAAACTTCAGTTAAGTTTTCAGCAACAAAATATATGGAAATCTAAACACCCACCAGAAACCAGATGCCAAACTGGCTGAGCAGTCTCTGGTCATGTTGGTCATCCTCCTTGTTGTCAAAGTCAGTGTTATCAAGTGAATGATGGGAGGCTGACAGTCCCAACTGCCTGCGACGGTTCATCTCAAATTCTCTTTGCTCCGCATGAATTTCAGCTTCTTTCAGCAGACTGCATGCAATGGGCAAATTCAGGGAGGCACAGTAAGCTTGTGGACTGTCATTTTGCCCCAACAACAACAATGTATGACAAACATGTACAGTAGATAGGGCCAAAATCAATTCTATCAGTGTGAGTTGTTTTAAGCACAGCCACCTAGTACTGGTGTTCCCAACATTTTTCACAACCAAAGCAGCTGTTTGCTTTGGATTTAAACTAATTCCAAGTTCCACTTTTAATATCTAACCATGTAAGAATGACCCTCTTGCATGTCAGCAAAGTCAGTCAGGCACTTAAGAGTGAGTGCTTTTAAGTCTAAGAGCACTCAGTTGCTTTTTAAGCCTGCACTAAATGCAGGAAGTAGGGAAGTGGATCGCTTAGAAAGTGAAAGTCAGAAATTAGAAAGGTGACAGTTAAAACTTATTCTTGGATGTAAAAAATCAAGCAAGTGATCAGACTACTGGCTTTTCAGCTCACTAATGCTTGCAAAGCTTGCAAATCATTTAATAAGATACACCAGGAGGCGTACACAAAATATTTACATTGGTGACAGACAAGTACACTTTCTGTTTGGGTGGTGCTTCAATCTGCCATTGTGATGTCATGATGCAAGCACTGGTACCTTATGACTGCCTCCACGGTGCACACCAGCTCTTCTGCACCACACTCGCGTGTGTTTATGGGAGGAGGGGATGTTTGGTAGAGATGACTTTCAGCTGAGGCCCCCACCTCACTGTGGTGGTTAACGTGGCAACGCTTGCAGTAGCGCACAGGTCTGTTGCCATGATGTCCACAGCAGCTGGCCGAGAAGCAGGTTACAACTGCTCGTCGCACGTGAGAGCTGCAGTTCTGCCATTGGATGAGAGAGAATGATGGAGAATCCACTAGGCTTTTGAAGCAACCCATATGAAAGATTTATATAAAACTTATATTTTTCCTATATGTTGTATAAGAATCTTATATGGAGTTTATAGGGGACTCAAGCCTCATATAAATTGCATAAATGCATATAATGTGAAACTTGATTTATAAACTTTACAATGTTTCTATATGTTGTATAAGAATCTTATATGGGGTTTACAGGGGAGTAAGACCACAAAAAATCCCTATAAAATACATATAATGTGAAACGTATATAACTTTGCACCATATAACTGTGTATGACACTTCCCATATGAAAACGATTTATATAAAATTCACAATGTTTTTATATGTTGAATAAGAATCTCAGATGGGGTTTAAAGGGCAGTCATACCACATGCAAAAAGCATATAAAATAAATATAGGCCTAATAGGCCTACTTATATAACTTTGCAACATATAAGAATTGTAGGGGAGCCCTTTCATGATATCCTTACAAAATGTGTGCACTGATATCCATTAAAAAAACTTGGGCAAACATTGGTAAAATTAAAGGAATATCCACCTTTTTATGAAAATTGGTCATTCATTCTCTTCCCTGAAGTTACATATGTGGGTAAAAGTATTTTGGTCTCAGTGCATGCGCTTTCCTTATCTGGCAACCCAAATTTTAGCTTTCACTTAACATAGGTGCTGGAATGTTATGCAGCCAAAGAGTTGCTATCTGGCTACTTTACAATCCAGTGCCTATGATAAGCTAAAACTAAAGTTACGCTAATTTTGGGGTTGTCATAATAGGAAAACGCATGCACTAAGACCAAAAGGCTTTTACCCATAAACGTAACTCTAGGTAAGAGGGTGAATAACCAGTTTTCATATAAAAGTGGAATATTCCTTTTAAATATTCTTGAATGATGATGACATAGGCCTAGGCAGGCCTGACCATAAGTAGGTCTGGCTTACTACTTGGAACAATGAACTGCTGAGGAGCGCGTAAAAAAACAAACAAACATCATACTAAACAAAAGATACACTTAACATATAGAAACATATGTGGTTTATATCATATAATTTTCTACTAGAAATGTCATAACTTTTATTCATGATGAAGGTATGTTGAATATATTGCGTTTGAAAGGAATCTAGCCAATATGCGATGAATTTTTTTCTACTCTCTCCGTCTGCAGCGGACAGGTGGAAAATCCGCGTTCCGCCTTGAACGTAAAATCAGTGCGGAATACGCTCAACAGAAACAACAGAAAAAAATCTGCCTCCAATTGAAAATCCACCTTTGGTGTGATCGCGGCCTTAGTGCACAGGCCAAAACATTAGACTAATGGCTTTAGCCTGACGAATACACAATGTAATACACATCATCCAGTATGATCGATCAGTATGATCTCATTTTGTTAGTACCTTATATTTTGAATGCATTTAGAGGGGAATTTGACTCTTGAATTTGAGTTTGACTTTTGAAGGAACGTCACAAAAATCCTAAAAGCAATATCCATGTTTGGGAAAATGCTTGATGGTTTTGCTCTCAAGAGCTTCATCCTATTGCTATGTCATATTACTGCAGAAGGAAACAGACATTAAGGTAATCAAATTAATCAAAAATGCTATCAATACAATTAAAATTAAAAAAATGTTTAACGTTTCCCGTTCTCACAAAGTCCGTGGCCCTACTGCCCATTAGGATAACTTGTCCTTGCTTAATAAACCCTAATATTATCTTCTCTTCTGCAAATGAATTTAGTGGAGACTGGGGCTGAACAGCCAATTGAAGAGAAACAAAGAAGAATTTGCAGGATGTGATTGTTACATTCATGTAGTTCTAAAAAGCATGACAATATAATCCAAAGTATTTAGAATACATTATGGAATACGTTATGAAATGCATTTTGGGGCATGCATTCTGTAATCTGTATTGGAATACATTTTAAAAGTAACCCTCCCAACACTGTCCATGTCAATATGAAAATGTTCACCGGAGAAAGATGCAACCAAGACTTTGTCCAAAGAGTTTTGGACAATTTTAGTCTACTTTGATGCAAATTGACCTCACCCTCCGCTGTTGTTGGGTATAGTATCTGTCAAGTTTGACTTGATAGCCTAGCCTTTTTCTAGCTGCAATTGTAATCATATTAATCAGGATTAATCTGAGCTATTTTCTTTAATTGATTTAATTTGGATTAATTGGATTAATCACTTAAAGCATTCACTACTAAAATAAATTAATAACATTTTTTCCTTCTGGGTCTGAGGAGGATAATATTTGTTATAATGAAGTGTTTGACTTAGACAAGGGACTTACCTTTTTTTGACATATAGCAGATATCTCAGCTGTAAAAACAGATAAGCATTAACAATTTTAACAGGACTGTTTACGATACACAGTCTACAGTATGACATGATAAAAAGGTGGTATAAAATCAGCCTCGGAGATTCCACTGACCTTGTGGTAAAAGCACATCAACAAGCCACTCAGGATGGTCTCTGTGGAAGAAAAAAAAAAAAAAACGAAAAAAAAAACAAAAAAACATACAGTTGTGAGCCAACTGAGTTCTGAGTGAGTTTTGTAGGAGGGTGGGGGTGCAGGGGTGTTAGATTTAATATTCAGTTTCCGTGTACTGTCATTTACTTTATTGTGGATTATTTCCCTATGAATTGGAAATTGTATTGCAAATGTAAGGTAAACATTACCTGTTTCAATTAAATCAGGTGAATTTCTGCGCATGGTGAATCAGAATTATGGGGAGACCCACATAGTGTAAATTGTTTGTTCATTGATTTGTGATTTCCAGTTTTTGTTTTGTTGCGACAGAGAGAGGAAGTTCCATGGCATCCTGTGCTTGGCTGCAAGGACTCACCTTTGTGCATGTTGCACATGTTCTTTGGTGTCTGATGCTGTCTGGAGACAAACTAAGGTAAATAACAACGGAGCTATGTGAACCTCTGCCATAGGAGAGACCGTCTCAAAGTTTGTTTTGTTTGTAACGTTAGTTGTAATTGGCGTGTCAAATGTTGGTGGGCTGACTAGCAGTCTAATCATATGTGGGCACGCTGAAGCCGCAGGTCGAGGAAATATGTAGGGCATGTGTTTTGGAGATAGATGCAGGGCAGCTCCGATGGGCATGAGTAGTAATTTGGGAGGGATGACAAAAAGGTTTTTGAAATATTGTGATATAGATTGGCATTGATTAGTTTTAATTTATTGACAGTAAACTATACTGGTAATATTTGGGGTCTATAAAATGGATAATCTTGGTGCTTTTGTAGCTGGTCCAACAGAGGACGGATTGAATGTTAACAATTGAACAGCTACGCAAAGTTGCAGAAAAGTATGAATTTGATTCGGAGCTTCGTAAAACAATTAATAAATTAGATCTCAAACAGTTGGTTTCCAATAAACTATGTGAGATGGAGGTCCTTATGTTGGACTCCGCCGGCCGCTTTTTCGACTCCACAGACGGCATTCTAACGTTTGATCAGCAAAAGACTTAATTAGAACTCCAAATTGAGCATACTGATCCATACTGATATCGTTGGTGCATGGCTGAAGGAGATCAGACCTTTGAGAGTCTGTGCAACTTGGTTGTACTTGAGCAGTTAAAGGGGTGGTTCAGAATTTTCGATGTTAAACCTCATTTCCAAGTAAGCCTGAGTGATATCTGTCATTGGAGACCGTTTTCAACTCATTTCATCCAGTCCTTCTATCAGCTGAGTTCGCTGGTGCTAGGCTAACGCAAGTGAGTGGACAGTGCTAGCCTGGCAATAAATACAGTCTTACCCACAGTCTCCCTTAGGCAAGTGAATTAATATGCCAGGCCATCGATGTGTACATCCAAGCTGATACAATCATCTCTGAAGTACAACTACCCTTGAAAAGTGTTATATTTTGCCTACATTGTTCCCTGTTTGTAGCAAGGTGTGGAAGGCAAGGCTACCTAGCCTTGACGTTTTGCCTTATCCCACTAACGTTAGGCTCTGTCTATCGTCATATTAGTCAAACAACTAACCTGAGCAAGGTAATATTCCGCTGCTGCTGAGAAAGTAGTCCATCAAAATGTAATGTTATCATGGCGATTCAAGGGTAGTTTTTCTTTTACGATGTTTTTTTAATCAACACCGATGACCTGGCATATTAATGTAGAGTGCAGATATTAATTCAGAGTGGGTAAGACTGTTTTTATTGCCAGGCTAGCACTGTCCACTCACTTACGTTAGCCTAGCACCAGCGAACTCAGCTGATAGAAGGACTGGATGAAATGAGTTGAAAACGGTCTCCAATGACAGATATCACTCAGGCTTACTTGGAAATGAGGTTTAACATCGGAAATTCTGAACCACCCCTTTAAAGAGCATCATTCCTGACTGTTTGGCCAAGTATATAAATTAACACAAAGTAGAAACTGCTACTGAAGCGGCTGTGCTGGGAGACAAATTTGTTTTAACTCACAAGAACGGTTTTGTGTGACGAATCTCATCCTAGTCAGAATTCGGCAAGACCGAAATAAAGCTGTGGGGGAGAATGTATGCCGTTATTGTTTTGAAAGTGGTCATTGGAAGCGTGACTGTCCAGTTGGGAAACATCCCAGGAAATCTAGTCCAGCAAAACCTGCTGGAAGCACTGAATTTAATGTTCATTCGCCTCATTCTGAGGAAAAGCCATCCACTTCTGGAGGATGTGGTCAATGGTTGAGGGTCAGGGGTCACAGCTGGTACAGAACACTTTGCCAGATAAGGGATGAAGAGGTGAAAATTATATGGCCGGTTTATTTCTGATGGCTTTGTTTCATTGATTGGTAAAAGGTTGGTCTGAGAATTTTATACAACACAGGGGCAAGTAAATCTTTCATTGCTCATTGCTCATTGTCAGTTCTGCCATTTTCTGCAGGATCTAATACAGAGCGCTGTGTCCCAATTCGTGGAATCGGGTTGCAGACTTTCTCAGCTCCTCTACATCGGATAGAGCTGAATTCAGAGCTTGTACAAGGTGCAGTAGTTTTGGCTGTCTGTCATTCCCTGCTAGTGAGGGGAGTTAACGTCCTTTTGGGAAATGATCTTGCATATAACTGTGTGTTCCCTGAGTCATCAGATTTAAAGACTAATGTGGATTCTATTGGTCTTGGTGAGCAACATGGATCACAGACTAATTCATTTTAGATGGGTCCTGAGGGTCTCAGACCTCAGTTAAAAGTCTAGTCTATTCCAAAGTCTTTAAAGGGGGTGGTCAGCTGCATCAAGTGGTGTCTGTATGCCACAGCCCTCATGTCTCATCATTGACACCATCCAAAGTTGATGGACTGTAGTTTTACAGCCCTACAATTTTGCTCCTTGCTGTAAAAGGGGGTGGGTAATATAGCGTTAGTTTTGCCCTGCACGCTGAATGAATTTGTGTGAATGGTTGTTTGTGTTCTTTGTCTCTCTAGCTGTTTCTGTCTCCTCTACCCAGTCTTCCCTTAACAAATTGCTTTCCAGGCACCAGGACCTGTTAGTGGGACTGACCTGGAGGTTATATGTGAAAGGTGGAGGGGGTCGGGATTTCTATTGCTGTAAAATGGGTTGTCTGTTTGATGTAGTTTATTAACGGGGGTCAGTGATCATGGGTGTTTATGATTACATTACACATTTAATATTTTCTGTTGTTTATGCTTGTGCACAATTGCACCTGCGTCTGTTTTGTGTGGGGGAGCGTTACGAGCCCTGCCCATTCTGTGCACCTGTCTGTCTGTGTCTCCTGCAGCAGGTTAATGGGGATGCAGAGGTGTGGCGTGTTGTGGCCTGATGAGCTTCCTAATGTTCTACTAGATAAAGGGGCCTGAACAACACTGGGAAGTTCTTCCTCTCTCCCAACATTTTACTTTTTGTTTTGGACATACAGTATGCCAACAAAATGATGCTCTTCACTTTATTTCACTACACTGACATTTTCTATATTATTTAATACATAATTTATGTAAGGGATAACGGCCACCGAGGTGTCCCCCTCGATGCGAAGCCGAAGGGCTGTTTGCCTACGCGAAGTCCATTATTTTTCTTATATCGGGACACCTCGAAGGCCATTATCCCGCTTATCACTCGGTTGCAACTAAAACGTATAGATGGTAAGCAAGTGTTTAAAACATAAAAGAAACATATGGCTCCGTTTAGAAAGAAGTTATCCTGTTCGGTTGGGGTACTATTTTCATATGAAAGAAGATCTGCAAGGCCCCTTTTTGTCTTTTTTTCTTCCGCGTTTGCCTTCCGATTGTCTTGGAACTTCTGTTAGACGCTGCCTCTCATTCAAATCAACGTAATTTTCATGAAATACCACGATCACAAAACTCCTTATTGTAGCCATAGAAACACCGTTTTTACTGCTGAAAATATCATTGTTTATCTGGTGACGAACTGTTCTAACTTTATTGATGGACATAGTTAGCACAGACCACTTATAAGACCACTTATATTAGACCGTTAAAACATCAAATATCACAATGCTAAGTCAATGCGTTGCTAGACCGGATGTTGAATGACAATCGTCATGGCAGCGCCCATGTTTACCCGCGGAATAAGGTGAATAGAACGCTGATGAAACTTTTTTAACCCAACAATGCCTAAGGTGTCCTGTTATCTAGAAATAACGGACACCCTGACAACCAATCAGAAAACAGTATTCCATTCCACCGGGATAAGATTATTTATAACTACTGTATGTGCGCCCTCCCTCTATGTGACTCGTCCTGTGAGCCAGGCATGCATTACATCAAAGCCAACTCTTGGATTTGTGTACATAAGAGTAAGTCAGAAGTGGCTAAAACTTGGTGTGATATCTGTCAGACATTGGCTTCAATGATGAGGATGACCAGTGAGCGCACTTACAGCCCTTTTCCACTGGACTATTTTAGTACCTATTCTACTTTACCCTACTCAGCTCTACCCACTTTCAGACCTGTTCCACTGGGAATTGTACCTGGTACCATTTTTGGCACCTGCTTTGGGCTGAGTAGGTACTATACAGTGACATGACCAAAGCCCCATTTCGATTGACTGCCAAAGCATGCCGTGTCGAACCGTGCCGAGCTGGTACCACAGTACCTTTCATTTCCCACTGGATAAAAAGTACAGTTTGGTTGCTATAGTGACAGTGGAGTAAACTATGGTAGCGTCACCAACGTGAAAAGACGGCAAGAACAATCGCTACAATGAATGAAATAAATCGTTTTTTGTTTCATCTTGGTAAGTGGCTGTTTGCCACATACAGCACCTTTATTTGGGGAGATGACATTATTTGCCTTGCCATCAATCCTGTCGTGCTAACACTGCTAGTTAACTGCTGAGCTAGCTGTCAAGGGCTTGTTTAGAATGTTAGCATTATGACGCTAGCAAGAATAGCAACCACTCAAGTAACAGCATAGCCACACGTCATAGTATAGTACCAGTTCAGCACGCTTGGTACCTCGACTGAAGGTGGTACCAAAAATGGTACCCGTCCCATGGTACCAGTACCAGATTTTGCCAGTGGGAAAGCAAAATAAGCGATCCGAACCGAACCGAGCTGGTACTTTGCAATCAAAAATGGGGCTCAAACTGATAGGTCAGATGGTCCTGAGGGTGCCCTCACAGGTTTCATGCAAAAGTTATTGTCTCACCTGTCTGGTGGTGTCAGCTTAGGAAGATGTTCATTTATTTCTTCCTAAGTAAAATATTCCATGTCATGAATTGTGTTATGATGGAAAAACGACTGTGAAGTCACCAGATTTATAGTGAAATTGTTGGTTACTGTTTGCAAACAATACAGCGCAGAGATAATGTAAAGGCCACCGCACACCGGTTCCGACAGAGTGCTGAGCACTCTGCTTCCAACATTCGATTCCATTGTTTTCAATGCAACCCTGCACACCAGCGCCGAACCCTTCCGCCGTCGATTGTGAATTAGGATTCAAGTCTATTTTGTCGGAGCCACCCATTGACATCAAATGTTAATTTCACAGGCTACTGTGCTAGGTGCTAGGCGAAATTGTCGGATTCGAAAGCGCTCCGCAATGCTGGCGGAGCCGGTGTGCAGATGGCTTAACTGTACAGTTTAGCCTGCAGCTGCAGCAGCTAGTTGGGATAGTCCAGTCCAGTCTTAAGTTCGGGGGTTTATGACTTGTTATTTTGTAAAACGGGACGAGAAGTGTTGACTGTTAAATCTGAAAACAGATTTTGTAAAAAGAAATATAGCTGTAGTGACTACATGATATCACCAGCTAGTGTTAGCAAGTTATCAGCCAAGCCTACCGGAGAAGACTACCATTGGGCTACCCTTCAGATACCAGAATATGCCCAAATTGTCTAATATCCATCGGAGAAGAGGTGTTTACATGACTTACATAAGTGTGCTCATTGTCTCTCACATAACCCAACGTTGTGTGCCCTTGATGATGCTTCCTCGAAAGCATATGATTAAACCTATTGCAGCAATGTTTGATGTTGTATCAGTGGACATACCCTGCAATTCTCTGACTGCACTCTTCACAAATATACAAAGGAGGGGGCTTGTCCCCCAGGGCCACAGAGAGAGTTGGGTCAATGCACATCTAAAAAAAAAAGAAAGAAAGAAAAGCAGTTGTGAGCAAAGGATCTCTTAATTAGCATACAGGTGGTAATATGACAACACAAAAATAACAAGCAGGTAAGATTCATTTTCATATGGCAAGAAGTTTTCCTGGACAGTATTCGCCTAAAAATACATGAACATGTACATGGGGTAGAGATATGCAGAAGCAAAATAGGACCTACATTGTTCTCAAAATGGTACAAAGTATTCTATGAGGCCAGAATGAGGCATTAAGGTATCCAATTAATCTATAGAAAAACACTGTCCATTTTAAAGCAAAGCCTGTAAAACATGATTAAAACTGGACAATTTGCAGCCATCCATTTAGAATTCCTACCATCTTCTATGTCACTCCCCATTTAACATTGTAATCCCATGGCATAATCCTGTGTAATTTACCAGAACTAGAACAATTGGCTTTGGCAGATACCGAGATTGCTGTTTTTTCCAGCTGGGCCTAAAGAAACTAATAAGATAAGTAAATCCTAAGAAAACTATAACAATTTATATTATTCCCTGTTTTTTTTTTTTTTTTTTTTTGTTGTTGTTGTTTTTTGAGACGGGTACATAAAAGCCACCAAAGGCCTTTGCAACACAACCCCACCCTCCCAAACATCCTTTTATGGACCAATGCATACAGCAAAATATGTAAGGGATAATGAACGACACGGCGTGCAGATATATAAAAATAATGCACGTTCGAAGTTCTAAGGCTAACAAGGCCGAAGCATTGCTGCACGGCCATTGCTGAACGCCGTGTCGTTCACTGTTGCCACTTATCCGCTATGTGGTTTGACTAACAACATGCCCGTTTTGATGGCTAGGTGGCTACTGATGGCTGAAGACAAGCTAGTTGTCAGAACTACTTCTTTCCGCACTTACCAAGATAAACTGCCGTTACTAGTTCTAATGTACAGTTGCCAATTCAGTCGTTAATTCCATCTCCCGTTGTCAAGCGCTAAATCCAAAGATTCTGACATGTCTTGGGCTCTGTAAATTCGCCGTCTCCCATACTTCCAAACGAAGTGTGACAGAGTTAAAAACCATCGCAGTCACAAGTTACAATGTTGCTATGTCATGAACGTTGGTCGGGTCACTAAATTGTGAGCTTGTGTTAATGTGACAGTTTATTTAAACACCAGAGCGAGTTGGGCGAATTGATGTGCAAGTCTGAATATGGACGAAAAAGTGGAACTACTTCATAGCCGTGCAGTTACCTGAAAAATAATGCACGTTCTAAATAGGGCATCACAATAGGAAATTTGACCAAGCAGTGGTATAAAGTCTAAATATGGTTTAATAAAAATCATAAAAATTGACTTTTGAAAACTTTAGAGAACTATATTTTTAGTGTTTAAATGGCTTTATATAACGTCTTAGTATATAAAGTTTATATATGAAAACCTTTTTCTGTTATTAGCAGTACTATTAGCTGTTAGCTGTACTGTCTCTCTCCTCACTCAGACATGTAATATATGACAAATTTAAGTCATGAAGTGCTAACCTCTTGGTCTTCGTTCACACAGTAGCCTGAAGTGACCCAAATCCGATTTTTTCGCCCTTATGCAACCTGGAAACGATCTTTTAATGACAGTCTAAACAACATAGATCCCATTTTTTCAAATGCAAGCCTGGCCACTTGGATATGTGGACCTAAAACCGATACGTATCTGGGGCCGTATTCTCAAAGATTCTTATCTTAACTTTAGGAGTACTCCTAAACTGCACAAAAAGTTTTTATGTAGGAGTTACTTCTTAAAAGTAATTCACAATGCCTCTGAGACCTTCTTTTAGCTAGGATAAAAGGCAACTCTCAGGCTAAAACAAAAGCTGCGTTGCTATGGTTGACGTCAACTCTCATGCACAAGCCTGCTCGCATTACATCGGTGATTGGTTGATGAGTGACAGGTGGGCGTAATCTGTGCTGTGTGCTGCGCTCCTGTGTGAGGGCTACTGGGAGCACATATCACAAGTCATATATGAAACAGTAACAAGATTCGCGGTGGAATAATAACGTATCTTTGCATCGTTTTTACTGCACTTTTGAAAGTACATTTACTAATTAAACTTGACTGTAAAAAAGTGCATTTATATTTTAACACGTTTAGGTGGCGTTTTCGGATTCCTTGTAAGCTGCATATCATTCCTTAATGATAGATACTCGAATAAATGGTACTTCACGTGCGTTTCAAAAGATCCATCCGACCTACACGTCATGAATGAACTTCATGTCAATTAAGCAGCAATCACAACAAATGTTACCGTGTAATCCGCGAGGTGGGTAAAGATTAGAGTTGACAAGAGGAGGAGAAATGTCATAAAATCTTTTATTCATGACGAAGGTTTATTGCAACTAGGGGTACTGCTTACGTTCATGCTTACTGTTACGTTCCTTTGCTGTGTGTGACGTTGCATGCGGGACACTTTTTGTGTGTTTGAAGTTCATACTGGAGATTACAAACAGGTGCATATAATTCACATTCTATTGGAAATGTGAATGATCTCGCAAAAAGATTGGATTCCACAAAAAAAGCAGAATTGAGCATAAAGCCCTGCAGTGTGAATGTAGCCTTTGACTGGCCTAACGCTTTTCTTTCTTTTGATTCTTCTGCCCCTACATACTACAATCATCCCGGGCCTCCCTCCTCCCAGAGGCCCCATAATGGACCCGGCCTAGTTGGCCTCCCTGATGATGATTTCTACTTAAACGATGAACTCCACTTCATGAACTGTACTCAAGTGTTGCTCTATTATTGACTCTATCCCCCGACTTTTCCATCTGATTGACAGCCCAACAAATTATCCTGATGATCACTACCTAAATGATGAACTGCACTTGATGAACTTTATCGACTCTCCTACAAACAATATTTTAACTACCATCTAGTAACTCTCAGACAATATGCTGTATTCATGCTGTTAAACCTAATTTAAACTGTTGGTGTGGTTACCGTGGTTCCTTCCTAAAATGAATTATTAGTAAGAGAAGAGAAGTTATTCATGGGTGCTCCCTGTACTGTCTGTATAGCACCGCGAGACAAATGTACTGTATTTGTGCACTCTCTAGCTGGCACACTCTGATGGAGTGTTGGAGCATTCTGATAATATTGGTAGCAGTAGGCCTAACTTAGTTCAAATTGATCCCAAAGGATCATCCGTGCATGCATTTTTGTACAGGACATTGAAAAAATATTGTTGTACAAATTTCATGCTTAGTCTAATGTCCCCATCAAATGAGGAAAAGTGATGAGATATGAAGCCAAAAGAAAAGAGGGAAACATATATTTTATGATGTTAAACATTACTTAGGGGGCAAATTGACCCCAAGGATCGCAGGAAGGTTAAGTATTCACAGAAAGGCTATTATATGTCTTGACATACATGAGTTACATACCTTAACTGCAGGTTTGTTGATGGCATTGTGACACTCAATGTGCTGGCAATGAATTGGGTTCCAGGCTGTGAGGATAGAGTGTATTAAAATCACTTGCTTAGATTGGTAAAGTAAAACACTGGCACTGGTCAGGAAACATGAATCAGTTACAGCATTGCCAGTCAGAGACCAGTTTCCCTGTCCACATGGGCATGTATGGATCTGGCCCAAATGCACCAATGAGAGCTTGACTTTGTCTGCATAAAGGGGGATCCACCCCCCTCTCCCTTGCAAGGAACCTAATTCACCTTTTTCACCTACGTCACCATGAGGCACTAGAACGAGGCTTCGGTGGTAAAACTTCCCCAGAAGTAGCTTCTGGGGATGGGATGCCCCTCATTTGCCCAACTTTCCACCTGACCAACAGTAAGAGAGGGGACCAGCAGTAGATTTTCTGTCTGGCATCTGTGAGAAATTATTAATTATTATATTTATAAAGCGAAGGGAGTTTTTCCTTGCCCCTGTTTCTCATGGATGCTTCCCGTACTGTCTGTAAAGCGCCACGAGACAATGCACTGTATTTGAGCGCTCTACAAATAAAATTGAATTGAATTAAATTAACGTTTCGTCGGCACTTCCTTATTTTCAAATATGCTACTCACCGAGTCATCAGTGCTGTTATATGGGCATGCAAAACAATTCTCGTTGTGAAAAACGCTTCACGTTCACTCTTCACGTTCAAACGTACAGCAGAAGTTTATAGGCGGCTGTGAGATGTCGGAGAAAATAGTTCCAGGATTTTCAAAATGCTAAATAAAACACGACAGGAATGGTTTTTCACGACGAGAATTGTTTTGCATGCCCATATAACAGCACTGATGACTCGGTGAATAGCATATTTGAAAATAACAATGTTTTAGGTGGTTTTAGGGAACATTGTACACAAAGCTAGCCTGTCTGAAGCAGGAAGGGGGGGTTCTGAAATAGCCGTATACTCAAGACAGGACCAATCATCCAAATTTTGGTGTCAATCGTTCTATTGCACCCTAGACACTCTAGAACAGGGGCTAAATGTGTTAAAAACCGAACCTCCCCTTAAACATGAACTATGAACTATGTTGGTTTAAAAACTACTAGTGCATTGCCCGTGTGTGCCCCCCTCCCCCAGCCAGCTAATCACTGTGAAGGGGACGTGGCTACAGTTAGAGCATCAGATGACAACTGCTTAATTTACAGATATCTTTAGTATTTGTTATCCAAACATTACCACACTGCACTCACTCGTGCAAATAGCAAGTTGCATCCCAAATCTGAGGTCAGTTGGACAAAGGGTTTGAGAGTTATGTACTGGTGGCCAAAATATATATATATATAATTGTTAAAAAAAGAAAATGTGCTATATAAACTTGAACTTGGACTCAAAGCCATGTAGTCTACTTATCAACCTTGATGCATCCCTATTTGAAAGTACTTCAAGACAATGCGGTTCAGAGAATACAATGAACAACCAACAAATCCAACACGTAAGACACATTGTTGGCCAGTTATACTGCAGTTTTATTTACCAGTATACTGTAGTCCTCTGTATTCACTGATGGCACCTGGAGGCTTTAAGTTGGGCCAGTAATGAAACAGCATCTGGACAGCAGGGGGCTTCACTTGAGATGGTCCATAGGAAATGACATAAAGAAGATCCTAAAAGATGATAAAGACCATAGTATTAATTGCATGCACACAGCACCACAGAATAAAGGTGGAATCAATTCATGATTGAAATAGATGAGGCTTTTTGCATGTTCTTTGCTGTGCTTTTTGCATGTTCTTTATTTTATACATCCTTTGCATACACTTTATCCAAAACAAAATTGTGTGTGTGCATATGTGGGTCTTCAGATAGACCTCAACTGCAAGGGGTTACGTTCTTGAATTGGCATTGTGGCCAGGAAAGGGACTGGGAACATTTTGACCTGTTGGAGCAACCATAATAAACTTCAAGAGATCAGACCTGGCACCGGATGACAGATGCAACATCTAACATCTAGCCTGGCCTTTAAGCCAACTGTTGACGCTATATAGTCTGGAACGATACAATTGGAATATGTCTCCATTTGGAAATAACGAATTCTGTGCTCTGCTCTCACCTGGCTCTCACATTTCCAACTTCTGCGTTCAGTAGTAACAGATCACTGGCTAGTTTCTATCTATTTTGACATGATAGCAGCAATGAGTCTTCAAGATCATGAATGTTAATGACGTGGCAATTTTGTAAAGGTCATTTCGAAAGTAGGGGGGAGAATAACAAACAAGTTGCTGAACTACAAAAAGCTTGACAGACAAGTTCTGAGACACCTCTGTAAACTGTTTGCTGATTGGCAAAACCGTATGTGAACCAAACAAGGTGGGTGGGGCCTAGGGCTGGAAGATTATACAATCACGATTAGTGATCGTGATTAAATTCAGTTCGATTAAGGTGATCATCTGTGGGCATATTTACTTGTTACATGCAGTTGGTGCGCGACAGCTGCTGCTAATTACAATCCACCTTCCCTGCACCGCTGCAAGCAATCCTGACTTTACCAGAGAAAGTAGCGTTCCTTTCGGATATCTACCAAGACCAGACATCTCTATCGTCAATAGGAAACTCCATATTTAGATGTTGGCTCACGGATGGCCATGAGTCAAAGTCTTGCGCGATCACTAAAAATTCATTAAATTGCGAGTGCGCAAACAGCAACAGTGTTGTTGATGGTAAAACAGGCTAGGGATGGAGAGAGAATGGGCCACATTGAGCAGGCACAGCATTTAGGTTCCTATGCACCCTTGTTTTTTTTTTGTTTTGTTTTGTTTTTTTTTTTTTTTTTTTTGGGGGGGGGGGGGACTTTACATGATATAATTCATGATAGTGATACAAATCCAGAGTGTTTAATATGGAAAAATAAAATGTGATAACTTTTTTGCCATATCCCCCAGCCCTAGTTGGGTCAGACTTTGTACTAGACTGAAATCTACTGTACTTCCTACTCCAGAAATTTAGGATGGCAAGATGCCAAGTATCTTTTCATGTTGAATGGTAAGGTAATGTTGTGCTTGTGTGTCTAACAAATCTAGTCCTTTATTGTTGTTGTTGGACAGCTGCCATGAAATTTACCAGTTTGTTCTTGCTCATAATGTATCATCATGCCACACCAAGGTTAAATATGGTGTACCCCAAGGATATTTCGATATTTCTTTATTATTCTTCTTTATCATTCCCTTATTGTTTTCCCATTCTTTGCTACATTTTAGGTCAATTATAAGTAACTATGGCATTGCTTTCCATTCCTATGCAGAGGACCAGCTATGTCTCTCAATGAAACTTAACTCAATCAACTCCCGCAATGACTCTACACCAACAATGACTATACTTGATGCTTGACTCATCGTTATTGAAACTTAGATGTGTACTAATTTCTTAAGTTGACTTGTAGTCATTGAAACCTTCTTATTACTTCCCCCAATGAGGTTGTGTTTTTGCTGGCATGTGTCTGTCTCTCGGTCTGTCTGTGTGTCTGTGTACAACATAACTCGAAAAAGTACGACTCCCATGCCGTGGGTTTGTTGTAGCTGACGGAGTGGCGGGTTCGAGACCTGTGTGCGGTTCATCATGAATAAGAAATATGTGAATTCAGGCCTAACAAATGATTGATGTTGTTTAACATGCCTTACAAGTCATGATGGGACACGATTGTTAATGAGACAGATGTGCCAGATGCTCCATGCTCAAAGAAGGGACAGCTAGTTAAAACACTGATGATGCATGCTCCACACAGAATGAGCATAGAATGTTCAAAAGGATTGCTGAAAAATTAGGGGCCCTATCTTGCAGGCGGCGCACCATGCCTTCGCGGCTCACGCAAGCTATCATTGCTATTTTGTGCGAGCGCATGGTTCGTTTTTCTCTCAAGTAATTCACGTTGTCTAACTAGCAAGTGACTTTGCGTCCTTGGAGGTGTGTTGAAGGTGTGGCTAGGCGCAAAGCGCAAAAAATGCTATTATACAGACGCAGAAAGGTATCCGCCAGTGACTGGAAAAAACCTGGTCATTCGTCAGTCACGCATTCCTGAAATGCTATTTTATGGACGCACAACGCAATAGGTAGCCTAATGCAGTCCTTGTTCCAGCATAACAATGACGGCCACAACAATAATTATTACAATCGGAAAATCATTATGATGCTCAGGAAGATGTGGTTAATCACAATTTATAGCCTGCAACAGAAAACGAGTGAGGATATAAGAAGGGGGGTTTACTTTCGCTTTCGAATGAATATTCCGAGATATCTATCAGGACTAAATCAACTTCCTTCGTGTCTTGTGCAGCCTGTAGACATCAATTTAATATTACCATACCCATTACGGCTCTGACTATGACTAGACCCGACGTGTGAGCTTGCTCGCTATTCAATATTTTAATTTCTTTAAATGCACAAGGAGGAGATCAGCTGGTCTGATAGCAATTCACCAGGCGCTTTGCGCTGTTCGTTCTTAAAGGCAATGAGAGATTGATCTGTCATTGGTTATGTCTGCGTTACACCCATAACACACCCATGATTAATTAGGCATCCTAAGTCCAACCTTTTTGGACTTTGCGCCTGCGCGAAGTTCATTTTCTGCACTGTGAAAATAGCAAAAAGCCGCCGACACGCCCCCAAAACTATATGCGCCATCCGTCAAACAACAGTTGACTTTGCGTCGTCAAAATAGGGCCCTAGAACTTTTCCAAAGATTTACCTGACATTACATTTCATGTGATGTGAAATCATTCCTAAGTCTTATAGTTACAGGCAAGATCTGATATCACCAAATATTTAGTCCAGGATCAACGTCTAACATTTGCCCTGGATGAATGTACCTTAACCCTAACCCTAATCCTAACCCATTCATCCAGGGCAACAAGTTTGACATTGATCCCGGACTCTTAATTACTTGGTGATATCAGATCTTCCTAGCTGCAGTGTCATTTTCTGCCAATTCAGACGCATATGCTCTTGCTTGACTCTTGCTCTTTTAAATAACCGGTAGGAGAACCATGGGAAACATTATTTAAAAATGTGTGTAAAATTCTGTGCTATAAGGGTAAGAATTAGTGCTGGCAAAATTAACTGATTAATCACGTGATTAATCCAAAAAATTTAACTCGGATTAAAAAAATTAACTCAGATTAATCCTGATGGATATGGTTCCACTTTCATGGCATGTATTATGTTCAATTTCAGATAGAAAATGGATCAGTTATCAAGTCAAACTATACAAAGATTATGGCCTAGCTCCTGACTGTCCAACAACATGTTTGGGGAATCCTCCGGGGTAGGGGACAGGTGTGAATTGCCCCATTTGAGACGAACAAAACCAACTATTTAGTATCAGGGCCTTTACAGGGCAAAATAAGGATCCAATATACCCTAGCATCCAAATTCTTACTGGAGGAAATGAGTTGCGATTAAAAGTGATTAATCACGATTAATCTTTGAAAAATTTTGTGATTAATCAGATTAATTTTTTTAATCGTTTGACAGCACTAGTAAGAATATTTATAAACATGTATGTTTGTTCCTACCTTCCACACTTCTTGCTTGTGCTTCATAAGGCATTCCAGAAGCTGGCAATGATAGACTGGAAGGAACATACACATGAGTGACTTAGGGGGCTGTAGTTTACCAGTCTGTGTTGTGAGATTACTGCAGTGAGATCTCTTTACCTACCTGGGTTGGATGTGTATTGCATAGCTATCATAAGCATAGAAGAGGCAGAAAGATTCACATAAGCTGGCACACCACCTTCTCTTCGAGTGGAACCTACTACAAGAATCAGGCAAAATTTAAGTCAGCAAATACATGGTTCCTTTTGTAGAAATAACTCACATGACATATGACATACTATATAATTGGACAACTAACTGTAAACTGGGATGACAATGGAACTAAACAGAAACTATGAATTCTGTCTGAGCATCCCCAAAAATATAAATACTTAAAATGTTGAATTAAAAGTCACAAATAATGTAAACGTAATGCATACCCTTGTCCACAACATTGTAATGTGAGTACATGAATTAAAAAGAATATCACCATGCATTGAAGTAAGAGAAAGCATACTTCAAAATAATACATCAAAATAATACTTCTAGGCTATTTGTCTCCAGGGCTCGATGCCATATCGTTATTCAAGTCACAATCATTAATCAAGTTATCCTACAGAATTGTAGATAGTGGCTTCAATTATTGATTGAATTAGATGTATATCAGCTACACAGCTGATATACTGTAGTGGCTCACATAATTCTTGAGGGTTTGTCACAATCTTGGTGAAAAAGCAGCACAGAGGAATGTTCACAGACAGTTTCAAAGTAAGATATATCTAATTGTATGCTTTGCGTGAGAATTCTTATTATTACCTATGTAAATGTATGTTTTCATAAATGCTTCACAATTTAATGCTTTGCATAGACTTGTAAAATTATGAACTAATTTACTTTAACATAAGATCTAGTACCACTATTTTGTTTGTTATTAAATGCTTAGTCTCAATCAAAATAATACAGATAGATGTTGTAGTCTAGTAGAAATATCCTTTTGCTTTGGTCTAATAAAATACACCCAATGTTGTAGACAAATGTGTTAGGTTAGACACAGACACAAAATATTACACAAAATGATACATTTATACCGTTGTGATAACAGCTCTAATATAATAAAAATAACACAATCAAGTTTTAAAAAGAGGAAGTATTTTATGTGAGAGACTTTGGATATGGTACATTTAAGCTAGGAATAGATTTACTCCTTTTCTCAGTCTGTTACAATTATAACAAGATTAAGCAGCCCAAACCTACAGACTGTACTGGTTACATCACTGTACTGGTTACGGGAGTTTGTTATGTGTACAAACCAATCATAGTGACCACAGCATGGACCACTGAAGTTAATATCAAATGTTTTATCTGACTTAATCGTAATTTTGTCAACAATGGAAAAACAAAAAAAAAACCCTTTCAAATTCTGATACAGAAATATTCATGCAAGATTTATCACCATAGACAAATGCCCTGTCCCATTACCTCCAAGCCTGATTGCCATCGACTTTCAAATCTCTGCGAGACTTTAGGCTGACCAAGAGCCTATAGCGCTGTAATTTCTCAAAGTGCATGATTGACCCGCCTCCCTCCAATGCCTTGGTTTGCGACTGGTCGATGTTAGAATATGTTAGAAAATGCTCTCTGAATTGGGGAACTCAGAAATCCGTTCAGATCAGCAGTTGGCCAGACCAGCGACAGCAACAGAGAAGGTGTTACGTCACTGGGAGGGCGTGCCAGGCTAATTACCTCCACTAACCCTAATTTTTTCCCCTAACCCCAGATTTTGCGCATTCACGTCTTGGGGTAGTGTGTGTCCCATTACTTTTTTTATTATTATTATTTTATTTTATTTATTTTTTTTGGCTTTTTGCCTTTAATCAGATAGGTCAGTGTAGAGATGACAGGAAACAAGTGGGAGAGAGAGATGGGGTGGGATCGGGAAAGGACCTCGGGTTGGAATCGAACCTGGGTCCCCGGAATAATGGTCTGACGCTCTAGCCACTGAGCCACGGCGCCCCCGTCCCATTACTTTAAGGAGCAAGTGGAAGTGCGATTTTCCCCTTAGAATCTCCCTTAAAATGTAGTGAGGGTCGATGCTGACTTAAAATGAAGTGGAAGATGAAATTACTCATGATGCTCTGTAAACTCAGCGCTATCTGAGTTATTCTCAGCGCCATCTGAGTTATTTCATCGAAATATGTTGAATACACAAAGAACCCTTGCATTTAGAACACTGTTAGAAAAAAAATCTAAGGCCTGTATGACGGAGAAACTTGTGAAGCTCCAGCCACCGGAGAAGCAGCTAAAGTTGTTATCGCAGCCAGCAGTGTGACGTATGTGAGTGAGCATGTTTGCAATGTTCACTAAATTGGTGTCCCATTTATTAGGGAAATATTCCACTTCCCTTGGAGAGGGGAATTTACTGTTTAGGGAACTTAAAAACAAGTGGAAGACTAAAGGGGGAGTAATGGGACAGGGCCAAAGTCCAGTGATGGTTTGGGATGGCAGTATTCACTATTCAAAAAATAATATGTCACTAAACCAACATTCAATCAACATAAATGAATGGTTTCGTTTATTTGATCATTGGCAAGCAATAAATAACTGGCAAAATCAACTATTCAGCCCCCCCCAACGTTATGTCAACTAGCAAGTCTAAAATGCAAAAGTTTCAGTTACATCAGCAAGTATATGTAGCTGGTGGCGGTCCGCACCACACACGGGTCTCGAACCCGCCACCCCACAAGCTACAAACTCCCGGCATGGAAGTGGAATGCTCTAACCAACTGAGCCAAAAGCCCGAGCTTCTAACTCAGCGTGTTAGAAGCGCCCATGGAATTGGGTGATGAAGATTTACACACTACCGCCGAGCTAGCCGCGTTAGCTGGCCTCCGTTACACTCACCCTCCAAATCCTCACTCCCATCCGGGTCACGGCACCAATGTAGCCGGTGGCGGTCCGCACCGCACACGGGTCTCGAACCTGCCACCCCGCAAGCTACAAACTCCCGGCGTGGGAGTGGAACGCTCTAACCAACTGAGCCAAAAGCCCGAGCTTCTAACTCAGCGTGTTAGAAGCGCCCATGGAATTGGGTGATGAGGATTTACACACTACCGCCGAGCTAGCCGCGCTAGCTGGCCTCCGTTACATTTGGAACAGTTTGACAAGTACAGTATATTTTGAACAGTTTGAATGGTACACTTACATATTGCCATAGGGAGAAAGGAGGTACTCAAATACTCAATGATGTCTTTGTGCAGGAATGGAGGAAATGTAGCTAAAGTCGAGATCATAGTATACGGTAAAGTGCTGAGAATATCATCACTGAGAAAAGGTAGGAGGCAAGTTGTGGTGTAAAATATGGCCTGTCCTAGATCTACAGGGGAAAGAAGAGAAACAGGAAAAAGGAAGAAGATGGAAAGAAAGAGAAAATAAAGAAAAAAGACACAAGATAACATGTTTTAGATAGGTAAGTACAAATGTAATTTGTAAGACATAACATTTTCATGAGGTTATGAACATTTTCATGAGGTTATCTCCTAAAATGTGGTGCATGATTTGTAAACATCTGTTCACATTAATCTGCAGACATAAACAAGCTTCATTGCTGTGAACAAATCTTTTCATCTCAAAAAACATTCATATCACCAACCAAAAAAATGTTGTAAAAATTGACATTGATAGAAAACTATTTCTAGAAATTTCTATTGGATTTTGACAGCACTGTTGTCCATCACTCACCATGCTGACCGTGCTGCAGGAGGGGCACCAGGTCAAGCAAGGTGACAAGGGTGGCATAGAGTCCCTGATAGTCCAGAGAGGGGTACTCTGAGAGCTGAGCATCCCGGCTCTGCTGGGGGGGGCACCCAACACGCTCGGCCGGGGCGTCCCGCAGAACGCTGTAAAGGAGGGAGCGAGTAACTGTAGGGTTGATGGAACTGACTTGTGGTCTTAGAGATGGGGTGAGTGGGAATGGCACAGGAAAAAGACACATGGTCATGGGCACGGCCAAATTGGAACCCTCCGGGCTCTCCTTTCTGCCTGTACGGGACAGGATGCTGCTCCAGGGGAGGGGGAGGGGGGGAGAAGGGAAACAGGGGAAAAAAAGAGACAACAAAGACACAAAGAAACAGCACATTACATTGAAATGGCACTACAGAGACAGTGTAAGTAGAAAAAAACTAAGCCCAGATAAGCTCCACATAGAATGCAGTGTCTTGGCCAAAAGGTTTCTGTTAATATAGCTCTTTTTGTCAGTAGTTTTCAATTGAAAAAGGGCGAAACACTCAAACAGGAGACTATAAAATGCTGCAATGATCACTGCATCTTATGCGTATCTGGTGACAAGGAGCAAAAATATAAAAAATAGCATGTTTTCAGTGGCAGCCCTGTACTTCTCCAATGAAGCCCTTCCTCCAATGAAGCAACATTTTGGGTCAAATTAATCAAAGGGCCAGTAGATTTCTAGGAAAAGATAAAAATCTATCTTTGTCACAATATGTGCATATATCACACTGTTGGGGAAAATACAGAGGTGACACTTCTGAAACATGCATTAGCCAGTAATAAACATGTATGTAGGGTCTGACAGAAAAAATAATGCTCCCTGATCACAACACATGTTTATTGCACAGTAAATCAAAAATGTGTAAGTACATTACAGTATGATATTGTCTTAGTATCATTACAGAGGAGAGAAGTAATGATATCCAACAGGCATATGGATTCCGATTTTGAAATAGATGTTGCTAATCTATATTTGGAGGGGGAAAAGGAACACTGCAATGGATAAAAGGTTGTTTTGAACAGGATGGACATTATGAACTAATGGGGATGTATGTGTTCCCTGTTTACTATCTAGTCCATTAGCATTTTCAACCTTGATTTACCAAGAATAGACAGGAGAGAGCACTGGCTACAACGTTTGAGTACGCTTTATATAGCATAAAGAGTGCATTCCAACTGTACTGCTGTTCATAAACATTTCTGCACTTTACAGTGGTGGTAGGAGGGTGGGTGGCAAAGGTATGTTTAGCAGCAACTATGTTGGCCCTTTTTCATCAAAGGATACAACTAGCTATAATAGACCTTTTGTAATATATTAAAGTTGTAATGTCAAGAGAAAAAAACACATAATTTTCATAACAATGATGGAAATGGTGGGTATTTGGGGTATAGGCCAAATGCATGCTAGACATGTTTAGGAACACATTTACATTTATGCAAACACTTTTATCTACAGTGAGTTACAAAAACAAGAATATCATTCAAGGAATAGACCTTATGGAAGAGTACTACATGATAACATCAGGGGCCAGTCGTTCAAAACAGTAATCTGGATTAAAATGATCTGGATTTGAAAATCCCATGTTCTCCCATCTGGGAATAGGGACCAGTTGTACAAATGTGATCCTGGATTACACATAGCTAACCACTGGATTTCCAAATCTGGATCACTGTGATCTGGATTAAACTATTTTGAACAACTGGCTCAGGAGGAGGGCTAGAGGATGAGAGAGATTGAAGTGCAGAATAAGAGCATGTCAGATGATAAACTATTAGAAGTTTTGGGGAGGGAGAGGAGGAACTCCTGAAAGAGTTTTATCTCCAAGAGCTTGTCAAAATATGAAGGGGTGTAGGTCATTGTATCAACAGGGAAATATAGCCAACCTAGTTGAATGTCAACACATTAAACTTGGCAACACCCTACCAACAAAATTTCTACATCAAAATAAGAATAATGATTGACAGCTGTATTATCAGTAGCTGTATCACCATACAGCTGTATCAGCTGTATCATCTGTAGCTGTATTATCAATGGTCTGTTATTTCCATCTGGCCCAATCCTTCTCTATACCATATAGAGCAAAATAGAATATGATGCATACCTTGATCCATTAAGAGCGGTTTATTAAAAGAATCTTTAAGCAAACTTATGAAAAAAGAGAAAATACAAGAACTGATCTTTGGTCTGGCAAGAGTGGTAGTTCAAGAAAAATCTAAGGATCACATACAAGCAGAGCAAATGAGTGGAGTTGAGTAGGAGCTGAGCGGGTTATCTAAAGGCCAAATCGCTCGCTTGGTTTTGCTCTGGCAATGCTTGCTGACTACACAAGTTTGGTGTCAATCAATAGAAAACTCTCTCAAGGCACAGATGACTTATCAAGAGAGTTACACTTAAAGGCATACCAGTCAGATTGTGTTGTTACAATCACTGGAGCTCCTCCTACAGTTGCCTTTTTTTTTTTTTAAATAGTAGCCAGGCCTTGCCTTCTTACGCATTTCGGCTCGATATTCATCTCTCTTCTAGCCTAGGATTCTACACGCACTCTAGCGGTAGCAAATTGAATTTGCTCAGCGAATGCGTCTAAGGATAAACCAAAGCTCAGACCTCGATTGTGTCTGAGCTGTTTCTGAGCTGCTTACATTCTAGGTTATATTCAGACATTGTGGTGTTTAGCCAATCACAATGTTATATCTGGACAGGGAGTTATTGGGTGGGCTTAGCATTGTTTGAATCGTTTATTAGTTCCTAGTTACGCTGATTAGTTTAAACCGTTTTACACGTCTACCACTCGTCTCCAGACTATACATTCATGTGATAGTCTCCTCATGACTGTCTGGAATTCCGGCCAATGGCATAATTCTCAGCAACCAATTCGACCCCACATCAATCGGCAAGTGAGAGATTACAAGACATTATGTTGAGTTTCTGCCGTTGTCACGTAGCTTACTTCACGACCAAACAAGCTATATCACGCCAAACGTTAGCAATTGGGCAAAATCAGATTCAACCGTTTTAAACTTCTACAGTTCACGCCTCCAGCTGGCAATCATTCGTCAATAGCTGAGATCCCAGACCCTTGTTGCATAGTCCAAGGGGATGGTCATGGCCAGGCTACTAAAATAGCAGCTATTTATACATTCTCACCAATTGACGCCTTCATGCACATTTACTTCACAAACCAAACAATAGGAATAGGAATCCAGTTTCAGTTTAATTTTCTCTGCAAGTGTACCATAACATCCATGCTAGAGGTGGCAAAGAGAGCATTCATTCACCCCATAATTAGCTATTTAATCACTGAAGTAAATTAAATTAAAAAATATTGTCTGTTATGCCTTAAAGGAGACATAGAACGGAAAACCATTTTTACATTTGCTTTGATGAATTAAGAGAGGTTGTGCATGGTCTGGCATTCTGCCCTCTTTCATATGGAAATCTTAAATTTACAAATAGCCCCTAAAATATGGGCGAATTAGAATAAAGCCGACAAGTGATGTCAAATAGCACAAAGCCATTGCAGTTCAATTGAGCTGGCCAGAGCGGGACGTTGTGTAGGCAAAAAAAAAAAAAAACCATTTCGATATGTTAATTATGCTTGTAAAATATCACTTGATCTTATTTTATTAAATATTGCATTTTAACATCAGAGGACAAGGTACAATACTAATTAATTCAATGTCCCCTTTATAACTAATCAGACATTAAAAACACTGATGGAGATTGCGAAATATTTCACAAAGGAAGCAGATAGTTCATAGTTCAAGTATGGGCCAATTCCTATCAAACTAATTTAAAGATAGTGAAACAATGTCATGAAACGAACGTTTCACTAATATTTTACTTTTGGAAGTTTAAGATCATGTTTTTTAATAGTCTATCCTGCGCATTTGCAGAGCAGAACATAAACACAAAGATGAGCAGGTGGAATTTGGTTTGAGTGTGGAGCGGTATGAAACTGAACTCACATGCTCAAGACCAGTCTGAGAAATATGACCTATGCTGACATCAACATTTTGAGGGGGAGACAATCTGGTACACTGCAAAAGTTTAGATTCCTTGTTCCAGATTTCAAGTTTAGGTTCTTGTAGAGTGGGCTGTGAGCCCTTTGGGTAGACATAGTCCATCCTTGAGCTGTTCCCAATCTGTCCCAAATCATCGGATCACTTGGGTGGTCCTCTTGTGTGTGGCGGATGGATTGTCTCTGGACCACAGAGGCAATCCGTAGAGTGCAGAGGAGTTGAGAGAAGGTGCATCAGAGCCCACGTGAGAATCCTGCACACCAAGTAGCACATATAGTTTATGTAGGCTGTGTTGTCTCTCCTTCTGAGGACATGAGGCCCAATGAGATGCCATGAAAAAAGTTCCAGTGTGAGATACACCATCAGCAGTCTTAGGATATTGACGACCCTGTCCACAGCCCCCTGAACAATTTCCTGTCGAATATTGTTCCTCAGATCATTAGTGACTCCATCATCACAATGGTCCTCCTCAGGACTGGCCCACCAACTGGCTACACCCTGGGGCAACCAATCTCCATCTGTCCACTGAACCAGAGTGCTTTCCAGGAGTGGACATGGTCGCTCAGGAACCATCTCTGAAATGGCCTTGTGTCCGAACAGACCAACCAGAGTTTACAGTTGTGCATGTGCCTTTATTTGCCCTTGTTGATAACAATTTATTCAGGAGAGGCCATTAGTGCTCCAATCCGCTAGCCTTTAGCTTTGGGCAGAGGGCGTCGCATGTTCATTTCAGGCATACATGTACATTCCAACTTCCCGCGTCTTACCCTGTGGTCACACGGGAGGGCAACTGGGCAATTTGAACAAGCAACTCAGTTGCCAAGGAGGCGTGACTCGTATGAAGTTCGTTGCTACCGGCAAACACTAAAATATGCGTCTGGTAGCGACAACGTATATCGCCACAGATGTATTTTTGAGTTACAAAACCCATGTTTTCAGATTTATCTTACCTCATTTGCCGCTTCGTTTTACAAAATATCAAGTCATAAATCCTTAACTTCTTAGTTTGTTACCGATAAATGCGATTTTGGAGTTAGCTCCGCCATTGCAGGCGTCCGATCAAAATTCTTTTTGAAAGTATGCCGTCACGCATGGCTTCACTCTGATTGAAAGATTGAAAAATCGCCTTGTTAAATCGCCCAACTTTTGCAGAAAATAGCCCGCATTTCTATTTTTTCCCCGCCCACCAGGCGATCTGTTGCCTGTACTAATCGCCCGTTGCCTACCGTCATTGAAAATGAATGGGAACTAGTCGCCCAACACCAGTGAATTTATCGCCCGTGTGACCACGGGGTTAGGCATCACACTATGTAGTATAATGTCATTTTGGAAATAGCCTCTGTTCTGTGGTTTGCAGTCTTTAAGGGGATGTTCCATCTTACAAATAAAATTGAATTGAAAAAACGCTCTACAAATAAAATTGAATTTAATTGAACAGCGATTTGGCCACTTGCACCTAGCAATATGCACCCGGAAGCTACAACTAGCAAGCGGTCTTCTGCGGTTTACACGAAGGTGTCAAAATTATTTTCCCCGGCAAGCCTTCAAACTTTTTATGATGTTGCAATATACTTGTGGTCCTTATCACATCGGGTTTTTCCTTTAAGATGTATTCCGCAACCCTTTTAAAGTGAAATTTTGTGGAATTTTTGTAGTATATGAAAATGGCTATTTCGGGGGGAAAAATCTAATTCTCTAGCTCCATCTAAACCCTGTAATCGTTGTTGCAATCTTCTTATCTTTTTTTGTGAAAATCCAGTGCTCCTTGTAGCTAGTTCTGCAAACTAGCCTGTTTTAGCCGTCAAAGTCTGTGAATTGTTAACAAAACAACATAAAGCAGATTGCAACTGTGGAAGTGGTTGCTAGTTTGATGCTGGGGTACTTGAGGTGGTGGCTTGTTTGTTGCTAGAGTAACTGTGGTGGTTGCTAGGATGGTTGCTAGTTTAATCATGATGGTTGCCATGTTGGTTGCTAGGTTGCAACTGTGGAAGTGGTTCCCAGGGGCACTAAGCACCTTTTTTTTACTGTTACCAGCCTCGTAGTCACTGAATGATGGCTCTCTTGGCTGCCCCCATGAAATGTGTGGGTACTACACTTGCAGTTGTCACATCCAGCTGTAAATTCCAGAACTCTAGGGGGCGTTAGTGACGCCTTGGCAGAGGTCGGAAGGCGGAGTGCATTTCTAGTTATTACGAATTATTAATAATATCCGGAGGCGGAGTGCATTTCTAGGTATTATTAATTATTAATATTAATATTATTATATTATAAATATAGTAAAATTGGTGTGGCCTAATATCATTTCATCAAAAACGTTTATCCATTGTGTTTTGCCACATTGTTAAAGCGGTGCTCCGGAGTGAATTCAAGCATAGCCCTGTTGAACGAGCCTGCTAAATGCACTAGTAAGCGAGTGGAACAAAGGCAAATGCAGAAGCGAACGAGCACTGAATCAATGGAAACTCAGATTATTCGAAACTGAAAGTAAGATCGAGGTACCTTTGACTCAATGTAAAGTGCTTTGCATTCAGTCTATGCTAAGTGGAGAAGATGGTAAGCTGGTGCCAAGCTAACTGTCTCCACCTTATCATCAGCAAAACCAAGGAACTATTTGTGGACTACAAGAGACTTACAGTCCTCTCCTAACAGATGGCACACAAGTAGAGAGAGTAACTAGTTTTAAATATCTTGGAACTCAAATATCTGAAGACCTGACATGGACTAATCACATTAATGCTCAAGTGAAAAAGGCCAGGCAGCGTGTGTACTACTTGAGAATGCTGAGGACGTTTAAGGTCTCCCCTGTAATTCTAATAACTTTTTATACAGGGGCCATAGAAAGTATTCTCACTCAGTGCATATCAGTATGGTATGGAAGTTGTACTGTACAGGATCGCAAATCACTGCAAAGAGTAGTGCATCTGGCTGAGCACATCTCCAAGTCCTCTCTTCCCTCCATGCATGACATTTACACCAAGAGATGCCGAAACAAAGCCATCAAAATCATTAATGATTCTTCTCATCCCAGCAACTGCCTGTTCAGTTTACTAAAATCAGGCAGGAGGTTCTGTAGTCTAATTTCCAAAACAGAACGCCTTAGGAAGAGTTTCTTCCACCAGTCTATTAGACTACTTAACATGGACATGCCTGATTTCCTGAGAATTTCTGTTCTGTTAATGTACTTATAGAATTCACTACAACTTGTGTAATTATTAATGTGCATTTCTAGCTATGATTATTTATTTTACTTTATTCTTTACTATTTATCTTTAACTACAGTCTTTGGAGTCTACTAATATCACATTTCACTGCAAATTGTGTACTGCCATGACTATGTATGTGACAAATAAACTTGAACTTGCTGTTCGAAATTCTTTCATTCCATGCAAAATACATTGCTGTTAGAATGCTCGTGCAACACAAGTGCAATATTGCGCACTTGGTGGCCGCCTATGTACTAATCTCTGCGATTGATATTTTCATATTTATATATTTATATGTATATATACAGAAACTATCTCAAGATCATTTGACCTAAACATTAATAATATAATAGGCCAAAAATGAGCTGCCATTATTCCTCTCCAAGTGAAGAAGTCTGTAAATTGAACCTGATATGCACTGTGCCATATCTTCAGGTTAGAGAACACGGATTCAAGCTGATTTAATCTTTTCCTCAATTACTATATCCAACAAAATGAAGCCTGCACATTAGTTAATATGCAACATGATGGAAGTAAAAAAAAACATATTTTGGTTGCTATGTCAAACAAAAGCAAAGGATGGAGCAGGCAATATTTCCTGCAATCTTTAAATTATCCTATACTTCTCAATGGCATTTGTGATTAATTTCATTGATGGATTGCATATGCATGGTGAAAACTATGTACTGTTATGTAAATGTTAATGACAATGCTACATGTTTCAAGAGTTGCATTGCAGCACTGTGGACAACTTTAGTTTAGTAGTGTCACTGCTAAGTATAATATTTCTTCCCTAGGAAACCAATAACATGGACCAAAAAATTACATGACAGAAATTGTATTGATTTTCAATGCATGCAGTGCATTTTACTTCACCTTTCAGGTCCAGCGTGGATGTAGGCTACTTACCTCAACAAGGTTTGGGAAAAGTACTTCAGTGTATTTGCAATATCTGTCCCAGATGGTACAGGATAAATATTGTGTTGCACACGGTTATGATACTCTTGCAAGTAGCGTATCTTAGATGCAACTAAAAAGAAATGAAAAGGGGTAAAATAAATTCAGCAGATGATAGTATATTCACTCAAACATATTAAAGACCTGCATATCCCGTACTGCCCTGGTAGACCCCTGAGATCCCAAAATGCCCGTCTCATTGAAATATGTACAGTCTCAAAATCTATGATGGGGGGGGGGGAGGCTTTCTGCTATCAGGCACCATGGAATGGAAGGTGATTTTCACTTGGTGACTTGAATCAACCAATGATTGCGAATTCCGGCTGATCAAGCTTCCGCGAACTCCCAGTCTAGACTAAAGGCAGATAATGTAATAATTTCCAATAATATAATAATTTTGACCGTTTTTAATGTAACGAAGCCAATAATGTAATAACTTGCCAATAATGTAAGAAAATGTTTGAAACGATAACATAATAATCTGTTACCAATAATGTAATAAGTTATTGCATTATCGGTTGGTTATTATATTATTGGCTTTATACCACTGCTTGGTAGGCATATGATGGCTGGGAGATGGAGTGATGGAAGTGGTATTGGTGGGGGAGGGGGGCATTGTGCTTTATGTATGTTCAAGGGTCAAGGGACCTTCCTGTGTGTTGTGCTTTGTGTGTGGGCCTATGAAGGTAGCAGAGGAGATGATAATGTCTGGAATAGTAGTGTAGGTGTGTTGTGAGTGCATTGAGGAGGAGGGGGCAGTGTGCTGTAAGTACAGTATGTTGAGTGGGGCGAGTAAGACCTGATTCGATTTTGGTGTCGATCGGTGATCCAGAACACAATCTGGAATTTATTTTGTGTCTGTGACCACATTGCCTTGGCGGAGGCCTGCGCTGTCCGAGCGTGTTTCTAGTTTCTTAAGAGATACAAGCTATTCCGACTGCAACGGGGGTAGCTTTATTTGCGAGATGCGATGCTACAGTACGTGCAACATGGTTCTCTTGGGAACGTTATCAAGTGTCTTCACCGGTGTCAATGGATATTGCCATGAATAAACTTACCCTGTGTCATGCCACAGAGCCAACAACACTGGTGTTATCTATTTCTGGTTAGCAGGCTAGCCTAATGTGGTCATGGTAGGTGTCTCACACAATTTGTTTAGAATGAATATGCTAGGACTGTACTTGTAGGCTACATTGTCAGAATCTGGAGAACAACAATGTGATCTTGTCTATTGTAACTTGTCAATGTCTCCAGTAAAAATAATAAAATATCTGGGAGAAATGCAACTGCCATATAATCTGAATATAATCATTTGATTGAGAGGAGTGGATTTACTTTATGTGAAGGTATGATTCAAGTTCAATGGAAACTCTTTCACTTGCCTGTACTCCTATTTATACATTCCTGTCCAAGGCATTACTTTTCATTTGCAAAAGGGCGTGGACACCAAGGTTGACAAATATAGACAGAAATATTGCTCTAATTAATATGAATGACAATGTTCACACCACAATTATAATGACAACAGCATGTGCAATGATATTGAATCACTTTCAGAGCATTTTTTTCAGGCAATCCAAAAATAGTAGTCTATTTTATTTCTCTGGATTATAATTAGTTCTCTTTAAATACTTATTCTTCCAGGTGTAAATGGACCTTTACACTACAATGATGGAAATTTATGCACACGTAAATATCTGTGCACCAAATTATTGTTAATACGAATGACCTTTTGAAATGAATCCTGCAATCTAGCCTGACATAGCCCGACCATAATACTGCTGTTCATCCGTATTCATGGTCTGGGAACGGTCCTCTTGGGCGTGTTTATATCGGTAGAGAGTCTACCGGCCAATAAGCGACGCTGATTAGACGAGCTGTCCAATTGTTTCAAACCAAAAGTGAATACCCTCCCCCCGCAGTATAATCGCGTAAGGTTAAAGAACCTCCAGACCATGAATACGGATGAACAGCAGTATTATGGTCGGGCTATGTCAGGCTAATAGCAATCTTTCTCTCGCTCAAAACAGGCATTTAGCCTATTAACTTGTTGATCACATGGTGATGACGTAACGAAATGGGAGGTGATTTCACTTGTTGACTCGAATCAAGCCAATGGGTACATATCAATATGCTTCCTCGGGCTCGGTCCTCTGTCATCCGTACTTGTGCCCCGGAAATTGTTCGAGGCTCGACGTCATCGAGGATGTCTCAATTCTCTAATTGCTGCGAGGAGGAGAGAGGAACGAGGACGGAGGAGAGAGGAGAAAGGTCCGATAAGCGAGGAAGCACAGGTGTATCCTTTGCGGAGAAAACGCGGAAGCGCGAACAGCGGGAATGTGCGTTCATTGGCTTGAATCGAAAGTCTAAAAAGTTTAAATGCCCTCCCATTCTGTCACCTCAACATCCAATTAAAAAAACGAGTTTGCTATTTGCGAAAAGGGAGTTCATATGACTGTTTGGAGCAAGGGAAAAGCATATTAGAAATAATAAAAAACATCTTCAACTTCAGCAAGAAAGTTGATTGTTTAGTCGAGTTTATTATGATGTGCATTGTCCGTGGTTATAAGACAAAAGTGAACTGATGCAAAACAGATCGTGGTTTAATTGTCTTGGTTTGATTACATTGCATTATGATGAATAAAATTGTTTGGTGGTTGTTATAGCCTATATTTGATGAAGATAGCATTTATTTTGGTCAGTTGTTTCAGAGATGTCATCTGTAATGGACGTCTCAGTGATGCATGAATCAGGAGGACATCTCATTTCTTATATCTGTCTGCCCTCGATTCCTCCATCCTCCGATCGTTGCTTCCTTGCTTCCTTCACGGGAGGAGGGGCTAGGTCGGAGGAAAGGTTGGAAGTGAGGAAAGGAGGTCGGAGGAATTATGTATTGAGATGTACCCTATGATGGCAAAATGCGATCGCGGAATGCACCTGTGCTTCCTAGCTCTGTCCAAGATAGCCTATCCTACTTTGATTTGTCCACTTCTCTCCCCAGATAAATTTCGATGACGTCCGTTGAACCACCCAGGTGTTGTAGCAAGCAGAAAGCATATTAAAGTCACATCTGTATTGGCTACGTGGGCTTTTAGTTTAAGACTATTTAACATCGGCCTATAACGGTACATGACAGCCTTATAATAATCACACTAATTATGATAACAACAACATGCTGGCTAATAATAATAATAACAATAATAATAATAATAATAGCAGCCTGCAAACCACTGGATGCTGCGCGTCGCCACCATATTGACTCGACCTTGAGAAATTATTGCCTCTTTTGCTCCAGCCCAATCAGAAATATGTTAGACGTCATAATATATTAGGATGGCCTTTTTCCTCACCTAGTCTTGTTTTTATTATTACTAGGCTATTATTTATTTAGCTTAGGCCAAAAGCTGCGGAATAAAGAGCGGTTCCAAACCGGTGCGTTTATACTCTGGTTTCAATCGATATTTTCAAAATCATCCATGTTGGCCATGTCGAAAACCTTGGTTTTGTTTTTGGTTTCATTGGTTAAACATAGACTAAGGCTGCGAGAGAATAGACGGGGCTACTTACATTGTTCTGCTTTTGTAGACATTGTGGAAACGCGTCCGCCGAATGGTAGCCTAGTGTCCTGTGCAATCCCTCGCCTCGGCAGCAATATTGCTTCGCACTCACCGACTCGGGGAATAAAACATCTGTTATGATAGGCTACATTTCCCCAAATCCTAACGATGAGAAGCGTGCTTGTATTTTCAGAGTAGTATAGCCGTATGATCAACAGAGAGCGCCGATTGGGCTATTCTGGTGAGGCTAAATCGTAGCCTATAACATGGTGGGATATTCCTGCTGGCTGCCAGGTGGACAACCGAGATGCGTCGTTCACATCTGACATATCACTAGTATTGTGCAATGCCCTGTATTAGGCTACATGAAATCGCACAATAGGCCCATCTTATTTTATGAAAAGAAAAAAAAAGAAGAAAAAGTGAGAATATGTATGCAACCAGAACCTGAAATCTGAACTAGTCCTACTGTAGGCCTGCACCTAGTAATTGTTTCAAAACACCTGCAGCAGCAAAACAGGAATATAATGGAGTGCCCGTGATGAGCTATTTTGCTGCACTGAATATTGAAGCACTGAGAAGGCATATAAGAAGGCCTGAAAAAGCCTGACACAGTAACACCCGTTCCGTCAAGATTTTTGCATGACACCCCAAACCTTTGGCCAAGTGTATGTAATCTTTTGGACTGATGTATGTACGTATGCAACTTTTTTTTGACATTTACCAACAAATGAAAAAATGATGATGTTCAATGTTCGAGAGCAAAGAAAAAAAAGGTCTTGTTTCTCTCTCTGAAGTGTGTAAACATACGGTTTCAACTGTATAGCCTAGGCTATTGGGAAATATAGGCAAAAATCCAGTTTGGGTTCTTTATTCTCAATCCACACTTAAAAAAAAACACTCCAATTGGTTGCATGCAGTTTAAAACCTTTAAGAGTTAATGAAGTCACTGGTCCCTATACCAGATGAGTTATAGACAAATATTAGACAGGAAATTAGGGTCACACAAAAGATAACCCCCAAAATATGTAATTGAATGCTACACTTCTCCGTAATGTTTAATTCAATTAAATTTTGTTTATCGAGTACCAAATAGCCTACATTACATTTAACTAGTGGCGCTTTAGAGACAGTACAAGGAGCACCCATGAGTAACAGGGGTAAGGGAAAAACTCCCTTCTATTTGTCATTCATTTGAATGTTCGCTTCCCTCCCATGTTATGCTTCTCTTTAATGTTGGCCTTAAAATAATTAACTGTAGCCTATAATTCCAACTTGGATTACGTACCTACTATATTCGGCCACCCTGTCCCTGAAATCTTCTTTTAGTGAAGCCTGTGTAGAAACAACCTGAAAAGCATTTCAATTGGTATTGCAATTCATGACACTTTTGATACACTAAATCTTATTATTAGATCTATCCACAAAAGCAAAGGAAATCCTTGATCCATTATAACCATTGCTTCAGTCCAGGTCAATTTGAGTCTAGCCAGGGTTAGGGTAGCCCCGAATACCATCAATATGTAAAATCTCAAAGCTAGTCGGCTACCTTATTCTAGCACTCTCAAGATGCCAAAATTAACAAATCACGCCATAAGATATGAACTGGCTGGGCTGATTACTGTCACTGTTATCTGGATCGATTGCCTGGTCAGAATGAGATTAAAGTTTGATACCTAACCTAAAACTCCTAGGATTGAATACATTTCTTATCTAAAAAACGGAAAACCTTATGAATTGTGATTGGCATGTAGGCCAATGTAAGTGCTCTCTCAGTCATGCCAACTACAGTAGCTGTTGTAGCCTATTACTTGTAAATAACACTGTATGAACACATTTGTTTTTTAGCAATGTGAGAAGGGGGGCTTTACACAGCCACTACCCTTTGGTTACTGTAATACTATTGACCAAACATTCATTCATTCATTCATTCATTCATTCATTCATAACAACGAGTTTGATTGTGGTTACTGAGCAGGTGGTTTATGAATTCTTGGGGTTGCTAAAGCAACCAAGCAACACCCTAGCATTGCTTTTTATTATGATTTTTTAATATATATTAAATAATTGAAAGTAACTAAGTAACTTGTACTTTAAGTAAATTTTAAATGAAGTAATTTTTTCTTTTACTTTTTCTTTTTTTGTTGTTACTTTTACTTTTACTTGAGTAGAATTCAAGCAAAGTAAAGATACTTTTATACTTAGTTACAATTTTTCTGTACTTTTTCCACCTCTGAGCAGTAGTAGTAAGTAGTTCTTGTGACGCTCTTTCAAATTATATGTATGATATTTCTGAGAGGAAAACTCTCCAAGTTATTAAACAGAGAAGAACTGATAGATTTGGAACACATACGCGCACGGCGAGCGCATCGCAATATTACAGTAAATGCGTTCATGGTTTTTATAACGTGAAGGGTAGGCTAGGGTGGTCTGTAGTGGTAGGGTAGGGACAATTTTAACGTTACCTGGTGTCATTCATGCACAACAATGTTTGATACATCATCTATGACAGACATGCGCGCACTTCTCAACTGGGGTGAATTAAAACTGTGGACAATAGAGGGGGGGGGTCTTTCTTACGTTGTTTCAAATCATAGTTTTACACCCTTATTACTATTTCTTATTTCAAAATATTCTGTGTCTTTGAGCATACTTTTTTCCATACTTTATTAAGACTTTCACATGAAATCCAAGACTTTTCAAGGTCTGGAAAACAGCATTTCAAAATTCCATACTTTTTAAGACTTTCAAGACTTGCGCAAGCACCCTGCAACGGATAACAAGACAGTGCATCGCTATGCATACACTGTAATAATAAGAATAAGTGGAAGAAGCCAACGGATAACAATACAGTGCATTGCTTTGCATGCACTGTAATAAGAAGCCAACGGATAACAAGACAGTGCATCGCTATGCATGCACTGTAATAAGAAGAAGAAATTGAAGAACAGTAGAGTGCATTTTCAATGCACTCTAATTATGCTTTATAGCCCTCCATCTAAGGCCAGCACATTTTTAATTCAGGTTCTAAAATATTTCTATTAGTTTTCTTTTAACTGTTAGGTTGTTTTCCCCAATGAATCTTCATCACCTTCATCACATTCGGCAACTCTCAAGAGGCCTGCGTCTAAATAGTCTTGAGAACATTCACCAGTGTTATTATTTAGGCTTACAGAACGTTCTGTAACAATCCTACATACTGCTCCTTTAATTATAATTCTATGAAACAATTATTTTTCAAAATTTTATTTTTGGGAGACAGCTACACATTCTCTACACTTACTATTAACAGTAACTTAAAGTGGTCTCTTTAACCATTTTCTCAATAGGTTGGCCCTCATGTACATATTCCTTGTGGTTGTATGTTACATCATCATGGCACCAGGCAACATTGGCGTATGTCCTGTGGAGTTCCAGATGTAGTATTCTGAAGACACCAAATCCCGAGCTGAAGAAAAAAAGGAAACTGATCAGTACAAATTTGTGAGCAAAGTGATCCTTGAAAGTGACGAGGTGAGTTTTTCAAAATTTAGTATGTTTTTGCCTTTGACCTTGACACCCCTTGAATGCAAACAGATGCCTGATTTATTCAGGGTATCCCCAGGTTTGACCACCACAAATTTAAGACTTTTTTAAGACCTTTTTAAGACCACTTCAAAGAAAATTAAGACCTGAGCGGCCCAAAGTACTTGAGGGTTTAAGACTTACAGAACATACAGAAATACGGTGGGCTGATCCAACATTACCTAGAGTTAAACATGGAAAGCCCTACAGCTGTTTAACCCACATCAATCTTGATGTGTGGCCTCTAGGGTAAAGTCAAGTTATTAATACAGTATAAGAAAGTTTGTTAACTAAACTCTTCTTTTAAAGAAAGAAACAAACAAAAAGTAATGTATAGCTAACTACACCAACACTGACCCCACAGACCCCACTTTAATATTTTCCCGAATGTTTCTAGTCAGAAAGCTGAAGGCTACTTGAAAAAAAAAAAAAAAACACTGAACCAACCATTTCATGTAGCTATAGGCCTAAATACAAAAATCCCTGCCTGACAATTCTGTTCTTTGATCATGACTGGCTACACAGTTTAACTTAACTTTCCCCCTATTTAATTAATGTAACCATAAGCATTATCATTTTCTTTTATATTGTAATTTAATAATTGTTAGGTTACTATTTTCTTGTACTTTTTATACTACATATCAGATATCTGACTATTCATACGGGCCTACAGCAAGTAGGGTACTCTGTTGACATTTTTGCTGCTGCCACTTTAAACTTAGCTTACACTTCTAAACTAATCTACATACTAATAGACTTGGAAGCCCGATCTGAAATCCCAAATGCCAAATTAGCTTATTTATAAAGCGCACATATTTGTGCAAGATGACTGCCCTGCACAAATGCCATAGCAATGTTGTTTTATCTCTTGGAATTCAGTTTTGGTATCTAGCATTTTGTATGAACAGGATTAAGCTAACTTGCAAATTTAGTTGTAGGCTACTTTCGTTGAATTTGCGTGATAGCCTCTGTGTGGCATAATAAACTACACAGCCACCACGCATAAACCGCATTGTCCTCTTGGTGCGTTAATATGCATCAAAAAAAAGGACGCTTGACGAAAACAAGGTCACCTTTTCCAACTGAAATAACATTGACTAGAAAACACAAGTTAGCTGGCAAATATCTTACAAAATGTCGTTATGCTACTAACATTATGACTAACTTCATTCATAATCTCAGTTTTTTATATCTCACCAAGACCGTTTACCTTCCCAATGAGGCTGAAAAACTTCAAAATGATATCACAGCAATCTGTGAAATGATCACAATTCTTAAAAATGCAATGGTGGGAGCACATCATTGTAGACTTTTTTGTGATGGAAACACAGAAATTACACCCACTGAAAGTCAATGAGACATAGCTCCTCCTTCCTTCCTAATAGGCTACATAACTGAGCAATGCTGAATATGCAGCTGTCTCTTTTTAGTAGGCTGCAGAATTCTTTAGGCTATTTATGATTTTGTGACAACAGTGTAACCTGCCACTGATTGTGTTTGAAGTCAATATATTTTACTTCAGTGAGTGAGTTGTGTCCAGTGAGTGTAATTTAAGCACTCCAATCATTAAGTCTAAAATAATGTGCTCCTTCCACGATGACAGTTTAAAAAATTGTGTTCATTTCACAGGTTTCCATGAGATTGAAAACTTGAAAACTTATCTCTGCAAATTATAGATCTATATTATAATGCGTGTTGATCTTGCAAGTTCAGCCTTTAACACCAGATAAAGACATACCTTACCTAAATATAGGTGATCTTTATACTGAAATGAATCCCTCTCATTCTCTAGCAAGGACGTTACCAATGTGGATAGATCTGGTTGTCTAGTTTAATTAATACCAAATACATCGATTGTAAGAGGTAACATGCCCATATAAAGCTTCCGAAAGACAATGAAGCAAAACCGGCAATTATGTTTTGCGGCACTAGCGCGCGCAAAAGGATTAATTAAATGGCGCGCGAAAAATGTTTCATTTATTTTCGGCTCGAAAAAATTACAGAGGTCGTGACCTCGGTGTCCTCTATTGTGGCTACGGCCATGCGCTCAAGACCGATAGAGGGAAGGAGGGGACTCAAGAAGACAGCGCTGCTGCTGCTGCCGTGTTTTCACTTGATACAATGACACGAATACAGCATGCTAGGCGCTCACTGGTAGTGATAGCGCTGAAGCCTGTTTAAAAATGACAGTTCATTTCTGCCGGCACAAAGTTTGCAAATACTGCAAGAATCAGAAGTTCTACCCGCGGCTACCCTGTTTATGTTTCTGTGGTAAATGTTTGTCATACTGTATATTCCAGTGCACTTACATGTGACAACACGAGGTTTTACTGAGGAATACACCTGAACAGAATGTTGGTCCACACTGCATCCTGATAAAGTTAGGTCGGGTATTCGGAAATACAGCTGAAAAGTGGGAGAAACAGATGAATATGAGTACTCAACAGTACAAAATAAAAAGGGTTGCGACCAATGATGATAGTGTGAGCAACAAGAGCAACAATGAGCGCTTAAATATCCGTCCTCCCTCTTCCCTCCGTGTACAACACATGCATTGTAACAGGCAGGACTTTACAATTGTAGTAAAAGTTTTGTTGGACTACGTGATGTAAAACATTTCTCCGGAGAATATGATGTGTTTCCTACTTAACATTCTGTGAAGTAGTCCAATCCAGGGTTGTACAAAATTCACAACTGAATTGAGAATGAGCCCTAAATTTAAATTCTTCAATTTAGATAGCAAACAGGAAGTGGAATTGCAATTCAAATTCGAGACTGCAGGAAGTAGAAATAGAATTCAAAGAAATTGAAAGAAATTCATGATCCATATTAATGTGTAGGCTACTTCACAATGAAGCTTCACAGCACTTAATTTCTCAAAATACATTGCTTTAGCAAGCAGGTTGCCCAAATGTTTAAGACATTTTGTTTGTAGTAAACTCGAACCACAGCCGTGGCGATGTCCTGCTAATAACACCACTCCCACTCGTATGATATTGCTTAATTAAATCTGTCTTTTTAATGGAAAGAAAGTCAATCTGCTGTTGTATAACAATCTTACAAGTGAAGAGAAGTACCTTTACATAGGCTGTTCCATCAGTGCAGAGCGGATCAGTAGGTCCGACTGTCAGGCCAGAAAAAACAACACTTCCCTCTAGTGTTACTTCACGGGACTTTGGGAACTTCTGTCCTAGAAACACAAAACTGTGTTGCATGAATGATGCTACTACTTGTACCAATACTTGTATTTAGAATCTTCCAGATTGACATGGAATCAACTTTGAATTGAATTTTAAAGTATGACACACCTAAGACCCAGACTAGAAGGTTCTTCTCTTTAGAAACCTCCACCTGACCTGAAGTTACTTTCACATCCAAAGGACCCATTTGGCATCTAAAGGTATGACATGAACACAATAGAAGATTAGCACAGTGATAGCTTCCACAAACTGATATGACTTAATGAATGAGAATTAACATAAATAAAAACTAAATGTGTGACCCTCCTTGGCAAATCCAGTGAAAAGTTGTCATTTAAGGCATACTCCAGAGTTTCAGAAAATAAGAAGGTAACAAATTCAACCTTTCATTTATCAAAGGAGTTCTGAGACGGTATGGTATAATTTGCAGGGCAACCAACTATCTATGTGCCGCCATGACCTATCTAAACAAATAGCCGTTTCAATCCAATGGCTCATTTGTCCAGCTGTTTTGTCAGACATAAATGAAAACTTTAACTGTATATACAGAAAAAAACCACCATAGGCCTCCTGAGCTATTTTTGAACAAACTACAAAAAAAGCAGAAATGCCCCCACTTTCCAAGAAAAAAAAAGGTTTTAGTGTCATTTTCCTTGCCCAACGCAAAAACATGCCCAATTTTTTCCCAAGAAGTCTGGCCAGATTACAGAAAGACTGAAACATTTTTGTATAAACGGTTTTTGGCGCCATTGGCGATGTTCCGCAATATGACAAAGCACAGCCACTAATGTAAATCGTGAACGTTGTCAAGGAAGGCGGTGAATTATTGCCGTGGTTTAGCTAAAATTGGGGTTGCCAGCACTGAGACCAAAATGTTTTAACCCACGTATGAAACACAATTTGTAGCGACTGTGCAAGCCATTTTTGGTGTGGTTCCGGAGTTTCTTGTTTATGTGAAATCTGCCAAATTCAATTTCAGTGTATTGCACAAATTCTTTAACCTCAGTCACGTCAGATGATGTGCTCTGCAGTCTGCGGCACAAGCATCTGAGATTGCACACCCTGGAAGGGATTTCAGGAGTGAGATGATCCAATCAGGAGACCGTAGGAATCGCCGGGCGGGATTTTTGATGTAGCTCTTATCTTACAAATGTACAAAACATTTAACAGTTATATGTAAAAGAGATATCTATATTCTATACTTTATTAGGCCTCAGGCAGGTAGGCTGAGTCCATGAGGCGTGGATCTGCCCAAGGTTTCTTCCTAGAAATGAATTATTAGCAAAGTGTAGGGAGTTTTTCCTTGCCCCTGTTTCTCATGGATGCTTCCCGTACTGTCTGTAAAGCGCCGCGAGACAATGCACTGTATTTGAGCACTCTACAAATAAAATTGAATTGAATTGAATTTTGCAAGTTAAATCGATTATTGTGGCAATTTTGCCACAGTGTCTATGTTTGTTTGGAATAGTTGAGAAACTAGAAATTAGAGAAACTAGAAATTGCGTTGCATGATGGGATACAGTGTCTTGTTGGTTTCAATGTGAGCCCCAAAATTAGCACACTAACTCGGATGAACTGAAGTGCTGCAGAGCCCCAAACTTGTATTTGATGGTATCTTGAATGATTACAGACAATATTATGAGACAAGGAACTATTTTAATATTATTTTAAAATGTATGAAGATAAAAAGTTTATGTTCGTTGTGACGAAAGATACTTGACGTATGCAGCGGCAAGTTGACAGACAACGGCTTTGCCCGCCCACATGCCAACCGAGCCTCACTAGACCCCAGTACAGAATCTCTGTACGGATTTAACTTGCTAGGCTAAATTACTACAGATTGAAAGAAGTTTTTCCTTGCGCCTGTTAGTTATGGGCACTCCTTGTACTGTCTGTGTATCACCGCAAGGTAAATATTTTGTATTTGGCAATCTACAAATTAAATTAAATTTAATTCAACTAAGGTGAGGCTGTTATTAGTAACTTGAATTTGAGATCATACAGTTCCTATCCAGCTTTATGCCCTTTTTGTTTTGCTGGTTGGTATTACTATGCTGAAAAAAATTGTTCCAGAATGTTCAAAATACCATGTAAAATGTGACAGAAACTATTTCGCTATGATAATTGTAAACACCACTAACCATTTGGCGAGCAGCATTGTTTTAAGTTGTTTTCAGGACATTATCGGACATAAACAAAGCAAGCCATTCTAAAGCAGAAAAGAGTGATTCTAGAATGATTCTAAGAATGATTCTATTTCATCCTAGGCACTTCAAAAAAGGGACTACACATGCTAAAAAGTGATCTTCCATTTAAATTTGAATAGCACATCACTGGAAAGTTCTTATGGCCTTAAGTGAGACCATAATAATGACCCTGTAATAATGATAATGTCACTAATTTGTCCTGGAGAGTCACAAACAGTATGTTATACACAATTACTAATTATTTATCAGTGTTTCTTGGATTATACAGAAACGCTTAGTGATTAAAATACCAACATTGTGGCCATTATGAAAACTGCACAATGCTGTTGGGTCATTCCATGACAAATTTCTGAATACTCCCGCTCGACCATCCTAGATTTGGCTGAAAAAATTCCAGGAGGTTCAGACACCTCCCAATAGGAAAGCTGCAAAATCTTGGCTCCCATCTGCTTATAGTTTTGTCATAAAAAATCTTTTGTCAACTAAACCCAGAACAATTTTGAGCTTGAGTTTTGAGTGTTTTTGGGGAGCCACTTTCATGGCTGTATCTACAAAAGTATTCAACCTAAGTCCTTAAAGGGTCAATGTTAGGCACCAGTACTAGAATATGGACAGTTACTTGTCTACTTTTGGTTTATCGTGGAATTCTGGGGGCTTGAATTTGCTCAGAAATTCTATGTTATCCTCTGTGGCAGCATATTAAAGGGACTGAAAAGTGCAGTTTCAAAGACAAAGGCTTGATATTGCACATACACCTTCCTGATTCTCATTACTTCCAGATCAGTGACGTGGTATCTGGCTAATAACCTGTATTCATCACCATCACTGAAGAGAGGCATCTGAACCCCTCAATGGTCCAATACAATTCATGCATCCACATAGCCCAGCAAAAAGTTTCTTTCGGCCTAGGAGAGAAGATTTGTGCTGGGTTCCTGTGCAATACATAAATTCTAGAATAGGTGTTCCTAGCACCAAAACTGGATGTGTGTATACAGTTAAGAAATATGACATCAAGACATCTAAAAGTTTCATGAAAGAGTTCAAAAATAATTGAAAGAGTTGTCCCAAAGAATATTAATTATGACTGCTTAGTATAGCAGCCATCGAGGTGACCGGGCGGTTCTAAAGAAATAATGTCTCGGCAGAGCTCTTAACCTCCACCTCGCCATTATTTCTGTAGAACTGGTCACCTCGTCGGCCGTTATCTCCCGAGGACATGCTACCATGAATAAAGTAAAGCATTTTGTTGAGTTTAAGCTGTGGGTCATGAATTCAGACCCTAACCTCATGGAATTTTTCCAGCCAAATCTGACATAGTCAAGTGGGAGCATTTAGAGATTTGACATGGAATGACCCCATTAAAAAAAAAGAAAATCATACTTTCAGTGTATGAATGATACCTATTAAAAAATGGCAGATGGGCTTCACAGTATTCAAAACTGTTCGTCACACTCTCATGCAGTTTCAGAACAACACTCATCTGGAGTTGACCATGATCCTCCTTGAGCTGATATGAACCCAAAATTGGTGGAACAGGTACCTTCCAAGACAAATGAAACTGTTTATGCATCACACTAGGATCATTAAAGCTGTATTTGGCAAATCATACAACTCGTTGGTCCCTCCCTGTCTCTACTACGCTACTCAATGGCCTCTTAAAGCCCTCACTCGCTACAGCAGGTTGTCAGCGGCTTGCTCACAGCTGTGATCGACAGCCAGTTATCCCTCTCTCTGAACCTGATTGTTGGAAGGCTACAGGGAACGCTGGATTTTCACTATTAAGAGATAAGACAATCGCAACGATGATTACAAGGTTTAGATGGAGCTAGAGAATTCAGGGTTTTTTTTTCAGAAATAGCCTTTTCATATACCACTTCCAAAATAACGTGACAATTCCACAAAATTTCACTTTAAAAGAGTTGCAGAATACAGCTTTAATATCACAAAACACTGACAGAGGATTACGTCCTGTATTACGTCCTTACTCTTTTGAAACGCACGTGAAGTATCATTTATTTGAGCATTGTGAATTACTTTTAAGAAATAACTCCTACATAAAAAAACTTTTAGTGTAGTTTAGGACTTTAGAATTCTACATGTTCACTCAAGAGGACAACTAGTTGCTTGGTCGCTACCAACTTGATTTTTTTTTTCTCTCTCTCTCTAAACTCAAACAGGAATTTTCATTAAAGTTCTTCCATTGTGACACAGGTTCTTGTTCATTGGTCAGCTGTCAAAAAGCGCCCGACATCAGATGCGAGTTGAAGTTCTCTCAACTTGAAAAGTGCCCAGCCTGTTTTCCAAAAACAGTCTCTACCATAGGAATATAATGTAAAACATCCACACGCACCCCACACTCTCAGTGTGAACACGCCCTTATACTCCATTTCGCACTTTTTTTGTGTACAGCTACAAAATGTGTATTATATTTAGTGTATTCTATTTACATGTGATACCCCACTACATGAAATATGTGAATAAAGTAATGTTAAATGACAGTCTACTATACATTTCACAGGAATAATAAAAATAACACATCTCAAATTACAGTTCCGTTATAAATCAAATTAACAGTAAACAATCACAAAAAAACAAGCCACACATTTGAGTTACCTGCGATGTGTAACTGCAAAGCCTGAAGGGTTCCAGTGGAGGAGAGAAGGGGAACTTGTAGGGCCCTGAAAAGGCTGAGCCATCACCATAATCCATGCTACTCGCTGTCAGCATGGTGGTATCTAGTGTGCTGACACAGGGATGGGCAAAGATGTCTTGTAAGGGGGAGCCATTCGGTGGTAAAGAGAGTGTGACTGTGATGTTGGGCTGGGTTCCTTCCACTTCACACTGAAAACAACAACATCAGGGCAAAAGACATCAACAGCTTGATGACAATCAACAGCTTTAAATAATGTGTTTGTCTTTGTTGTACCAAAATTTGAACGAGCCTGCTAAATGCGCTAGTTAGTGAGTGGAACAAAATAATTTGGAACAGCACAGACCGATAGCAAACACAGAAGCGAACAAGCACTTTACACTCAATCAATGGAAATCAATTATTCGAAACAGAAAGTAAGATCTGACTGAGGTACCATTGACTCAATGTAAAGTGCTTTGCTTTCAGTTCGGTCTATACTATACTAAAATTCTTTCATTTCATGCGAAATCTATTGCTGTTAGAAGGCTTGTGCACTCCGGAGCTATGCTTTAAAAACAACTTGACATTGTCTTACCTTACACATGACGGTCCCATAAACATCCCACAGATCTTGTTTGCTGCGATTGCCATACTGCATGGACCTTACAGTTTCTGTGACAGCCACACTTACAGTTGATCTTCCCTTATGGAAACCTGTTTTCCAGGCTGGCTGTTTCTGAGAGGCACTTAGAGAGGGGACTGCCAGATATGGAAAAATGGCAGAGTGTGGTGTGTCCATTGGTGTCCCCATGGGACAAATGTGAAAGAGAATTGAAGGCAATAAATCTAAACGGGAGGCCAGAACATCAGGCTCCAGTGTTTTACTTCCAGCTAACAGGAAAGCTTGAAGTCCAGACAAAAAGACTATGCCTTGGGAGATGGAGGCTTGGCTCCAAAGGGGATGCTGTGAATTAGCAGATGTATCAACCAAGGGCATGCAGGCAACGATGAAACCCCCTGCGGCTATGGTTAATAAGGGCCACAATGAATCTCTGTAGCCATCGGTTTGAAGCTCAAGGATGTAGGACTCTTGATGTAACTCACAGTCATCGCGCATGGCCACATAAAGCCTGTCAGGATCCTCCAATCCCACCTCAGTGAAAAGGAGTCGACAAATGGCACCATCTTCCGGTATTGCAACATATTGTGGCCCCAAGACATGTTTTGCCCGGCGCTCTACAGTAGGAAATCGCCTAGAAGGTGTAGATTAAAGGTACAGTCAGTGATTACAGGTGGTTTGTAGCACATAACACTTTTCATTACATAAAGGTGATGTCTCCTCATAGCTCACTAGCTCTTCATTCTCTTGGGTCACTTTTTAAAAAAAAAAAATCCAGTCTCTGAAACATACACAAGCTTGGAACAAAGGCACTGTCTCTGGTGTAAACAAACAGTTGGGGCTGTCTGCCCCCAAACGATAAACAATAACAGAACATATAAATTCTCATTCTAGACTAAATAACAAACCAAAGATAGATCGCTTTGCTCTAGAATCTTTGCAGCAAACAATAATAAAAAGCTTGCCTCAAACAACTGACTGCGTCTTTAACCGCGTTAAGTAATTGAAACTCTTACCTTGAAAAGCGCACCGTTGCAGCTTCTCTATCATGTGACAGTATCCAGAGAGCCCGGAAACTCATTGATAAAAAATAAAACCGACTGTGCTAAAATAGAAATCTTGCTCGTTTGGGAACAGATTTTTAAACTAATGAACTTTGTAGCCCACGATCGAGTTGTTGGTTTCCAGTTGAGCGGTATGTTAAAAGCCTAATTTTCCTGCGTTTTGGTTTCATGTGAAATTTGTTTTGCTTGGCTGTCGTCAGTGCCCATTAGTTTCTTCTCTGCTTCCTGTTGTCTTCTTCTTCTTCTTCTTCTTCTTCTTCTTCTTCTTCTTCTTCTTCTTCTTCTTCTTCTTCTTCTTGGCGCATTACTGCCACCCACAGGACAGAACACGCAGAGGAGATGATTGATCAGGCTTGCTCAACCGAAGATCGAGGGCTGTTTACGGCCCCGCCCTGACGAGGGCAGAGCAGCGGCAGTAGATGATAGGCGGAGCTGCGCCATAACAGGAAGCTGTATCAGCAAGCAGGAACTGGCTACAAATTTAGCAGGGATTGCTACTAAAATTTGTAGGTTTGCCACCTTAGAATATTATATTTGAATAATTCTCTGTCAGCAGGTTTAGTTGTGGGCTTTGATAGGCCACAAGCCTTACACAATGACTGCAGCAGCCCAGCTGTTTGAGGTAAGTGCACCATGTCAACAAATATTAGCCGATCAGTAAACATGACACACAGATCATCACATCCGATCTGTGTCGGATGGCAGTTCAATAAAACCTTTTCTATATATAATAATGCACTAGGTTGCGTACACCATACTTGCGCCTCAAAGTGCAGACGTAGGCACTTGGTGTAGGCATGTTAATGTTCTCATTCTTCATTCAGCTCCGTCGTCGCCAACTTGTTGGGCTCAATCATTAAAGGAAATAAGCTAACAGACACAGCATGTGGATAACTTTTGTGAAACCTAGCTCAGTGTTATGTTACCAAATTGTCATGTTGAATCTTGTTTGTCCTCTCTTCGAAGTAGTAACACTAGGCCAGGCTGTTATGGCTTTCGGGAGGGAGAGTTAACGTTAACGTTACCATTCCACATGCAGTAGGCTACACTAAGGGATGCACCGCCTTGGGTTATTTAACGTTACCATCTTACCTGGAGTTAGGCTACATATTTTGGTAAAAGCATTTTGGTGTCAGTGCATGAGTTTCCTAGTCTGGCAACCCCAATAGCTTTTGTTAAGCAAATTAGCCAGATAACGTTAGGAAGTTCTTCAAAAGTCACCTGTGTGTTCATAATCGGGATGCAAAAAAAGTTCAAGTCATATCCTAAGCCAGGGGTCGGGAACCTTTTTGGCTCAGAGAGCCATTAATGGCACATATTTTAAAATTTATTTCCATGAGAGCCATACAATATACAGGCATGTTTTTTATTCATTCATTTATCTTATCTTTATTCGAAAAGTAATCAAAAAGTACAGAAAAAGAGTGTTTTGGCATACTCCTCATCTGTGAATGGCTTTCCATTTCTCACAATTGCTATTCAAGTCACATTGGACTGAAATAGATAGATGAATGGATTGAAATAGGCCTACATGAGAATGTTTTACATTTTTAACGTTATCATTCTTTTATAAAAGATTTGTATGTGAGCCAGATGCAACCATCAAAAGAGCCACATCTGGCTCCCGAGCCATAGGTTCCCTACCCCTGTCCTAAGCAGATAAACACTTCAAACTTCAGCATCATGCAGCACCTGCTTTTCCAGTGTTTCTCAACTGACACCACTGACCACTCTGTGAATTACACGTTTTAAAATACTAAAAACTAAAAAAGCTTGAAAGCAGTTTGAAGGATTGGACATGTACATAGCAAGCCATTCTGAAGTCATTCTAGGTGCTTTGGTTAAAAAGAAAATGTATATATTAGCAGCTGGTGGCCATCTTGGATTTTAAGGCCAATATGATGTCTAAATCTCAAAATGATGTCAGAATCACATTTCTAAGGGTCACAAAAAAGTGTGTACATAATTGTGCTCTGGGAAAAATAATACTTCTTTTTCAAGATGACACTTGCAGCCATTTTGGATTTGGCCCTTTAGAAAAAAAATGGCGACAATTTTGTGAGGGTCATGGGGCAATTTTTTTTATAAATAGTGTATAGAAGCCAAATCAGTTGTCAAGACATAAGATGATGGAAGATGGTCACAAACCTACTATTCCTTTAATCATACTGTAGAAATGTGTAGTGTCTACGTTAAGTGATTTAAAGGAGAGTACCGGACTGAATTCAAACATAGCCCTGTTGAAAGAGCTTGCTAAATGCGCTAGTTAGCGAGTGGAACAAAATAATTTGGTACAGCACAGACCGAACACGAACGTAGAAGCGAACAGGCACTTTACACTGAATCAATGGGACCTGACTGTTGTAAACCGAAAGTAAGATCTGAGGTTACATTGACTCAATGTAAAGTGTTTCGCGTTCGTGTTAGGTCTGCGATGTTCGAAAGTCTTTCATTTCATGCGAAATATATTGCTGTTAGAAGGCTCGTGCAGCAGGGCTATGCTTAAACTTACTCAGGTATATTACTTTAAGCTGGATTAAAGTGTAGCCTAGCTCTGGAGTAATTTTAAGCATAGCCCTGTTGCACAAGCCTTCTAACAGCACTAGATAGTGGATGGAATGAAAGAATTTGGACACAAACTCAATGGCAAACAAGCACTTTGCATTGAGTCATCGGAACCTCAGATCTTACTTTCAATGTCAAATAATTTGAGTTTCCATTGACTCAGTGTAACATGCTTTTTCGCTGCTGCGTTCGCGTTAAGTCTATGCTGTTCCAAAACCTTTTGTTCTGCTCGCTAACTCTAGTGCAATTAGCAGGCTCGTTCAACAGGGCTATGCTTGAATCACTCCGGAGCAACACTTTAAGGTTTGAGTGTCAGATTAATTAGCCTGGTGATGGTGCAGAGATGGCAAACATCAATGAACAACTTTAGTGGTAAGTGAGTAGCAACTTATCGTGGATCATGCCAGAGCCAAAACACTTGAGTTGTCTGAAATCTCTCTGGTTTACGTAGGCTAGCCTAATGAGAGGTGTCTGTTCGCACAAATTGCACAGGATTTGTTAAGCCCCGATTTGCTTGCTATGTTTGCAATCTCACTCTCTCGGTGGGCCTAGACTGGTCCTAAAAAAATGGGGGGAAAAACGTATTGTGATCAATTATCAACCAATGCAAAACCTCACACAGTCGTATCAAAATTTCATCAGTTGAAAGCGTATTGTTACATTCCTATTCTTTCCATTTTTAGCTTGTGATGAGACTTTGCAAGTGGACTAACTGCTAAGAAATTCCTTGAAGGGCAAAGAGCCTTCATTTACCACCTGTTCTACAGTTATTTAACACTGAGATTATGTTTTTGACTCCAGGAGCCATTTGATGCTGATGAGTACATAGAAAGGCTAGCCTGGAGGACACCAGGAGGGGGATCCAAAGGAGGAGCAGAGGCATTTGATCCAAAAAGGTAAAAGCCCACTCCCAGCCACCAGGGCTGAACTCTAGCTACTGTATTGGCAACTCAGATTGGTGTGCATCATGGCTGGGATCAGAGCAAACCACATCTATGCTTGAAAGTAGAAGTGGATGGATGGAAGGCTACTCCAACATAATGCTCGAAAACATTTTCCTTGACTTTGGTCTTTGGTATTTTTGCCCTCAACTGTGCCTTCAAGGCAGCACTGCCCTCAAGGCACTACTCCCCCCAATTTAGGGTTAGGGGGTTAGATTTAGGCCCTGTCCCATTTCTACCACTTTCACTCGTTTTTTGGCCCTAACACTCTGGGTTTTGAGTTCACACCTGTAAGTGTAGTGTGTCCCAATACTTTCCAGACCTAGGGCTAGTGCGTTGTCAGCCAGAAAGCAGAAACGGAAAGATGGCAACCAGCTCTGGATAAGAACTTAACACATATAGCTATATTATATTGCAAATAAGCATTTAAAATAAATTATTATTATTATTATCATCATTATTATTATTATTATTGTTGTTGTTGTTGTTATTGTTATTATGTTGATTAATCCTTTTAAATTGAATCGGGCAGGTTGCTTGAGGAGTTTGAGAACCACATAGAAGAACTGAAACAATTAGATGAAAGAATACAACGGAAGGTAGAGAAGCTTGAGCAACAATGTCACAGAGAAGCCAAAGAGTTTGCTCACAAAGTCCAAGACCTTCAGAGGAGTAACCAGGTGAATATTGTCTGAACAGCTGAAATGGAGATTCATCTTACTTCCATAAAAATGTTGTTATGAAAATAATCTGTCGTCTTTATTGCAGGTGGCTTTCCAGCACTTTCAGGAACTCGATGAACATATCAGCTATGTGGCCACAAAAGTATGTCACCTTGGTGATCAGTTAGAGGGTGTGAACACACCACGTCAGAGAGCAGTGGAAGCTCAAAGGCTTATGACCTACTTCAATGAGTTTCTTGATGGGGACCTTAGAAGTGACGTCTTCAACAACCCTGAAAAGGTCAGATCTAACTCCTTTACGTCATGTGTATTGTGATGCATAAAGGAACACTGACATGAAATGTCTTATCCCAATGAGTCCAAGGCTATTTTCAGGGCAATTTCACCATCTTTACTTGAAAAGTCTTATATTTTGTTTTTCTTATAGTATTTCACTCATATCATCATCATCAACCATTCTTTCTTCAGGGGATATTGACTGAGCTTTAAGCTATTTTACAGCAATGCCCTGATAGGAAATAACCCAAATACCAAAATAATCAAAAGACAAACAAAATTAAACTGACAGAAAATACTAAAAATAAAAAGGGGGGACAAATGTTTTAACAAGAACATTCGGTAAACACAGGTTCACATATTAGCCACTAATACATACCTAATTAACTCATTGACTGCCAATGACGTCTTTAGACGTCAACTGAAATACTACCGTTCACTGCCAATGACGTCTTTAGACGTCACCTGCGTTTTTTAATGGGGCGGGCTGCAGAAAGACCTAGGGAACCTTGGCCGTTTCTCAATATCCGTACTTGAATGTACTTGCGATCTCGTGGACTTGTGAAACGTCATTAAACACAGCCGAAGTACTGTTCCAATTCAAAAGTTCGCATTTACTCAAGTTCGCATGGAGTTCCCGGATGTTTTCTCGATTCAGCCATGTTTTCGAGGATGCATCGGATGGTGACTTCTGATAACTTCGGGACCATTATTCCCCATAATGCATTTAGGTGCTTCGTTCTGAGATACGAGGCTGGTGGAGCTTAATGCAAGGATTTTACCATGGCTGTCTTTAAACTAACACATTTGGAGCTTCTGGCTCGATATATTTCAAAATGAGGCGGGAAAGTGTTTAAATTAAGTCTGTACACATGGGTTTTGTAACCAAAAAGGGTGTCTGTGGTGAGATACGATGTTTGTACCACTGTTAGCTTGTCATCCACCAACCTGCCGGTGTGTTTTGGGGCAAGCGTAGACAGCCTCCCCCTGTAGCTTTCATAGCTAACGTAACAAGTACCCAACGTCTCAAACTGCAGGTTCAGCGCACTGTGTCCTCGCATTCTTGAAAGTTTGTACTCTCGTTCTCGACTTCCCAAGTTTGAACTAGCAAGTAAGGGAGCCCATTCTTGTATGTACTTTGTATTGAGAAACGGCTCTTGTCTGTAAATATCAGAATTCTCTGTCGAAAATTGTTGTTCCAAATTGATCCTGAGGGTGGCACTGTGTTTACCTCACTCACGTCAGATCTAGCGCTACACGCGAACATCTGATCCTCCGCGATAGACGATTTATTTCAGGAGCCAGAAATCCTTGAATCTAACTGGACAAACGGCTTGTCCATCAATTTAATTGACGTACACTTCAGCCAACCACATCGAAACCAACCGATGATGCTGGTTACGTTTGTTGGATTGGTTGAATTCAAAACAGTTGCTTCTTCGCTACGTCACACCCTCTACAGCAGTCAGCAGCCCTGATTGGTCCGGTTAGGAAATATTGGGCTTGAAATCCCTCCCAATGGCATCAACATCAGATTGTTGCGCGGAGGCCTGACGAAAGTTACATAGCGCATGATCTGACGTGAGTGAGGTAAGCACTGTGTCACTTTGGATGTGAGATGAGCATAGATTCATAGGTATAGCCATGGGAGAAGTAGAGAAAGCTAATGACATGGCTAAATATGCCGCTAGCAAAGTGCAGACGTACATCGGAGAAGTTTAGGCAGTTCACACTCGATCAGAGTATGTGTCACTGCCATAGTAGTTCGAGTAGTGTTCCGATCGTGGGAGATGGAGGAGATCAACCAGGGGCAAACGGAAATAGCAGTTGTGACTTGTTTCACTACCCAGCTAGCTCACAGTTCCGGGTCAGGTAAAAATTTGCGAGCCGGATGTTGATCACGGAGTTATCGCTGTCACAGCCTGTAATATTTATCCTGTTACACCAATGTTTATTTTATTACCAAAAGCCCCCTGTTGTTTTTGTGGTCTCATCAAAGGAAGACATTTTCCCGATGTTTGACGTGCTAATAGACCGAAAAATATGCGCATCCAAGACACTATTGTTGTCAAACTAAACGATCATTTTCTCCCTTTTTTGGTCAAAAACGGGAGTTTTTGGAGAAAGTAGCTTATGTTCGCCTGCTGATTCCTAAGCAATGGAAAGGGGTAGAAACTAACTTTTTTTCTGGTGAAAGAAGAGAGTCTGCTCTTTCTTGTGGTAGTTTCACTGTTTATGTAGTCATAACACATAATATTCTGTGGCTCTTTAAAAATCAGTCAAAATTCTCCAAAACCTCTGGCAGTATTGAGCTCTCTATTCTGAAAACGGCTGGCAGTCAATGAGTTAATGCCTGTATTATTGATTTGTAAGGCATGTGTTAGGCAACATTAATCATTTGTTAGGCGTGTATTCACAAATGTCTTGTTCATGACTAATTAGGCCTTTATTCTTGATATAATCTTTATAATGCCTTGCCTTGATTTCTACTCACTAAGTAGTAGAACCTACCAAAATAGAGCATGTATAACCCACTAGTATACTGTCTGAATAAATCCAGAATAGCGGAAGAACACTTGTTGAATAAGCAAGTATATACTGTAGCTTAACGTAATTGCTGTATGTCACTGCCCAGGTTGCTGTGTCAAACAGCACTTAAAAACTGGGAGACTGGCTGCCATTCTGAAGTGGAAACCAGTTCCTTAGCTGCAAGCACATTATCATCATAGCTGTATATCATCTGCATATGAGTGAAAGGCAATGCCATGTTTCCTAATGATTGCGCCCAGAGGTATCATATAAAGAAAGAACAGCAAGCAGCTGAGCCTTGCGGAACATCATATCTAACTTTGGCATGACAAGATGAGACGTTGTACATGATGTACATTTTGGTATCGATCAGAGGTAACATTTGAACCAAGCTAATGCCAAATTTCTGATGCTTATCGTATGTTCAGGTCTGTGTAGTAGGATATCGTGGTCAATGGTGTCGAAGATTGCACTAAGATCAAGTTAAATTAATATGGATATATTACCATTATCCATGGAAAGAGGGAGGCCATTGAAGACTTTAACTAAGGCCATTTCAGTGCTGCAATTAGCTCTAAAACCTGATTGGAAGACTTCCTGGACTTTGTTCTTGTGTAGGAAGCGTCAAATTTGTTTGAACACAATTTTTTCAAGTATTTTGGATATTAAGGGAAGGTTAGGTCTGTAATAACCCAGAACGTCTTGGTCAAGGTTAGGTTATTTAATAGATGCCTTAATGACTGATGCCTTGAAAGTAGTTGGGACATGCCCAGCTAAGAGTCAGTTATTTATAATTTGAAGTACTGTCTCAGCCAGTGGTGGGAAGGCTGCCTTAAGGAGATGAGTAATGGGAATGGGATCAAATAGACATGTTGAGGCCTTGGCTTTAGTAATAAGACTTTAGTTATAAGAGAAGAAATTTCTAATACATCAGTAGGCACAAATGAGTCAAGGTATGCTACAGGTTGGCTACAGCTACCAGTAGTCAGTAGAGAGGTTAAAGTTGGAAGGGTGACGCTAATTTTAGGTCTTATAGTTTCAATTTTGTCACTGAAAAAGTTCAGGCAGGCATCACTGCTGATGTGACTTGGGATGGACTGAGTTACTTAATTCTTACTTTTTGTCAAACGTGACATTGTGATGAAGAGGAACTGCTTATTGTGGATCTCTCTCTGCGGATTCGGCACGGAAAATTTGTCTCAATAATACGTCATAGGGAAACGATGAATGCGTACGTGTGATTGGGGATCCACAAATGCAGAAATACAATTCACAAATGTAATTTCCAGTTTTACAAATGTAATTTTTTTCATATTTGCAAATACAACATTATTTGTGAAGACAAACTTACAAGTTACAAATATGAAATTTGCATTTGTGGATATCTGAACACGTTTGCAAACCATTACCTATTTGTAGATAACCCTCTGTGCATTTACAAATATTTTAGAGACAAAATTATCTCCATAGGTATCTAATTTAACAACAACTTGAATAGCCCATTCTTAACTTTCTTAAATAATTGTGAAGCTTGTATTGGCATTGTATTATTGTATTGGCAAATAGCACATCCTCCCCCAAGCCTATGCTTAATTTGTGTACATTTTCAACAAAAACTCATTGATATTGCTCCTGTTTTTGAAACTCCATGACACACAGTTGTGTCAATGAACATTATCCACAACTAATTAGTTGTTAGACAACATTAGTTTAACATAAGCCAACATTGGCTATATCCCACGATGATAATCGCAGTGAATACTTGCGAACTCTCTGAACACTTCCGATAACATCTGCAAACAATGTAGTTTGGACTCACTTCTTTCTTACTAACCAGCTTCTTACTACAGATATACCTCATTAGTTATCTCGGTTTGGGAAGCGCGGGAATAAGTTCCATCGTTAGCTACAACTAGCATATTGAGATGTAAGTTAAATGCTAAGTTAATGCTAAGCTACCCCAGAAGCCCACTCAGGCTGATAATAATTACTTCACCCCTTTTCAGATGAAACTAAATGCCACAGTTGTGGAGACTTATCAAAAACTTGTTTTCTAATGGAATCTAGTAAAACCACCCATTCAAGGGAACATGACCTTGCTCGTGCATGTAGTCTTTTCACATTATTGACAGTAAGAAGATTGGAATTTCAGGGAACAATACTGCCTCCAAATTAATTTTAATTTATTAATTATTTTTAATTCGTCCCATTATGGACAGATCCTGCCCTGCACTCCATAATTGTGGTCCAAATTGAATTATTGCCATGAGAAGAGCTATTACATACTAAATACAGTATGTAAGACTCACAAATCACGAATGAGTGTTACAAGGAAGTAGGTCTTCATTCTTCAAAAAGTGACGTGAAGTGTTTGAACTGTGTAGTAAATTCAGTTTGTTTCTGCTTTTTCTACCGACTGTTGACTATCTGCAGATTAAGGAAGCTGCAGACATCATTCAGAAACTCCATCTAATTGCACAGGAGTTGCCATTTGACAGGTGAGCACATATTTTGGTGCCCAGAGGTAAATAAGCTAGATTAAAAATTGAAGATTAAAATCACTTGGGAATTTACATGTTTTTCATGAAATTAGTTTGAAATAGAAAGGCTGTAAGGCTTTTTCATTCACCTACTTTGTTCTTCCTTGTTTTGCAGGTTTGCAGATGTAAAGGCCAAAATTGCAAGTGAGTAATAAATGTATCTGTGGCATTGGTTGTCTTTACCTTTATGTGAATTTCACATTTGTGTCATTTGTTTAGTACACTGCTACTACAAAGGCTGTGCAGGCTCTTTGTGTGTGTGGTTTAATGTGAGTGTATTACAGGTAAGTATCATGACCTGGAACGGCAACTAATTCAGGAGTTCACAAATGCCCAGCGTAGGGGGGAGATTGGGCGCATGCGAGAGGTTGCAGCTGTCCTCCTTCATTTCAAGGTAAAATCGTACAGTTCACATTTTTTTCACAAGGGCAAATGTAGTGATGCAGTCACAATATGCAATTCAGAAAGACAATTCAATATAAACGTTAATTTGAAAACAATTAAAAAATAGTATTGAAAAATGCAAAATGACCATTTGTTTGCGTCACCTGATGTCACTGTACCTTTGTGCAGCCATTTTGCCGACCAAATTAGAGATTGACCGCTCACTGAACTCATAGAACTGTAGTGGGACTTTGATGGAACTGCATACATACCTCTTTTGTCAAAGCAACAGATTCTGTATCAGATTAGGGCTAAGGATCATGACGCTCTTATTTCTAGCAGAGCTTCATCCAGCACATTCTCATTTTTCATTTCTACAATGACTAGTTTGCCAGCAAAAATAATTGTAGATTCTAGAAAATTTGCTGTTCAATATGTCATCATAGGCTATTTTGAACAAAATTGGAAACTTCCAAGATTTTTCAGCCTGAGATGGGGACCCCAAGATCACATACTTAAAGCTTGTTCTGACCATCATTGGTTCAGTGTGATCATAAAGACTGTTTTTTTTTTGTTTGTTTGTTTGTTTGCTTTAGTTATAGGTAGAGACTGGAAATTAAACCTATAGCCTTTCTCTAGCCAACTTTATGCTATGTCAGTGATGAAATGGCCATGAAAATATATTTTGTGTGTTTCTATTTTAGGGCTATGCACATTGTGTAGATGTCTATATCAAGCAGTGTCAAGAGGTAAGTATTGAAAACTGCTGGGTGAAATTTGATAGTTGGATAGCTAACATCATTATAAGGTGCAATGTGAGTTCCTGCATGGTTCTCTGAGTGATTTTCATTTTTATCTCAAGTCGCAGGCATCTCCCCTTGATTCACAAGCTGTCTGCCTCCTGAATACTCTGTGAAAAAGTCTGGGAAACCATGCAGGAACTCATATTGCACCTTTTAATGCATTGAGAATGATTATTTAACGTGGTTGGTTGTTGGTCCTGAAGCTGATAAGTGTCCACATATCTTTCCTTTCAGGGTGCATACATGTGTAATGACATTTTTGAGGACACTGCAGTTTTATGCCAGCGTGTCAACAAACAAGTGGGGGAGGTCTTTAGTAGTCCAGAAACCGTGATGGCCAAGCTCATTCAGAGCATTTTTGATAACAAGTTACAGGTAAGGTTTGCAGCATGAGGGTGAATATTCCAAAATGTTTTACTTTTAGACATCATGAGGGCTGGATGATAAAACGATAACAATATGTATCATTATAGACAAGTAATCAATATCAATAAAAAAAATTCGCTTTTCGTTAGAAGTTACTAGTTTTCTTCATTGTAATAACTCAGAGTCAATTCTGGCTCTGCTTCACTTTTGCAGCAGTTGCGTGTGCTAGTTAGAACCCAACTTAGCTTTTGCTTCAGTATAGATCACACATACTGTATAAACTGTTTAAAATTTGATGAAATAATGTATTCTAATAAATGCACCAGGTTTTGTTGAAGTTGAAAGGCTAATTTCCTTTATTTATTAATAGGCCTATTTATTCAGCCAATATTGAAGTGTGGGAGGGACCTTACTACTTCCCTTGTTTTGACTGCTAGTTTTATGCAACAGCTTTGGGAGTCCTTAACCAAGATAAGGGAAAAGGGAGATTTTTAAGAAGAACAGGCTACTTCCGGAACCCTTTAACAGGCTTTCAGGAAAGATCTTAATTTAATGAGTTTTGCGGAAACCTTTTAAATGGGTCATTAAAATTATTAATAATTGCCAATATCGACCGATATGAGACACTTAGCCTATATGGTGGGCCATATTGCCCAGTCCTAATCAAGATTAGTTAAGAAGTCAAAAGATCCCATTTCATAATTTAAAGCAGTAGTGGTGTTTATAAAAACTAGGAACATGCTGTGGAAAACTTTTATCATTAGCATAGTGAATGATAAATAGCTAAACTGTGATGGATTTTTATTATTGTGATTCTTTTTTTTAAAGGCTCATGTGAAGGAGAAGTTGGACGAATCACGACACTCTGATGTTGAGCAATATCTAAAGAATCTGTATGACCTCTATTCCAGGTACTGTGGTGAATAATATAAACTTTTTCGCATTGCATCAAATGGATCAAATCTATGGCCCAGAAATTCATTAAATGACTGCATTCAGTAGCATGCCTTTGATTGCTTGATTTTGAAAGCCGCAGATCTAGGGTGACGGCAGGCAGCACAGAGAAAGTGAGACATTCAAAACTAACTTCAAGTCTTTGCATGTAATTATAGTGGTAGCCGAGTAAAATTATTGTGTTTTTGCTCCTCAAGAAAACATATAAGTTAATAATGTGATGAGCGTTAAGAAATATCTGTAGGACAGGACTGTAGACTGTATTTTGTTCTTTTATTTAATTAACTTGTGATGGCTTCAAGAAGAACAAAATTAGCAGAGCCCATCTTTCTTTTTTCTCTCATGCAATTACACTACATGTCTTACGAAAATATTTCTATGAATGTGACGGAACACTTGAATCTTAAATCTTTCAGACTGCATTAGTGGTGCATTGCCAACATTTCATTCTCTATTAGGCCGATTCTCTATTAGGCCGATCAAAATAATGGATATACTTCAGTATGTTATTGGGTAGGCTATATGAGCAAAAGATTAGAAGGAATAGCCTTATAGACATTTATGTTAAACCATCATAGTCTTCACAGGTGTAAAGATGAAACGATTAAATTGATTGAAGTAGGCTAATGTGGGAATATATGGAAACCAACAGGCATGGCCGCACCCGACTATCCGAGGTCCGGACCTAGATAATTTTCAGGAGCTGAAAATAAATTAGTTTGCTATACTAAATATTCAACTGCAAGAATGATAATCTAATCGAATGATATTCTATCAACAGAGGGAAAAATTGGACTGCTGTAATAGACTATTAGAGAACATGGGATTGATCTAGATGGATTGGGTCCCCTGCATAGCGCATGACAAACCTTAGTAGTTTTAAAATGCTGGCTACTATCAATTGAAGAAATACGAATTCATCAAATGTTAATGTTATCCTGCACAAAGTTATTAGGCTATGTGGTGGAAAATCAATGCATGGGAATCACTGACTGAGTTTTGTAGTTGCAGAAGTGAGTGCGTTGCTCTGAAAGTGCACAAAGCTGGTAAAACTTAGCAATGCTTAGGTCTACACAGTACAGTGAGAATTGTTATGTCTGCTGAAGGTGCACTTCAAAATCAGGCATATCATAGATTTTATCGTGAACCAGAACACTCCTACTCTACACAAACAAGAGAAGGCATTGATATTGCAGATGCAGTAAAATGACACAATGACATAAAAAAACAACAATAACTGCACGTTGGTTGGAGAGCTTAATGATATGTAGTTACCTACGAGGCATGAGATGATATCGGCATAATAACAGGCTGTGTAATAGGATGTTGTGATCAATAGTAACCCTAGGCAGTACTAAGATCCAGTAAAATTAATATGGATATATTATCATTATCCAGGGAAATAAGGAGGTCAAGGATAGAAGGATACAACATGATTACTACTGTGAAAAATGCAGTGAAATTTGTGGCTGGTGTCAGCCCATATGTGCAAGTACAGAAGTGCATAAGGAAAGTGGCAAAATAGGAGGTATGGCGGGGGGCAGGGCACACCAACAAGGAGTACCCAAGAGCAACAGGGGTAAGGAAAAACTGCCTGTCCTAAGGAAGAAACCTTGGGCAGATCCACGGCTCAGGGGTCATAGTGAAGGAGAGGGAATGGTAGGAGAGAAGGGTCAGTGTACTGTTGCTTGTGGGGAGTGGGCATGGTGTTTGTGTGGTGTTGAATGAGGGGATAGGTTGATGACGGGGGTTATGTAGTGGGCAGGAGGTTGTTTGGCGTGTGTGTGTGTGTGTGTGAGTGTGGGGGGGGGGGTGAGCATGTAATGGCAGAAAGATGAAGTGGGAGTGATGATTAGGGAACATGTGCTGTATGCATTTTCAGGGGTAAGTGACCTAGTCATTGAAAACTTTAACTGAGGCTGTTTCTGTGATGTGATTAGCTCTGAATCCACTCCTTATTTTTATGTCTTCTGTTCTTTAGGACAACACAGTTGACTAACAAGTTGGCGGAGTTCAACCTGGGTTCAGACAAGCACACCTTTCTATCCAGGCTTGTAAAAAACATTTTCTCCATATACCTGGAGAATTACATTGAGATGGAACGGCAGTACCTGCAAAGTCGCAGTGCCATGATCCTTCAACGTTATTATGACTCTAAGAACCATCAGAAGAGGGCACTGGGAACTGGCAGGTATTGTTATAACTTTGAAGTGGTATTATGTGAAAAACAAAGATTCATTAAAAGGTTATTGTACCAGTGCCAATTCGGTTCCACTGTTGATTATACCCCTTAAAATGGGGAAAGAATGAAAGGTCTAGATCTTCCTGAAGTCACTCTTTAAAAAAAATGAAATGTCTTCATGGTTTTCCCTGACATACAAACAGTATCCAGGAACTGAAGGAGCGCATAAGACAGCGCACTAACCTGCCATTGGGTCCAAGTATTGATACACACGGTGAGACCTTTCTGTCACAGGAAGTTGTTGTCAATTTATTACAAGAAACACGTCGTGCCTTTGAAAGGTGCCAAAAGGTGAGCCGAACATCCAGTACATGCATGTCAGGATACTGTTAAAATGAATTTAAATTAAATTAACTTTCTGCCGCTTCTCATGTTGCCTTTATTCTGTCAGCTGTCTGACCCTGCAGACCTACCTAGGAATGCCTTCTGTATCTTTCTGCTACTGGTGGATCACCTCTGTGTGGATCACATTGATTATGCCCTGGAAATTGGTCTATCAGGTACTGACATAATTTTGAGTTGGTCTTTGTAATCTACATATTGCTAAGAAATTATGTTGTTTTGCAATTATGCAAGTGTAATAACCCTCAATTTAATTACATGGAAAGTATGGTAGCAAGGGAGAAGCTTATGGGGAACGTACCAGGCAATATGAATATAGGGTTAGGGTTAAATGAAAATCCTTGTGAAATGCACCACAAGTTTTCCCCTGAAGATGGCTTCTAAAGGAAATTTCAGGCTAATTCGCATTAAAGAAAGTATAGGCTAAAGGAAGACGACTGCTTGGTGTTCTAACCTAGGGTTTTTCAGTTTGGCCCTCAGCTTGGCATGGTTGACAAAATTCAGCCCTTGAGGTAAAATAATTGGGGACCACTCATGTACATAAACGACTTTTGTAAAGTGTTCAACATTTTGAAATATGTAATTTATATGTTTGCGTTTTCTTTGATAGTGCGAGTACTGAGGCACTGAATACCTTCATGGCATTGGTGCGGTGGTTATATTTGTACCACTCTGCGGTACATCTAGTTTTATATTTGATGGTTTGCCTCACTTGATCATCTTAAAGCATGAGCTGGTTTTTGCCAGGATTCTTTTTGCAGGGACCTAATGCTATACATTTTACTAATGAATAGCATGAATGTTTATGTGTTTTCTCTTCTCTGTTACAGCAATTCCATCATCTGATGCCAAAAATGCCAATTTATACTTTCTTGATGTGGTGCAGCAAGCCAACACTATCTTCCATCTGTTTGACAAGCAGTTTAATGATCATCTCATGCCACTAATTAGGTAGGTAATTAAGCCATTTGACTAAATTAAGGCCATAACCAGCTGAATACAGATTACTTTTGTTTTATCTAGAAGGTAAAATTTCAGTAATAGTTCATAAAATGCACAACATTTTCCAAGATGTGACCATCATCAAATTTAATAATTACCACAAAGATAGTTTGCAGACATGTGCCAAGCGGCGATTGACAAAAAGTTATGGACTGTTATGAGGTCCTACATGATTTTGGGGAGTTTGAACCACTTCAGTCATTAATGGCTTCCCTTTGATCTCGAAAGGCATAGGGACCAAGTTTGAAAGTGGTTAGTCAGCCATTCTAGAAGAGATTGTCAGCCAATTGGGCAGATGTTAATTTATCTGGAAAGGGAGGGATGCCATTTAATGGGAGGTAGAAACCCAGTATATACAGTACCTCCCTACAGTATATGCCAAACTCCAGAGCCCTGGAAGTAATTTATTATTATAGTGCACGTTTTAGCACATACGCCACTGAAAGACAAAACAAAGACGAAAGTAGAAAACTGACATAAACAGTTCCATGAATCACACCAGATGGTTATCTTCTTGCATTAGAGCTTGTGGGACCTACTGGTGGGGAATAGACATGACTGGTAAGACACAACAAACAGGAGGATATTTTAATCCACCCTAAAGGAATATTCCACCTCATTATGAAAATTGGTTATTCACTCTCTTACCTGGAGTTACATATGTGGGTGAAAGCATTTTGCTCCCAGTGTATGTGTTTTCCCTGCCCAGCAGCCCCAATTTTAGCTTTATGTTAGCTATAGCTTATTAAGTTGCCAGATAGCAACTCTTTGGCTACTTTACTTTACAGTGCCTATGCTAAGCTAAAGGTAAAATTGGGATTGCCAGAATAGGAAAGCACATGCTCTGAGACCAAAATGCTTTTACCCAGGTAAGTCCAGGTATGAGGGTGAATAACCAATTTTCATTAAGAGGTGGAATATTCCTTTAAGTCATTCCTTTCGTTATTGACATGCAACGCCATGCACTAAAACCAGGAACTTGGAAGCAACATAGAAATTAAAACAACAAAAAAGATTATGTGGATTCAAGTGTGCAAAGATTATGTTTCATGGTAATGGGGAACAGATAAGACTTGAACGTGTCCTACTGTCAACCACTGCATTAGAGGGATGGGGAAGCCTTATGTTGAACCATATGATCAACTGGATGATTTAAATATTCATTATTGGAAAAACATCTCTGGCTGTTTGAAGAAACCTGGAAGCAGAATCCAGTATTGAAAGCCATCTCCCCTTACGGATGACTCCTTCCATAGGCTTCTCTTGATAGTTTGCTGGAATTTTGGCCAGTTTCTCATATAACTGGGTCAGGTCCTCTTACCTCCACACACTACAGTGCTACTTATGACTTTTCATAGGATTTAGAATAAGATTATCTTCTGTGCTGGCATTTACCATTAATGTAGTAAATGTAATCAAATTATTTAAAGGAGGAGTCCAGTGTAAATTAATCCATAGCCCTGTTCTAACTCACTAAGTGGTGTAGATAGGAAAAAGAATAAGAAAATTTGGTACAACATAGCAGTGAGACAGCAACTAACACTAAATGAATGGGACATAACAACTTACTTTCAGTTTCATTTCACTCAGTCAGCGGTTTGTTATCCAGTCATCATTTTTTTCTTAAAGACAGCATTCAGGTACCTGGAATAACAGGGCTATTGACTGATTAACACCAGATTTCTCCTTTAATTCCAACATGAAGTTTTCTTTAACCTAAATGTTCAGTGTAAGTTCAATGTATCAATCCCCAACTTAAAAGCCTTGTTTTCTAAACTGCCAATTAAAGCTCATCCCCCAAGTTAACGGAGTGTCTGCACAAGAAGAAGGAGGTTATTGAGCAAATGGAGGTGAAGTTGGACACAGGAATTGACAGGTACAGTTCTCTCCCTCAGTGTCATATTTTAATGTATGCTTTCTGTGCTCCATCACCTGTCTTTATATTATTTCAGTGGCATTCCATCAAGGCAAGTTGTGCTTTACTAGGTGATGCTAAAAGTAGATCGGTAAAGTGGTACTGAAGTTGAGGTGATCTACGTACCTCAGCAAGCAAGTCTGCATGGGCACATGTGCACATGTACACATGTACAGTACAGCACTGCCTTATTTGTTATAAATAAGACTTGTTGGTAATAAGACTGTTTTTTCTTATGAAGGACACTGAACTGCATGGTGGGACAGATGAAGCACATCCTGGCAACTGAGCAAAAGAAGACGGATTTCCGACCTGAAGATGAGAACAATGTGATGATTCAGTATACCACAGTAAGAGGATATGATTATTGATTCTTTACAGACACTTTTATCCTAAGCAACATACAATACAGATAATACATAAAGGTATATTCCGGTATTTTGCACTTTTACCCCCTTTTCTGGGGTGTCTATCAGGAGGGAAAGTGAAACACAGCGATCCTAGTTGTAGCGTTCCTAAGCCGAGAGCCTTGTTTGCTATCTTAGTTGATACGTGGTAATAACCTAACCTAACCTAGCCTAACCTACAATGTTGGTTGCCTCAAGTACCTTAGCAACGGCCTAAAGTAGCTTCCAGACTGCCCCAACAAACGCCAACAATCTCTTAACAAACAGCAACAATCACCAAGAGTTGGGTCAGTGTGGACCATCTTTTTGCATTTGTCTGTTCTTATTTGGAACAGTTGGAAGAGTTGTAAAAGTTTGTTCCCTTGACAACTAACCAAAATTGGCAAATGGAATGCTCACGCAAGTGCTTGCTTTGATAACGATTTTATAGCCTACTGCATTGTTTTTCTTTTGAAATGGACGATTTTTTAGACTCATGAATACAAAGAGCTGTGAGCAATGGAAAGAGAAAACTCGGTTAGAGCTAGCCTACATCTTTGTCAAAGCTCCATTCTCAATTTAGGCTATTAAACCATGAATGACCTCAATGAAATGTGGCATTGTTGTTTGCAGTGACAGAAGGCGGCACACTTATGAGACGAACTTAAACATTATATCTTGTAGTTTCATATTTCAGGGCTTACATTTGCCATTAAATTTAACCCGTCCTGCATGGATTTTTAGGCATATAGTGGTAATTACAGCCAGAAAATGCTTGAGAGGCGAGATGTGAGCCACTATAGTGTTAGAAACAAGTGTTCCGCATTTGCCGTGAGACAGAGTTTATACAAAAAAATGCATTAGCCTATGTGACAGCAAAACTACAGTTTTTATGTTAATGTTAAGGCTATGAATGCAGTGTCCAAATGCCAATGTCAAGTAAAATATACAGTACTTCTCTCCTGAAATATGTGCCTGATAGATCAATAAGCGTACCTGCCCTGAAACACATGCGTGTTCCAAACTCTGCATAGCTACAATGTTTTCTCTTAAGTATTTGAGAAAAAATTACAAATCTTGGCAAATCCTTGTTTGTGGTTCTTTGTTTAACCACAGTATGTGTAGGCCTAGCCTCAAGGGCAGATGTACTGTAGGTAAACTAAGGCCCTGATGCCCCGTGGAGCCTTCCCAAATTTTCTCATTTAGTCAAGGTGAATTAGATTACAGGCCTATAGGTCTGGCTTGTCAAATTTGTTGTAGCCTATTCATGAAATACATGGATGACAAACTTTTGTCTGAGGATGATGAACATTTGTCTGAGGATGACGAACATTTGCCTGAGGATGACTCATTTTTTTCTGTGATCTGATACTTTTTATATCTGAGTCCGACAGTCGGATTTCCTAAAATGAACACCATACGGTGTTATCATTAGACCATGCACGTTTCTACTTCACTACCACTAATCATAATCATTTTCGAGCAAAATCAGACAAAATCCTGGAGAATTTAGAAATTCCACCTGGACTTTTTTTTTTCTTCTCAAAAAGAGTATATCGGGTCACCCTATTTTAAGGTTTACATCTACAGTACAAAGTCAGTCATTAGAAAGTAAGGCCCAGTCCCATTACTATCACTTCACTATCACTTCCCCTCGATTTTGGCCCTAACACTCGGTTTGCGTGTTCATGTGTAAGTGTAGGGTGTCCCAATACTTTCGGGACCGAGGGATAGTGGCTTTCAGCCCTTCAAATCGCCCCTTCAAACGGAGGGAGGTCTGGTGCAGACTTCGAACGAAGTGAAGTTGAAGTGAAGATGAAATTACCCACGGTTCTTTGCGAACTGATCAGCTAAACAAAATGATTGAGTGTCGGTACCCGATCTCTGTCCTCAGCTCTGGATAAGAGCTTCAAAAATATAGCTACTATTGCAATTAAGCATGTATATATATATTTTAATGTCGGGATATCTTAGTTTGATGTAAATTCAGTTGAATTCCGCACAGGTGTGTCAAAACATGACTATTAAAAAGATCGATATTTTTCAAAGTGCGCGTCGGTACCCGATCTGTGTCCGAATGCACGAGCTGTGTCCCATTGTCTCAGCTCTGGATAAGAACTTCAAAAAGATAGCTACTGTTGCAATTAAGCATGTATACATATTTTTTAATGTCGGGATATCTTAGTTTGATGTAAATACAGTTGAATTTAGCACTGATTATTAAAACATGACTATTAAAAAGATCGATATTTTTCAAAGTGCGCAAATCTTTCAACAGAATTACCAGATCCTCTCATGTGGGTGATTTTCTCAATGATAATTTGTGGATGACGGCTTTTGAACAGTTTATGCCGGTTTAGAGCCTTATATCCGTTCAGACGCGTAAAACAGGTGAAGACGTTTTTACGCAAGTGTTGTCCCATTTATTAGGGGGAGATTTGCACTTCTCACTACACAATCGAGGGGTGTCTCATCTTGGAGGGAACTCGAAAACGAGTGCTAGTGTTAGGGAAGAGAAATGGGACTGGGCCTAATTTTCACTTGTGCGAGAATTTCCTGGATCGGGCCGAGCTTCATCTTACTCATGCATCTCACATCGTGTTGTATAGCCTACACAGGGTGATGAGAAGAGATTAACCGCTCACGACCACCTCCCGAGCAACAATCGTAGGGTCGGCTGAAAATTAAACTGGTTTGAAATTCTGTCGTCCCTCGTGAGGGTGTTCGCACAGTTTAAGCATAGCCACGACACGATTCCCCTATCAACTTAATGCTTTTTGCGCTCTGAGCCTGCTCGGATACAAATGGTAAAGTGAAAGTGTACTGAAATCATGGCGACAAGTGTGGACTAAACCAAAAACAACCTATTTATTTATTTGTATCAATAAAAGTTGGTGCATAATTCAGCAAACTTTAGACATAATGCAGAATTCACTTTCTGTGCCACATGAAACCAAGCCCATGGCTGCGTCCGAAATGGGGAAAATGCTGCCTTTGAAGGAAGCATTTGGTGGCAGCGAGGCAGCAAGGCATGTCCGAAACGAATAAATGCATAAAATCCTGCCTTTGAAGGTACCTTAATTTTGCCCAATTTTGAAGGAAGCATCGATGCTTCCTTCATGCTGCCTTCAGTGGCCAACATTCTATAGAATCTACAGATCTCTTGGCAACGGCGCCTGAACAATTAAATAAACAAAAAGATGGCGTTCTAAGTTGCTAACTTGCTAGGTCGTCCGAAACGACTCCAGTTCAAATTTATCAGTCTAGAGAGAAGTATTTAGTCAGGTACAGAGATTGCCATTGAAAGATTTATAAAGCATATTATACTTGGCAAGTTGCAAGCTGCCCATGTATTTTTTTTATTAATCTGTTTGTTTTGATTCCTTTAGGCATGTTCAAAGGTGTGTGTGTACGTAAGCTCACAGGTGGAACGTGTCCGACGTTCAATGGATGGGAAGAATGTTGACACTGTCCTGGCAGAGCTGGGTGTGCGCTTCCACCGGCTCATCCATGAGCATTTACAGCAATTCACTTACAGCTCTATGGGAGGCATGTTGGCCATCTGTGATGTTGCTGAATACCGTCGATGTGCCAAGGATTTTAAGGTGAGGCAACAGTTAAACCACATAAGGAAGCTCAGAATAGTAGCTGAAATATATACTGACACACAAATTCAACAAAATAGCTGTATCTGTATTTTAATATTAAGTGTAATCTTATTCTATACAACAAAGAAACAACTGCAACGGAGGTTACATTTCAACATACAACAGGAACATGTGGCCAGAGATGCAGCGTTCTCTGTCTTGCTTCCGAATTATCAAACGGTGATCTGGATTGGTTGTCAATAGTAAAGTCATTTTGTGTCACCAAATGTTGCGATCAAACTTAAACTCAGATATACTGTATCACAGGTACTCAGGATGAGCCTGCTCTAATCTGTGAAAAGTATGGGCACCAGAGGCAGACTTGGCAATTTTTTCCAGTTCTTTCAGTGGTTTGCTTCCAGTTCTCCAGAAAATGCAAATTGAGTTCCACAGTGCTGGGCGGTGAGCACAGGGCCCATTTCATGACATTGCACTCTCAGGCCGCCCTCATCAAGTCTGTTTCTGATGGTTTGGGCAGAGACATTCTCATCAGTGGCCTACTGTAGGTCATTCTGTAGGGCATGGGCAAGGAATCGCCTCATACTGTCAATAATGATAATTACTCTAGCTAAAACTTGGCCTGGCTGTCATGCTAATTAAATAATCAAAGGAATATTTATTAGTTTTACCTATTGCTTTTCTTGTAGCGGAAGCATCATTTACGATTGTACAGAACCGGTTATTGGGTGCTAAGAATGTCTATCATATAGCGTATGTACATAGCTCAGAGCCAATACTAGAAACATCATGTGACTGAAAATGCAATCGAGCGCCATGCTCGTCCCTTTTTGTTCTGTGATTGGATCCCTAAAGCAGACTAGAAAATCGTCCATGGTCACAATGCTGTTTTGCAGAATGAAATGAAATGGAGTGCGCAAAGGAGCATGGGTACTCCCAGGCTAGCTATCACTAGTGGAAAAGATCAAGAGGGAAAAACTTAAAATGTAAAACCAGTCCTGGGGGTTGTTGCCCTCTAGTACACCTGTTGTGAATTCCATCAACATCAGTGGTACTGATACTGATCAGCTACTTTACTGATGAGGGCTGTGTTTCCCCTAACCTTCTTAAAACGATCCCTGGCAAGTTATATTAGACATGTTGGCCTTATAAGACTGACATTGGTATCAGCTGCATCTGACATATTTTAAAAACACTCAAATTGCCTCCTTTTTTATAACGTTTGGAAAATCCCTTCATTGGCAGAGATTGTAAGCTGCCATTGCATTTACATTCCAATGCTTTCTGGGTTCACAGTTGACATCATCTGGTTGTTATTGATGGTGTCTATGGGAATTAACAGCTTGATTGCTGCACCTTGATTTATCCTTGATTAGATGTAACCAAGTGATGTCACTTTCTACAATATCGGCAGCTTTGGACTATATGGAACTGGTGAACCTTTAAGGCAACCGAATGCATTTTGTGTTTAAATTCATGTTCACATGATTGACACCAAGGTCAATCTTCTAGGGCAAACATGGATGCCTCACTAAGTAGATCTAAGCCTATGATTATATCTGTTCAACTACTTCTTGTTAAGAAGGCTTCGGGAAACACAGCGCAAAACTTACCTCGAGCCAAAAAGTGTTATTTCATCTATTTATCTATGTTAGTCCCCTGAAGGAGTTTCATAAGCTATGGTAGAAGCAATAAAAGTCTTACAAAGAGCACAAAAAATGTACTAATGTCTGTGCCTCAGGGAGTGTGTAAATATACTCTTATACAATATGATTAATTAATTTTAGGTGACCTGAAAAAAATGGGTGTTGCACAAGTTGTTACATGTCATATGTGAAGTTGAGGCACTCTGTATATTTTCATATGGAGACAGAGCACGCTTGTCATAATTTGAAAATCCTCACATGCAAGACTGCAATTATGGGCAGAAAAGTGAAGCTACTTCATAGGTGTGCAGTTATCTGGTAATAATGCATGTTGTAAATGTTCCTATCACAATAGGAAATTTTGCAGATAGAATTTTGCTGACTCTTGCCACCCTTAACCATGTTATTTATTGGCTGATTTTTGCTGAAGATGGCAAAAACAAATTGCTGTGCTAATGATCTTTTACCTCATGACAGGTTCCATTGGTGCTCCAGCTATTTGACACCCTCCATGCTCTGTGCAATCTGCTTGTTGTTGCTCCTGACAACCTCAAACAAGTTTGCTGTGGAGAACAGCTCACCAACCTGGACCGCAACCTTCTCCACACGTTTGTTCAGCTGAGAGCAGATTACCGCTCATCCCGATTGGGCCGTCACTTTACTTAATTAATACTGTCATAATCTCTTATCGAAATACTAATCCTCATGACTAAGTCTAATAGATCACAATGAATGTATTCATTGGATAGAGTTTTATGTTTCTGTTTGAATTACACTGTTTTGTTTGTTGTGCCAAATATGTTTTGGTTGATACCAATGTGTGTATTGACAGCATTAATGATGCTTTTGGGAACAACCTACCCACCCCAATGATCAGAAGATGTGATAAACTGATAATATGATGACAGCACATTCATGGTAATGGTTAATCTCAAGTTTCTGTTTTTGAATTGAAGCCATTTACGTGATAAATCATCATGGTCATTGTTTATTCAGGGAAAATTAGCCCTGAATAAAGAAGCTCAATTGACTATTGAGCTTCTTCACCAGTTGTCAAGATCAATACAACATCATACGTGTGCATTTAGAGACAAAAAGGTGTATTGGAAGGTCAAAAAATGATACCTTTCAATGCAAAACACTTTCACAGTAATATATTATTACTGCAATTACAGCAACCTATGTTAGATTCCTCCCAACCTGAGAGTCAGAACAACAAATTACATGTTGTATAATAGTAAAAATTCCAAGGAATAGCAACACAATCCATGAACTGTGACAGATATCCAGCTGATGTATAACAAACCATTAATTAAAAATGCTCTAAATTACTGTTTTTATTTGGGATTTGAGAAATATTATTTGCACTTTTTTGCATCATTTTATCCAAACATACTTACAGTAAAAAATAGTAAAATCAAAGAAACTGCAAAGAATTTCGCTGTCGTCTCTTAATTTATTTATTTTTTCTGGAGCATGGTTGCTGATTCACGTAAACCCACATGATTCACAGTTTGACAATATCAAGTTCATCCTGAAGGTGTACTGAAAGAGTTACATAATTGGACCAACATTGTATCACATGTGTATCACAACCTATAAAAGGATTTTTTTTAAAGATATTAAAACACAGCACATGACTTGATGTAATTCACAGATTTATGGAGCAAATAGGTTTAAGTGAATGTATCTGATGAAGAAATCCTGGGATTGCATAAAGTATAGCCTCCTATGACCAGTTGTACAATGTACATGGAGATTGATACATCAGTACCCTGAAGAAAATAATAATAAATAATATGGGCTCTCTGTTAACATTCACAGTTTTAGTGATTCTTGTGTATGACATTGCTAAGCCATGGTAACTACACCTGACTGAACCAGAATGTCAACCCAAGGGAATGGAGACGACCCTATTTGCCTGGGTCCCAGCATGGATTCTTGTTTCAGTCAGCTGTTTCTCATGATCACCAGACTCCTTATCAGCAATAGCGGCCAGAAAGTGCAATACAAGCGAGTCCCACTCCTCCGGCAGAAGCATCAGCAAGAACCCCAGACAGATAATGCATGTCGCCACTAGACGGACCACACTGAAGGTTACTTCATGCTTCAGCAAATCCACAGCTTAAAGGGAGAGAAAATCAACATGAGGATAAAATCAATGGCTGTAAAACATTATTCAGCTCCCAGTCAACTGGCTGGAAACACAGTACTGTAAATGCCTATATAGCCATAATGTTTCCCTGTGCCTTATGCTGTAAAACATCAACGTAAGCCCGTGCTCTTATTTTGCCATTGTTTCCAGATTCAATGAACAGTTCCTGGGGTAACCTAGTGCAATTATGGGCAGAAATATAGATATAAGTCAGTCAGTTTTATTGTCAACTCTTTCACGTCTACCAGACATACGAAGGAATGGAAATTGCGCTTCCGTCCATCTCCACGGTGAACACAAGACATTCTGTCATTGAAGTCTACAGGCAAAACATATACTCTACATTCAGGCAAACAAGAAATAGGCTACATAAATAAGTAAGCAATGGGGTGCATGGTAGGTGGAGACAAAAAATATACAAACCAGATTCGAAAATAGTTGGGACACTTTGCAAATTGTGTGAATAAAAACAGAATGCAGCGATGTGGAAGTGTGGAAGATCTGAACTGCAGACTTGATGGTGCCTTTCCACATGAGTAGGCTGGCCATGCCACACGCACTCGTGCAACCCCATACCATCAGAGATGCAGCCTTCTGAGCTGAGCCCTAACAATAAGCAACAACTTGGGTTGTCCTTGTCCAGATGGCATGGCATCCAATTTTCCAAAAAGAACTTTGAATTTAGATTCGTCTGACCACAGAACAGTTTTCCACTTTGCCACAGTCCATTTGAAATGAGCCTGGGCTCAGAGAAAACGCATGCGCTTCTCGGTCATGTTTAGGAATGGCTGTTTTTTTGACACATGAAATCCAGAATTGGCCAATATTTGGCATAACATTTGAAAATGTCTCACTTTCAACATTTTCCATGTTATCTATATTCTATTGTGAATAAAACATAAGTTTATGAGATTTTTAAATTATTGGATTCCTTTTTTATTCACAATTTGTACAGTGTCCCAACTATTTTGGAATCCGGTTTGTATATCTACATACTGTACAATGGAGATGTCAATGTCAATGTCAAATTTATTTGTAAAGCACAGTCAACCAAAGTGCTATAAAATAAAAACAAAACAAAATACCATAAAAATAAAAAAAATTAAAAAAAGACAGAAACAAGAAAACTTTATATAGTTTAAATTAACTAGAGGTAGTATTCTGAGATGAATAAAAGCATTGTGTGCTTCAACGCTGTGTAGCAGATGAATAAGTATAAAAGCACAGTGTTCACTGTGAAGCAGGATGAATGAATGAGAAAGTGTAGACAGTCAGCCTGAGATTCTAAAATAGTGCAGAGATAGGCACATAATGGCAGTTGAGGTATTTTCTGATCTAAGTGTGCAAGTTGCATGGTAGTGCAGTATGGCTAGTAATAACACCATGATGGTGCAGTTGTTTGTCTTAAATTTTAACTGCACATTTGGAGCTTTGAGAAATGCAATTTCAGTCTGCGTGCAATGTACTGTTGCAGTGCTTGATTGACAATAAAGTTCGTTTTGAGGCCCAGTCCCATTACTATCACTTCCCCTCAATTTTGGCCCTAACACTCGGTTTGCGCGTTCATGTGTAAGTGTAGGGTGTCCCAATACTTTCGGGACCGAGGGATAGTGGCTTTCAGCCCTTCAAATCGCCCCTTCAAACGGAGGGAGGTCTGGTGCAGACTTCGAACGAAGTGAAGTTGAAGTGAAGATGAAATTACCCACGGTTCTTTGCGAACTGATCAGCTAAACAAAATGATTGAGTGTCGGTACCCGATCTCTGTCCTCAGCTCTGGATAAGAGCTTCAAAAATATAGCTACTATTGCAATTAAGCATGTATATATATATATTTTAATGTCGGGATATCTTAGTTTGATGTAAATTCAGTTGAATTCCGCGCAGGTGTGTCAAAACATGACTATTAAAAAGATCGAGATTTTTCAAAGTGCGCGTCGGTACCCGATCTGTGTCCGAATGCACGAGCTGTGTCCCGTTGTCTCAGCTCTGGATAAGAACTTCAAAAAGATCGCTACTGTTGCAATTAAGCATGTATACATATTTTTTTATGTCGGGATATCTTAGTTTGATGTAAATACAGTTGAATTCAGCACTGGTGTATCAAAACATGACTATTAAAAAGATCGATATTTTTCAAAGTGCGCAAATCTTTCAACAGAATTACCAGATCCTCTCATGTGGGTGATTTTCTCAATGATAATTTGTGGATGACGGCTTTTGAACAGTTTATGCCGGTTTAGAGCCTTATATCCGTTCAGATGCGTAAAACAGGTGAAGACGTTTTTACGCAAGTGTTGTCCCATTTATTAGGGGAAGATTTGCACTTCTCACTACACAATCGAGGGGTGTCTCATCTTGGAGGGAACTCGAAAACGAGTGCTAGTGTTAGGGAAGAGAAATGGGACTGGGCCTTTCTTTGAAGGCAGTGTTTTGTGCTGCCTCAGATTAGAGTGCATTTACCCACCCCACCATTCACTACACCCAATTTTTTTCTGATTTAGATGTTACAGCAAACAGACATATTTCTAAGGATGGTCTCTGATGTAATGACACTCCATAATGAGCTCCTCCCCCTCTAAGAAAATAATTCCATTTAGGCTACGCGATCAAACCAGCCAGAGAGCCAACAGAGAAAACTAATAAGGGACTGTGCTAAAAACTCTGTGTCTGAAGACGATGTTTTCAGAAATCTCCACTTTGCCTGGAGTTTTCGGAAGTAGCCTAGGTGTTTTCAGTGACTGAAACCTGAATGAGAGGAGCAACAGCATAAATAGAGCCTATCCTGCTATGTGTAGTTAAATGGGGCAACAGGACTATTGACTGATTCAAACTGGATTTCTTCTTTAATAGTTGCATTTTCCCAGTTTTTGTAACCTCTTTTTGAAAATGATGGGTCAGCGTTTTTAATTTTTTTTAATCACATACGCTGTAACACAATCAAAGCAAAGCCTTTAGAGATAGGCAGTGAAGGAATGGATACATTTGATACCATTTTGCCAGGGAACGCAATAGTCTATTGGAAACAATTCCCTGAAGTTTGCTCACGTCTGACTCTCACTGTCCCTGCATCAGGTCTTGTTGCAATTTGTATGACATTACAGCATACAGTTGAAATTCTTACCTGCTCACCTCTTTCCCTTCTCTCCACCTTTTAAGGGCCAGACTGAGAATGCCCATAGCAAGTCATGCTAAAACAATTATTCATTAGGCTTGGATTTTTAGTCTAATAAAATCTTAAGAGACATTATTCATTATTATTCATTTATTCATTTATTCATTATTAACCCTAGTCTACACTAAAAATGAATCAGAAACAGCTGTCAAGGTGTGGTATATTTAATTAATGAACAAGCTAGAAGCAAAGACCTCCATGACGCAAAAGTGTAATGGAGTTGCCTCTGACAAGTTCATTAATTCCATGGTTGTAAAACACATTGCATATGTTGATTTCCACATAGTTGTATTTGAGTGGTTCATGCTATGCCATATACAGTACAGTACATTAGATCCATGATTTGCCTGTTTGAAAGTTGTTTAAAATGATCTGTTATCACAAAACAAGTGAATACCACCATTGTTGGAATACACATTTTAAGAAAACATACCTGCATTGCCTGGTACACTGAGCAAGGTGCCAATGGAGATGAGGATGGGGTAGGTTAAGAATATTCCCACATTGACTGATACATTAAATACTGTATAAGGGAGAAATAATGAAAAAGAAAATCAATTTCTCTTTCTTAACATCTGACAGCATTTAGAACAGTTTAAGTTAGAAGTAAAATATGAATACATTTGAAGAGTTCAGATTCAAAAGCCTCTAAATCAATTTTCCGATATATTCCGAAATGAAGTTGTTTAATAAATTGATTAAGTTCACTTTTTAGCATGTTTAGCCCCTTTTCTGGAGTGTCTAGGATGAAATAGAATCATCGACACAAAAATTTTGACGACTGCTCCTGTCTCTGATATTTGACTCATTTAGAATCCTCCCATTTCTGCTTTAGAATTGCTTACTTCGTGCATGTCCAATAATGATCTTAAAACACCCTTAAACCTTTGTTTTAAAACATGTGCAGCTCACTAAGTGGTTAGGGGTGTCCGTTGATGTTCCACAACGATTATCATAGTGAAATACAGTTCCTATCCAGCTTTATTTGTCTTTTTGTTGTGCTAGTTGGCATTACTACGCCGAAAACATAGTTCCAGAATGTTCAAAATGGCATATAAAACATGACAGAACCTGTACTTTGCTAACATAATTGGTTTGGAACATCAGTGGACACCACTAACTTAGAATAAAAGGTTGTTTTAAGAACATTATCGGACATGCACAAAGGAAGCCATTCTGAAGCATTCTAAACGAGCAGGAGCAATCATCAAAATTTTGGTGTCAATGATTCTATTTCATACACTCCAGAAAAGGGGCTAAACATGCTAAAAAGTGAACTTCCCCTTTAATTACAGCTGTATTCGGCAGGTCTACATAATTCCAAATCATACAACCAGGGTGCGATTTATGAAAAAATCAGAGGGGGGGATGATTCTGAAACGGCATTGCGGAAGTTTCCTTTCGTTTTCCAAGCTTTAGTCTTTCCAGTGAGAAAAAAAACACCTGCGCATAGGCTGAAGTTCGCGGCAAAGTTCGCCAGTTGTCACGCACGCAATTCAGGACACAGGACGCATTTTTTACATTTTATAATTCGCTTGTTTATGCGTGCTAGATGTTCTTTAGTCACATCACATGGCTTGCATACTGTCATGAGATATCAAGGGGGGATAAATGTTATCCCCACCGGAGATAAAATTATTCAAGCAGAGGGAGGGATACCAAAACCAGAAGTGGGGATTTCTGAGCCATCCCCCCCTACAAATCGCACCCTGCATACAACTCTCTGGTCCCTCCCCCAGTCTCTGCTACACTCCTCAACGACCTCTCAAGGTTTTAGCATCTGAACTTTTCATTTAGGGTTATTGATTTTTTATGAAATTAGGTTATTCACAGAATTATCTGAGTTACTGAGTTAGTAAGGCAGGGTAAAAGCATTTTGGTCTCCAAAACCATAGTTTTGGCATAAGCTAAGCATAGCTGGAATGTAATGTTGCCAAAGAGTTGCTATCTGGTAAAATTGGGGTTTCAAGTCTAGGAAATTGACCTTAAATCTGGACCACAATGCTTTTACCTACATATGTAACTCTGGGTAAGGGGCTGGATAATCCATTTTCATAAAAAGGTGGAGTATTCCATTTCTGGGAACACACTGTACAGTAGTTAGAACCAGAATGGTGAAACTGCATTTTAACTTAAAGATAATTATTATTCATTAAGTATTGTCTCATCCATCTGTGTCTATAAATGTGCTTTATATGAAATCAAATCAGTGCAGAAAAGCGCATTAGAACAACTGGAGTAATTTTTGTTTTGGCTACTAAAATTTAGGCTTAATTTGAACCTTACTAAGCCCACATCTCTCAGTACATATTACACTACATCACAACTACCACAACGCATCAGTGATATGATTCCAGTTAGTATATGCCCCTTTGTTGAGTTAAAACCACTATCTATCAAAGGAATAGTCACCGTAGGTAAGTAACAGGTAATTCTGAATTGGCTCAAACATTTTAAGTTCATAGATCAGATTTCTACATTATGGTAAGCTGGAGAAATGGAATTCCATAATCCTTTGCTGAAATCTTTAATGGCTAAATATCATGCTAAACCTCTTATGTCCATTAAGGAAAGGTTTAATACACTTTAATGAAGGACATAGACAACTATAGCATTATTTAGAAAGTAGATTCTCAAAGTGCCAATGTTTAAAGATAAAAGATAAAAGATAATCACAAACCAGCTTTGTGAAGTATTTTTGAAAACATCAAAAGTCTTCCTGGCCCTTCTCCATACTTCTAATGTGCTTTCAATGTAAACTAGATTTGAAATACTAGTCACATTGATAGCACTTAAAGTTCAATTTAACTTTCAAACTAGTGCTGTTAATGCTTTCTGTGACAATATAATCCACTCCCTCAAGAAAAGACCAATGGGTTAGGTCCACAGTCTTATTGAGTATCAACATAAAATGTGTTAAAAACATGAAATATTTATATGAAATGTTAATGGTAAGAAGTTTGGGTTCACAGAGCAGTTGGGGGTTACAGTGAGCTCATTTGAATTTGAAACCCTTGGGTTAGACTCTTCAGTCTGACACAAATCCTATTAGAAAATACAAATTGTCTCCGTATGTAGAAAAATCATATTTCATGGTTTTCTCCTAGCCTGATTTGACCTTTCGCTCTCACATCATTTCACTTTGTGCAAAGCGTCTGGAACATCTCCCCTGACAATCGTTTTCTCTCTAGAGGGCGCTATCTTTATTCTTCACCCAATCTGCTTGGTTGTCACTACGTTATGTGTTGGTGCCCCCCAAATTCAGTCATCGTGACATTGTGAAACATTTCACTACAGTTCATAAACACATAAACATATAAAACGTGTTTTTGTTATCTTGAACTTGAGACTGGTGATTCAACGTTGTGGCTTCTGTTTCTCACACTGTTTGCTGATTGGCCACACAGCTCAGTGGTGGTGAAAATGCAAATGCATTATGCTCTTCCTGACTCGCTGGTGGAACAAACGAGAATTCAGCGGAGCCACTAGGCGGCCTTCGCCTGGCTAGTTTTCTACTGAAGACAGTAAAGCTAGATAGAATCAGGATATGAAAAACTCACCAAGGCCACAGTGTCAGTGTTAGAGAGGATATGTACACTCACCAAGCCAGAGGCCAGCTATCCCACAAAGGTATCCCCAAGGCAGTGATGACAGAGAGCCACAATGCTCTATATGAGTGAGGTAGAGTATTAGTGGCACACCAGAGATGAAGGTGAAATTGAATAATCCCATTGTAGAGAAGAAATGTGTTGCTTCTCCCAGTCTTCCACTGTCCAAGAACATCTTTAACAGAACCTGCCATACACAAAGCAATAACTGAATTACTTTATTGCCATAAGTAGGCTGACACCAGACATAATTTCACTACATTGTTACACCAAATAAACAAATAAAATTCCTTGTGTCAAATAATAATCTGTACCTTTCACACATTTAAAGATGTCTAGATGTCTTTTTATGATTGTTGGGCTGGGCAGACACTTACAAGGCTGAAACTGGTAGTGCTTCCCCAAATTTTCAATCTTAACATGCAGGATGACAACATTTAGATTATGTTCACACTGCAGGGCTTAATGCTCAATTTGGATTTTTTTATGGAATCCAATCTTTTTGCGAGGCGTTCACATTATGCGCCTGTATGTGATCTCCAGTGTGAACTTGAAAAGCACCAAAAGTGTCCCGCATGTGCTTTGAAGGACACAACAACATCACACACAGCAAATGTGCTCAGTGTTTAAGGAAGTAGCGGTAAACATGAACGCAAGCAGTAGTCCTAGTTGCAATAAACCTTTTTCATGAATAAAATATTTTATGACATCTCCAGCGAGAAATTACATCTTTACTGCCATAATCTTCAGTCAGTCAGTCTGAATAATCTTTAGTTCTTCCATTTGCAATAGCAAAATGAGTGGAGCGAGCCTGTGGTGTAGGTTATAGGCTACTTAAATAGGCTACTTAAATAAACAGCACTCAAAATCTGCTAAAAAAAAAGAAAAAAAAAAGAGCTCCATTTCTTCTCCTCTCTAGTCTTCACCCACCATTACACACGGTAACATTTGCTGTGATCTTATCATCTTGGCTGCTTAATTGACATGGAGTTAAGCTTATATTATAAGATTATATATCCAAGTGGCCTGGGTCGCATTTAAAAAAACGTATCTGTGTCGTTCAGGTTATTAAAAGATAGGATACAGGATGCATGGGGCGAAAAAAATCAGAATAGGGTCACTTCAAGCTGTTTTTTTTGCATATCTAGATTGTATCTAGAATTGATTTTGGTTAATCTGAACAGCTAGCCTGGGAATTCCCATGCTCCTTTGCGCGCTTATTTCATTTCACTCTGCAGAGGAGCATGGTGACCATGGCCGTTTTTCTCGCCTGCTTTCGGTATCCAATCGCAGAACAAAAAGGGATTTGTACGGCCCTCGATTGCATTTTACATCACGTGGTGGCTCTGGTATTGGCTCCGAGGTATGTACAGATGCTATGATAGACATTCGTAGCGCCCAATAAACGGCTATGGACAATTGTAAACGATGCTTCCGCTACGAGAAATGCAATAGGTAGGTCCCCAGACTAAATATCACTTGTGATTTTAGTTTGGCATTCGCCAGGCTACTGAACAGCAGAAAACCACATGAATTCCGATATTTCCGAAACTGATACAACCCACATGAGGAGGTGGTTTCAATTGCGATTCATATCCGAATTGCTGCGTTCTGAACAGTTTAACCACATTCACCGTGTCACTTTCGTCATTTGCCTCGCGACACAAACAATAACAATTTACCTTGCGCGTGGAAAGCAACATCAGTGAAAGTTTTCAGCCACGCACCAGAGAGGCAACTATCAGCTGTGCTGGACTGCATTGATGCACTGAAATAAAGATGAGTAACGCTATTCTTCCATCTCTGATACTTCCTTGTTACTTGTAGCTGTGTGACCTACTTAACCATCTGAGAGAGCAACAACCAACATTCTACCCTCCGTGGTTTTGTTTGTTATTTGTGGGCATGACACGTTAGGGTGCCATAGTAACTCACATGCGTATGACAGGTGAAATGCGGACATGAAGATTGGTTATGAGCACTTTGACAAGCAATGCGAACACGGTCGATAGAGATCAGATTTTGATCAGATATTCAAAAAATCGGATTTGGACTGCAGTCTGAACATAGTGTTAAGAGAAACTTATTAGAACAGGCAGATTGGTACCCCTTTCGTCATGAACGAATGCCTTCCTGCTGGCTTCTCTGGCCTGTCTCCCCAGATTCAGGGCCTGAAAGTAGTTGTTGGGCTGCCAGTTGTGGCAGATTTTATGACATTGTCAAGGTATGCTTTTGCCCAGGCATGGACTGGCCATAGGGCATACAGGGCAATGCCCGGTGGGCCGATGGTCATTTTTGGGCCGGGGCTGTTATTTACTCATAATTTTCATAAAGGATATTGGGCAACTTTAATTAAAACTTCTCATATTCATGCAATATGTCCAACTTACAGTGTTATTTTAGCTAGACACCACATTACTATTATTGAATAAAATCATAGTGGGCCATAAATCGCCTAATAGGTGAGGGCTTCGAATGTAGGGCATTATAAATTCATAAAGCTTAATGGATATTTTTAAGTAACTTAATGCAAAATACCAAAGAATTCTAATATTATTGTCCCATTTTACTCTTTAAAACTTTGGCCAAATAATTCTTCAGGCCATACAGCCTATTTATGAAGGCAATGTCATAATCTATGTTTAAACATACAGTGTTTGTTATCTTTATTAATATTCTTTTATAATAATAATAATAATTATTATTATTAGTATTTGTTTATTTTTGAAAAGCACTTTAGATCAACTCTGTTGTAAAAAATGTGATATATAAATAAAGTTACTTGATGACTTAAATAACTTATATTTTACCCCTCATCTGTAGGTAATATGCACAGAATAAAGGAGGTGAGAGAAGAATAACCTTATGGAGTGCCAAGGTGCATGCAGAACCCACAGCTAAAGCCACGCCAAGGATTGAATCAGGCCGGAAGCCGTCTGCATAGGCCATCATAACAATGCCAATGATGGACATTATGGCAGCAACAATCTGCAGATACAGAAAAAAGGATAGTTGACATACTGCAAAGAGTAAAAGGTGTAAGAGGCAAGACCAAGCTAAAATTGATAGAATTTATATTCTTTTAAATTCATTTGCCGCTGCAAGGGCACGTCTAGATTTCTAGGCTACTAGCAACCACTTCCACAGTTGCAACCTTGCAACCAATTGATAATTAACCTAGCAACCACTGTACCTACCCTGGCAACAACCTCAGGTAACCTATTAATGGCATAGCTACCACTTCCACAGTTGAAACCTTGCAACCAATATAGCAACCGACATGACTAACCTAACAACCACTGCACCTACCCTAGCAAAAACATAGCAACCAACTCAGGTACCCTAGCAACGGCCTAGCTACCACTTCCACAGTTGCAGTTACATGATTTTAGAGTCGATTCTGAGAATTAAAAATCACAGGTGGTCGTGGGGAAACTCGGCAGTGGATCTGCGAGGACAAGTCGTCATGTGTGAATTACTCTCCGACACGATTTAGGGCAGTCGCGGGCTTGACGCAAGTTATCGGGGGACATCTAGCATGTTAGATATTTGGAGAAGTCGCAAGCGATTTTCCAGGCAACAGCCAATCAAGAAACATGACTCACGTTGTCATCTTTAAAATGTCCAAACTCCAAAACCGTATTTGAAGTTTCACTTCTTCACCAAGCAATAGCCTTCGCTGGAATGCTAGAGAGCTCACAGACATGTTTTGTTTTGTCGTGTCGTGGCTAAAATCGTGAAATGTGAACTTGGCATAACATAGCAACTGACATGACTAACCTAGAAACCACGCTAGCAACCATCATACCTGCCCTAGCAACAACCTAGCAACCACCATAACTACCCTAGCAACAGCGTAGCAACCACTTCAACAGTTACAAAGTATCAACCAAGATAGCAACGTGCATTTTCATGCACTCATAATTTCCATGAAATTACATTCTCTAGTTTTTCTTCAGATTTTCTTCTGCACTTAATTCAGCTTCAACCACTTAGACTTAGACCCCATAGACTTAACATTAATCTGAGTTAGAGTGGGTGACATCACAATGGGGTCTTAGCCAATCGTCTTGAGTATGCAAATTTTCACTCAGTGATCACCAATCAGTGGTCAGATGATTTGGACAGCTGCTCCAACTGTCACTTTTTAAATTTAATCAGCTCCCTTAAGGCTACTGATCCTGTTCCTTTTTCCTCTGCTTGCAACTGTTTCATATATGCCCTCACTACTGACTGATTTAAATGTTTAAAACTACTACTACTTCCTCTGTCCACAACTGTTTCAAAATAAAAGTCCCCACTAAAATAACTGTTAAAAGATTTTACTGTTTAAACTACTTAAAAGAATCCCCGGCTAGTTGGGCATGTCAGCATTATAAGATTATCATAACGCTAACATGCCCAACTTTAATTAACGTTATCCCAAAACATAAATGCAGTGGTTTTCATTGAAATGTTTATTAGAACCTAAAAATCATTTTGCTCATAAAGTTCTATTACGGTTACGCCTCAATGACTTTGGGGGTTGGAAGTGAGGAAACGATAGTAGATCAATATTTATGTTGTCCATGTGTAGCTCCAGGTTAAACAGCAAGCAGTGCAATCATTTGATGCCACGTTTCACCCATTAGTCATTGAGGCGTAACCGCAATGGAACTTTAAGAGTGAAATGAATTTCAGCTTCTAATAAACAATTTAATAAAAGCCATATATTATAATATATTTTTAATGTTTTTGAATAACGTCAATTAAAATTGACACTAATGCTAGTCTTATAACGCTAACATGCCCAAATAGCCGGGGATCCTTTTAAAGGAATAGTTCACCTCTTATATGAAAATTGGTTAATCACCCCCTTAGTTACATAATGTGGGTAAAAGCATTTTGGTCTCAGTGCTTGCGTTTTCCTAGTATAGCATCCCCCATTTTCCCTTTTTTTAGTTTTAGTTTAGCATAGGTGCTGGAATGTAATGTTGCCAGATAGCAACTCTTTTTGTATTGCGATTAAAAGTGATTTTTCATGATTAATCATGGAAATTTTTTTGATGAATCTGATTTTTTTAATCGTTAGACTGCACTACTTCTTATTGAAAAAAAATAAACTTGAATTTTTATGCCAATGTGTTTCAAGGCTGAGGACAGATGGGCTGGTCAACCCAGAGTTAACCAAGATCAACCAGGTTTGAAAAAATGCTGTGTAAATTACCATGGCAACATACCTTGGTTAGAGCTTATCCACCTTCATACTATGGGTTAATGGGAGAGTTACACACATTATCAAGTTAATCTCAGGGTTACCCTGATAAGCCGATAAACCTGCTTAACAGTACTAAAAAATTACTTACTTTTATACCCATGAAACGGTCCTTTAGAATCATCCAGGATAGCAGGAACACAAATGCTGTGTGACAACAGTACAGAGCTGAAGCGTCTGTAGCTGTGAGTTTGTGTAGGGCTAGCAGTTGAAGGTAGTTAGTGAATGTCCAAAGGATGGAGAAAGGTGCTGTCCTCTTCATAAACAGTTTGAGTGTCATTCCTTCTTCTCCAAAACCACAACTGCACTCCCTGTTCCAACGGTGAGATATTGATCAATATCATTTAGACAATGCATGCATGTGAAAGTGATAAAGGTACTATAAACCTAGCCTGATATAGCCTGCCCATAATACGGCTGTTCATCCGTATTCATGGTCTGGAGACGGTCTTCTGGGGAGGTTTAGTAGGTTAACAGACAACTGGCCAATAAGCGAAGCTGATTAGACAAGCTGTCCAATCATTTCAAACCAGAACTGAAGGCCCTCACGTCAGGTTAAAGAACCTCCAAACCATGAATATGGATTGTTGCATAGTGAATAAGGGGTTTATGTAAAAGGGCTGTTTTCCCTAGGAACCTTATGGTGGTATATTGTTCCCCCCCTGTTGTATGTATGTTGCACCGTTGCTAGGTGATGTATTGCAGTGTTGGCTGAAACTGAGTGAAGTTCAGTAAAGAGCCTAAACGGTTTCCCCGTGTCTGTGTGAACTTACTAAAAGTTATAAAACACTCGGTTACTACACTGGCGACGAGGATTAAAACCGAAGTTAACGGCAGTGCACTTGCCGTGAATGGGACTGTTTCAAATAACTTAGGAGTTACGTTGCAGTGAGTTCACCTTGTCAGTCAACATGACCACAGTGGGATCTCTCAGTGAGTTCGTAGAGACGGATGGCGACTGGGTGGAATATGTTGAGAGACTGGAACACTTTTTTGTGGCTAATGACATTACCGATACGTCCAAACAACAGTCCATCCTTCTCAGTCAAGACCTACAAGCTGATACGCAACCTGGCCACACCGCGGAAACCGGGAGACCTCAGTTTCCAGGATCTGGTAACGTTAGTGAAAAATCACCACAACCCCAAGCCATCCGTAATTGTTCAACGCTTTAAATTCCATACTCATTCTCGCAAGCAAGGAGTGACAGTGGCTGCGTTTGTTGCTGAACTAAGACAACTGTCAGAGCACTGTGAGTTTGGTACGGTGCTGGAGGATATGTTACGCGACAGGCTAGTGTGTGGAATTAATGATGATAGCATACAACGGCGCTTGTTGAGTGAGGCGAAGTTAAATTTCAAAAACGCGCTAGAGATCGCTCAAGCAATGGAAACGGCGGCAATTAACACCAAAGATATTCAGCAAGGGGCGGCGCAGTCAGACACTGTTTATCACATGTCCAGGGACAAGAAAGCAAAGCCACAAAGGTCAGTGGAGTGTTACCGTTGTGGGGGTGCTCGTTTTGCAAATGACTGTGGTTTCAAAGACTCTGTTTGCCATAACTGTCAGAAAAAAGGCCATATTGCCAAAGTGGAAGAGTCAGCTCAGGTCATTCCTGGGTTTAGTGAATTATTATGGGAAGTTCTTACCTGACCTCTCCACTGTGCTCGCCCCTCTCTACCAGCTGCTGCACAAAGACAGTTCATGGAAATGGCAGCAGGCTCAGGTGGAGGCGTTTCAGCATGTCAAAAGACTGTTGCATTCAGAACGACTGTTGATGCACTTTGACCCAAGCAAGGATGTCGTCCCTTATGGCGTGGGGGCGGTCCTTTCACACCGAATGAATGATGGAACTGAAAAGCCCATAAGCTATGTGTCACGTACTCTCTCTGCAGCAGAAAAAGGATACTCTCAATTAGAGAAGGAGGGCCTAGCTGTAGTTTTCGCTGTGAAACGTTTCCACCACTACTTGTATGGTCGCCCTTTTAGCATTTTTACAGACCATAAGCCATTAATGGGTCTGTTTAGTGAGACAAAAGGAATTCCTCCCATGGCATCTGCAAGAATCCAGCGCTGGGCTTTGACTCTGTCAGCATATCAGTATCACATAGTGTATAGGGCAGGTAGTGACAATGCAAACGCAGTCGCTTTCAGCCGCCTGCCCCTCCCAGACACACCCAGTCACACGGGTTTTCCCCCAGAGACCATTTTTCTGTTAGACAGGCTGTCTAACTCTCCAGTGACGGCAAAACAGATTAAAACATGGACTGATAGAGACCCAGTGTTGTCACAAGTTGGGAGATGGGTGATGCAAGGCTGGCCTGCAGATGGAGGGCCAGAGAAATTCCAGCCCTACGCCAAGCGCCGGTTGGAGCTCAGTGTTCTTGATGGCTGCATCCTTTGGGGCTCCAGAGTGATCGTTCCCTCCCCTGGGCGGGTACAGGTGATGGAGGCCCTGCACGATGCCCTTCCGGGGATATCTCGGATGAAGAGCCTAGCTAGGTCATTCGTGTGGTGGACTGGGATAGATAGTGACTTAGAAGATAAAGTGAAGGCATGTTCAGCATGTCTACGTAACCAGAAGATGCCTGTGTCTGCACCGCTGCACCCGTGGCAGTGGCCGGGCCATGCGTGGTCCAGGCTCCACCTGGATTTTGCAGGTTCATTTATGGGCCAGACATTTTTTGTGCTTGTGGATGCACATTCGAAATGGCTCGATGCACACATCATGCCAAACATGACAGCGGCAGTGACAACTGAGAAGCTCCGAAGCATCTTTGCTACACATGGATTACCAGACACAGTAGTGACAGACAATGGGCCTACTTTCACCAGTGAGGTTTTCAAAGAATTTATGGAGAAAAATGGAATCCGTCATGTTTTGACTGCCCCGTACCATCCGTCTTCCAACGGCCTAGCTGAACGTGCTGTTGAAACACTGAAAGATGGACTGCGAAAAATGTCTGGACACTCCTTACAAACCAAACTGTCTCGCTTTCTATTCCAATACAGGATTACTCCTCACACCACGACAGGTGTAGCCCCGGCAGAGTTGCTGCTGGGAAGAAAGCCAAAGTCTCACCTGGATCTCCTTCACCCGGACATTGGAGAACGAGTTGTCAGGTCACAGGACAAGCAAGAGCTGAGACGGGACCAACATGCTAAAGAGAGACTTTTTCAGCCAGGGGATAATGTGTATGTTAAAAACTTTGCTGCTGGTCCGCCCTGGCTGCCTGTCTTTTCTGGTGGATTTGTCACATGGCAGGCAGGTGCGCAGGCACCAGGATCACCTGCGTGACCGCTATGATGCAGGAGGGGAGGAGCGTCAAAGTGTTGTGCGTGGGGACGTGGTGAGCAGCTCTGGAGACGCTGGTGAGGTGCCTCAAGCACCAGAGCCAGAGACAGTGTCACCTGAGGAACCATCAGTACCGAACGCTCCTCATGTCTCCACTTCTAACCGGATTGGGGGAGCAAAACCTGCCCCTACTGCTGGGGACATCACACCAGAACTGAGAAGATCAGTGAGGCAGCATAGGCCTCCAGATAGGCTGACACCTTAAACTGAATGTTACCAAAATGTGAAAAAAAAAAATATTGTATTGTTTGTCTTCAGTTATAATTGAGACCAGAAAGATAGTTTGTGTTTTTCCTGGCTTTTGGCTATTGATGTTTATGTAGTCTTGACAGCATGGGTATGCTTTATACCTCTATAACAAAAGTCAGATGGAGCTGTTGTGACTATTTTCATGTGTGCCATGTTTGCATTTAAAGGGGGAGAAGTGTTGCATAGTGAATAAGGGGTTTATGTAAAAGGGCTGTTTTCCCTAGGAACCTTATGTTGGTATATCCCCCCCCTTTGTATGTATGTTGCACCGTTGCTAGGTGATGTATTGCAGTGTTGGCTGAAACTGAGTGAAGTTCAGTAAAGAGCCTAAACGGTTTCCCCGTGTCTGTGTGAACTTACTAAAAGTTATAAAACACTGGGTTACTACATGGATGAACAGCAGTATTATGGGCGGGCTATGTCAGGCTACTGTAAACCCCCACTGCTCCTTGAATCCAAAATATTGGTGAAGACTACCACTAACATTTCAGTTTTAAACATTTCAACTTTTAAAAACATTTTTAGTACTTGATACTCAATACATTTGAGTTAATGATTGTCAGATTTGACTCTCAGACTCCTAACCTATACCATTAGCCTTTTCTTGAGGAAGTGAATTATATTGTCACAGTAAGTATTAACAACAACAGTTTATCGTTTAACTGTGATTTAGGTGCCATCAGTGTCATTAGAATATGAAATCTAGTTTGTTTCCATTGAGAGATTGACGTAAGGATAGGGAGGGGCCAGGAAGACTTTTGATGGAAGCAGGACAGGCACTGCTGTTTGCTCCTCATCATTTATAATGTTCATTTTCTGTCCATTGTCTAACTGTGTACCGGTGCTGTGTGGTTCTGTGTTGGGTCTGTCAGTGCGTATGTCAGATGGATGAATAGGTGCTGTAGTTTGATGGCTGTCTATGTCTTGGATGCTGTAACAATTCAAATTTCTCCATTGTGAGACTTATAAAGGGATATCTTATCTTATCTTAATTTTTTGCGTACTACCAGGCAGATTATTTTTACAAAGTGGTCTACCAGGAGTCATCAACAAACATGAGCTGTATGCTGTCTCACATAGTCATCAAACACAGAAAACCATTTTAAGATTTATAAAAGACAGAGGTAGAGGCAGCTATTATTATACTATAGTCTACAATAATTCCATCAAATTCATTTGTACCATTTAACCATGTTATATTTAATTGCAGTCATGTAATGTGTGGCCCTCCGCTTACTGTGCCAAAGTAACTGTGACAAAAACAGACAAAAACTGTTGCTGTGAACTGTGCTGTTTGAGCTTATTATCTGAGCTGTTTACGCTCTATATTTTATTCAGACATCATGGTGTTAAGCCAATTACAAAGTTGTATCTGGACAGGTAGTCATTGTGCGGGCTTAGCATTGTTTGAATCAGTTATTAGTTGCGCTGATTAGTTTTAAAGGTATAATCCGGCGTGAATCAACACCTAGCCCTGCTGTTTTATACTGCTAAGCGCTACTGAAAGCCACCTCAATGATAAAATTTTGTGCATCGTAGACCGAGTTTACGAAACGGCAGCTAACACTAACTGAATGAGGCATGTCAATAACGAAACCTAACCGATTTGCTTTCGTTTTGAAATGCCCCATTCTGTTAACGTTAGCTGCCGTTTCGCTATCTCAGTCTGCCTTACATGAAATCCAGTGGTTGAGGTGGCTAACAATAGCGCTTGGCACTACAAAACAGTAGGACTACGTGTTGATTCACGCCGGCTTTTTCCTTTAACTGCTTTACCCGAGGGTCTATCACTCGTGGCCAGACTATACATTTTATGTGATAGTCTGGCTTCTCAGGCTAGTTTATTTTAGAGGCAGATAATAAAACGAGGGCACTTGTATTGGCGAAACCAGATGAGTCATCGTGGCCATCAGGCAACACGATCTGATGCATTCCCCATCCCTTGACTTCAGAATTGTATTGATTGCATAAGCCAAGCACTCATTTGTGTCAACTTGATGTGATGTAAATTATACTAGCAAAGATATCTCTGCCTTTGCAATGCAGAAGGGTTATATGAAAAACGTCCACACCATCTTTCAAAGGTTGATGGGTATGATGACAGCTGGCCTCAGTAATGTAGTAGTAGATGATGTGGCAGTCAATAGCAATAGCTTACATGAGTTTAAGACTTGTAACTTTTGAACACTGACCATCTCAATTTTTTCAACTTGTACATTTCCTCATTGTTAGAGTAGATGTTTGCAAAGACTTGAAAATATGATTTTTACGATTTCAAGATTATGGTGTAGACTATACCATAGCACACTTAGCAGAAATGCAAAAAGTCAAGTCAAACCTTACCTAAGGTGTAAGCTAGCTAGCTCACGTGATTGAGCTGGAGCTTATTATTTGAATTGCAACAACATTTGTACCTTCTCAGCCCATTCAACTGTCAATACATTTTGATAGTGGCTTTCTCCATCAAAGCAATTCTACATGGAGGAGTATCTGCAGAAACGCTTTATAAGCGTTGTGTTTGTCTCTTAGCTTACTGGATGGCACCAACGGACTTGCATACAGCCTCTTTAAAACATATTTTTGAATGAATGATCTTGCAAACTCTTGTCACTGACCATATAGTGCGGTATCATTTCTTATGTTTACAGAATAATAATAATTGACTCACCTAAATTTCTGAATTGGGCTTTGTTTCTCCAGTGTGGTAGACATATATCCAAAGTAATATAACGGAAAGAAGAAGATGTTCCAATTACTGCTGAACCAGGAGATGAAGAAAGGACATGGGCAAGACTCAAAAGTGAGCTGTACCAATTGTGTTGTGCCTACCAAGGACAAAGACACACAGAAAACCACCAGCAGGCCTCCAAGCACATTGAACACTGTTGTTGTGAAGTTTTTATAAGATGCATCTCTGCCACTTGACTCGCAGGCATGTATTTCAGCGTGGGACCCGGAGCCCTCCTGTCCTGCAGGGGTGATAAGCCAACAGACATTAATATACAACTAGAGGATGTAATTTCAGGGAAATAACGAGTGCATGAAAATACAAACTGCAGTTGTTGCAGTTACATTGTAATATTCATAGCTAGTATCTTAGTTGGATGATTATGATTGTTGCTACTGTAACAGGATTACAGTGGTTGCTATGTTGGTTGCTAGGTTGCAACTGTGGAAGTGGTTGCTAGACTGTTGCTAGGGTACTTGAGGTGGTTGCTAGGCTATTGCTAGGGTAGTTATGGTGGTTGCTAAGTTAATCATTTCGGTTGCTATGTTGCAACTGTGGGAGTGGTTGCTAGGTTGTTGCTAGTATTCTTGAAATAGTTGCTATAGGTTGTTGCTAGGGTAAGTGTGGTGGTTGCATGTGGTTGCTAGGCTAATCATGTTGATTGCTAGGTTGCACTTTCTTATTCAGGACAGTGCATGCGCCCAACACAATAGCCTACTCATCACACAGATGGGTCTATATAGCTCCTCCTCTGTCACTTGTAGGCTTAAGCCTGACGAACTGATACAAATTATGCCAAATTCGAACAGAGTGAGATCCTACCGATTCCAACGATACCTCCAAACTTCTATTAATGTTTCCAAGCTGCCGAAGATGTTTACCGTCCGACATTTGTGACTTTGCTAGCCTACATGTCAAACTTGTCCCTCCTGCATCACCACTATGGCCATCCCAGACAACATTGCACTGGAAGTTTGACACGATTTCACATCCATTGATGCACAAAATAGCCTGGTATTAATATAATTCAGTTAATTACTAACCCAGAGTACACAATGACCCCAAATATGAAAAGATATTTCTGACCTAAATAGCATGCTGCATACTAGTGAAGTATCTGCAAAAAAATATGCCAAACTGTATTTTCTTGATATTAAAGCTGGTCTATGACATAAACTAACATATTGTAAATGATTGAGAATCCTGTTGATTTGATGTCCAATAAGCGGAGGGGGCAAATTCTTGACATAGCATAGCCCTATGCTATAGAGTAGGCCTATTATTTGAATGCAGTAATAGATTCAGTTACTTTCCCTAGTAATTAATTACTTTTACAATCAAAAGTAACAGAGTTACTTTTTGGAGAAGTAACTAGTAATTGTAATTAATTACTTTAAAAAGCAACTTGTCCAACACTGGTGGTTGCAAGGTTACAGCTGTGGAAGTGGTTGCTAGGCTGTTGCTAGGGTACCTGAGGTGGTTGCTCGGCTGATGCTAGGGTAGGAGTGGTGGGTGCTATGGTGGTTGCATAGTAGAAGAAAGCTGCTTTACCAAACTTTGTTTTGATGAAGGGTTTTTCCAGCAAATTTTTATTCAGTGACCTGAGAGACCTGAGTGACGTGGACACATCTAAAATGTAAACGGGTCCAGTGCCATTTCATGATTTAAACACAAGTAGCAATGCTTTAAAGTAAATTCTGTAATTTACTGGAAGCCAAAGCAGGGACTTCAGAATTGGAGTAATATGATTAGTTCTTTTTGCTCTAGGGAGAACCCTAGCAGCTGGCATTTTGGATCATTTGAAGATGTTTGATGGTCTTTATGAAGACCTATAAAAAGACCAAATCAACCTTACTGGAGATAAAGGCATGAATAAGTTTTTCTAAGTCCTTTCCTGACATAAGACATCTTAGCTCGGAAATGTTTTTTAGGTGATAAAATGCTGGCTTAGTGATTGCTTTCATATGACTGCTGAAACTTAGATCACTGTCAGTGACAACCCCAAGATTCTTAACAGTCTCTTTTGCTTTAAGCCTGTTTATGTTGAGGGCAGTGGCAACCTTGTGGCTTTCCCCCTTTTTTCAAAATATAATTATTTCAGTTTTGTCTGTGTTAAGATGAAGGAAATTATGTGACATCCAGTTGTTAATCTAGCCTGACACGCCAGACTATATCATAAGAATGTATAGTCTGAAGACCACTGATAGACTGTACCGCAATGGAGGGGCGGGTGATTGCGTTGTCTTTCAAACTGCCTTTCCACGTAATAGGCTAGCGTTCCGGCCACTGGTACCAGCTGGTATATCAAACTTTTTCCCGTAGCCCGTCGGTAACACGGCAAAGACATCTTTTTCAAAACGAAAAACTTCAGTGCACTTTCTTGTTTCACTTTCAAAGAAAACGACAAGTGCAATTCGTCCAAAACTAAAGCCAAAGACGATTCTGCTCTGATTTCCTGTACACATACCGCGCTGTGATTGGTTATCCACCACCAGAGGAAGGATACAACGAGTTTCTATCTGTGGCCTCTAGACGTACCTGCTGTGCAAATTAAAATTTGCTACCGCTAGGGGTACGTCTAGAGTTCTAGGCTATTGTTAATCTGGTCTACACACTGATAGGCATTCAAGGGGGGCATAGTCATCAGGTGACAAAGCAAAGTAAATTTGGGTGTCATCATCATAGCTATGAGATTTAGTTGTTGGTGATCATTTGTCCAAGCGGGAGCATACAAAGGTTGAAAAGTAGAGGTCCAAGGATTGGCGCTTGGGGGATGCCACAGGTCAAGGACATTGGTGTTGAAGTACAATTGCCCATGGCAACAAAGAAGCTTCTGCTTTCTAAGTATGATTTTAACCACTTGATAAATGTATCAGTGAACCCAACCCAGTGTTCAAGTTGATGTAGTATTATGTTGTGATCAACATTGTCAAATGCAGCACTAAGATCCAGTAACACCAGGATGAATGTTTTGCCTGCATCAGTATTAAAGGGCAACTTCAGTCATTTTCAACAAGAGCTCTATTGCTCAAGCTACTTGAGATTAGCCAATACTGAAGACGCAAGACATTTCAGTCCAACCATATAGGTTTCCTTGAACAGAGAATACTCACTTACAACTAGCCCAATGGGGCAGATTTTTAAACTGTGTTTTCAGCATCTAAATATGCTCCAAATATCACCCCAAAAGCTATATAACATCATCAGACAATTTACAACGCGCCATTGTAGTGTTTATGACTACAAATGTCTGACAAAGTGGTTAAAATAGTGTTTTTATGCAGTGTTTACAAAACCGTTTTGTAAACAAACAATGTTTGGCTGCTTGCATAAAGACACAGTTTTAACACTTTTTCAGCAATTTGTAGTCATACACAATACAGTTCTGTGTTGTAAGATGTCAGTTGATACTTCATAGTTTTTGTGGTGACATTTGGAGTATGTTAAGATGTTAAAAATACAGTTTAAAAGTCTGCCCCATTGGGCTAGTTGTAAGTGATTATTCTCTGTTCAAGGAAACCTATATGGTTGGACCAAAATGTTTTGCGTCTTCAGTATTGGCTAATCTAAAGGAGCTTGAGCAATAGAGCTCTTGTTGAAAATGACTGAAGTTGCCCTTTAAGACATATGTCATTTACAACTTTAAAGGAGACAGAGAATGGAAAACCACATTGGTTTTGATTAATTGAGAGGTTGTGCATGGTCAAAGAGCTATCATGAACATGAGGCATGGTTCTGCCCTCTTTCATATGGAAATCTTAAATTTAGAAATTGGCAATAACACATGGACGAATTAGAACAAAGACTACAAGTGATGTCAAATAGCGCAAAGCCATTGCAGTTCAATTGAGGTGGCCAGAGTGAGGCGTTGTTTAGGCAAAAAAACTGTTTCAATACATGTCTCAAATATGAGGTTTTAATTAGGCTCGTAAAATATCACTTGATCTTATTTTTGACAAAATACAGTTGAATATATTGTATTTTAATATCAAAGAACAATGTACAATACTCAATTAATTCATTCTATGTCCCCTTTAATAAGAGCTGTCTCAGTTCTGTGATTGGCTCGGAAACCTGACTGAAACTTATCAAAATAGTTGTTTGATGTCTAGAAGGCCTTACACTGATTGAAAACTATTTTTTCAGTAACCTTTCCAATGAATGGTAGATTGGATATTGGACTATAGTGTGTTGCTTGCTTGGGAAAGTGCCACTCTGCAAAGATGAGTTTATAATCTGGAGCACATCAGGTCCAACTGACTTTTAAAAAGTTGGTCGTCAGAATGTCTTATTCAGATGTAGAAGAACTATGATTTTGTACAGTTTTCTCAAGTGTTTCATAGTCAACTGGATGTACCGCATGGCGGTACAAAATATGACCGCCGCTCAGTTCTGCACATTCTCTGCCCTGTGTGTGTGTGTGTGTGAGTGAGTGAGTGAGTGAGTGAGTGAGAGAGAGAGAGAGAGAGAGAGAGAGAGAGAGAGAGAGAGAGAGAGAGAGAGAGAGAGTAGGCCTATCATCCCAAACCAGTAACCCTTCGCTTAATAGCACCATCTACAGGTCAATGGTTGTACAGTCATTAAATAAATGTAGTCCTACATAAATTAATTTATTTTATAGCCCCCCCCATGGATGAAATTCCACAACACTTGATATATTCCCACAAGATGTCAGGTTCATCATACACATTAAATTTGGTGCAGTTCATAACATCTGATCTAAAGATAGGGGCAATTAAAGCAGTATAATATTGCATTTTCATTTTTTTCATGTGCCCCGGTGTTACGGTGTCCCGGGAATCGTTCACCAAAAATTCAGGAACCAGATGACGGGAGAAAAAAAAACAACAACAAAAAAACGTTGACAATCGCTATATGACCGCTAGTGGCGGTCATAATAAAGGTGAATGTTGACAAGAAGTTTAGTCCCCTTCTCTTTGAAAAAAAAAATGGCTGTGGGTGTTGAGCTATTTGCAGCTGTGAAAGAGACATTTATCAGGGTTGTTATGAAGTTTAATAATCAAACAGACCATGCAAACCAAGCCAGGTGTGATGTAGCTCAATGGTGTTTTTTGCCCTCAACGGCACCTTAAAGGGAGCACAGTCCAACCCCTCAATCCTCATCCTAAACATTAATTGGGGGGAGTAGTGCCTTGAAGGCAACACTGCCTGGAAGGCACCGTTGGGGGCTATATTTCATTATAGTATGAGAATGAATGAATTATTGGGAGAGGGGGAGACTGTAATTCAGATGAATGGGGAGTATGTGTGTGCAATGCATGTGTCTAAGTCTAGATGTGTTTAAGCCTACAGATAGGATAGATTGCTCAACCAATTTCATTGTAACATTTCCCGGCTCTTGAACCTGCCACTTTGTCAACTACAACAAATCAATAGCATGGGAGTCAAACGCGCCCCAATTCTGCTTCAGAAATGGCTAGCTTTTTGCATGTCCGATAATGTCCTTAAAAGAACCTTAAACCTTTGTTTTAAAACATGTGCAGCTTACCATGAGGTTCCTTGTGTCCGTTGATGGACGGCTTTATTTGTCTTTTTGTTGTGCTAATTGGTATTACTACGCCGAAGAAATAGTTCCAGAATGTTCAAAGTACCACATAAAACATGACAGAAACTGTCTTTCGCTATGATAATTGGACCGGAGCAATCATGAAAATTTTGGTGTCGATGATTCTATTTCACCACACACTCCAGAAAAGGGGCTAAACATGCTGAAAAGGGAACCTCCCATTTAATCATGAAATAAAACTGCAATAGGAGAGGAGGAGAAATTCAAGACTTTTTAAGGTATTATTTCCAAATTAATAAATTCAGTGCTTTTAAGACTTTTTAAGACCGCTCAGGCCCCCTGTAAATAATTTAAGTTGTGCTGCATTTTGCGACCGCAGCCGATTCACTGGGAGTTCCACTGCTTTTCATTGCCAGCTGAGGCAGAAAAAAATGTCAATAAAGGATTAAAACATTGATTCATATACGAGTATATGAAAGTGGAAAGTATGCCAAAAATATGGCCCTATTGTTTTGATTGTTGTTTCTGTCTAATGCAATGGGGCAGCAAAAGGCTTTCAATCTTGAGGTCTATGTGACACAAAGCAATTTTCCTTGAAGTTCTATCTTGCCTCTCCCGTACCAAATAATCCACAGGAATATAGAGGAAAAAGCTTTGGTAATTTTTCATGCGATGAAATGCATTTTCACATGGCTTCAGCAAGAAATGAAACAGGCAAGCTATACTTACCATCAGAGTTAGGGCAGATGAGCACTTGAGTGCTGCAGGAATTGAGAACGGCAACTTCAGTTGAATGTTTCTTCATCCTCTTCAATACTTGCAAGTCTATTTCCACCCTGACACATATGAAACAAAAACTGTATGGAAGAGAATCACCTGAGTACTGCTCAATCTGTCCGGCAAGCCCATTCCATTCCTCCTCAACTGTATTGTATCACTGCATCAATTTAACTTTCATTTCCTTTCAATTCAACCATGAGCCAACCCTCATGTTACTTTTTATCCTTGTTCTCCAACTGAGAATCCATTTGCTAAAACTTCCACACACCGATAGCACATAGCAGGTCCAAATACTGATTAGTCTTCTCTTCCTTTGTCATATCTGTGTAAGCTCAAGTGTGTGTGTGTGTGTGTGTGTGTGTGTGTCTGCGCGTGCATGTGTGCGCATGCATGTAGGGTATCCAGTTCTTCTCTCCCTTCCTCCCTTCCGTCTTATGTTGAACTCGGATTTTGCATCTCTTTCCCTTTTTGGACTACTCCTTTTCCCTAGTGTACTGTTACCTTTCTAACCAGATGCATCTCTTTACTTTTGCTCTGGTTTATTTATGCTGACTCCCTGAAGATGTAAAGATAGTGACACGATGTACACAGACCCTTGCCCCTTTTCCTTGTAATATATCTGACCTGTTTTCTTTTAATGTAATGTAAGAAGGTGTCAGGTAATAGAACTGAACTAACAGAAATTCATTCATTATTATACTTTAAAAAGTGAATACCCGCTGTGTGCATTTGTATGTGCATGGAGACGAATGCAATTGATCCCTCTTTGTTTAGGCTTCTACTTGCTGATGTCCTTGAGGGTCTGACCACATACTCTGGGCATGCTCACTTTTGCTAAGTCAGGCAGCCGTCTCAATTACATGACACTTCTGTTCGGAACCACTAATCGCTTCATCTGCAGTGTCAAAGCCTAATGCATTAAAAGGCACAAGAATGCAAACACAACAATCACTCATGAACAATAATTTAACTTTCTTTGTTCTTTTTTTTCTACAATGCGGGTTCCCAGATTTACCATATGGGAACCTTAACCCACTATGTCATGGCGCTCCCCTACTTTCCAGTTCTTAACTTACAAAAGAGTGACAATCATAGGTTGAGCTCTACCAAAACAAGTATAGATTACCCTACATCTAAATACACATTATTTACTATCATTTTTATTTACTAGTGCATTGCCCATGTAAACAATGTTTTCCCAGAAATGTGTAGTCCATTTAGGCCTACATGTATGCAGGTGAATCAGAGATGCTGACATATATCCAGTGCAGTAGTCTGCGTGGAGACTTTTTTTCAAACGGCAAATGTGGCCCAAAGTATTGAGAGTTGAGTAGCAATGTAGCCCGACATGGCCCGCCCACAATACTTCTGTTGCCTATTCAAAACCACTGTAACGGTGCATTACGTTGAACCTAACATAAACGATGATGGGCTGAACATACTATTGTGTCACGTCAGTGCAGCAACAATGGAAGCCTGGAGGGCCATTCTGCATGTGGTGACAGACAAGGGAATAGCTGAACTTGACAACAACCTCAGTAGTTTAAATGTATCATTGTTAGAAATACTACTAAATGATAATATTTCCACTGCTTTTGCTGTCACCAGAGGACAATCTCATAGCTTCCATACACCTACATGCTCATTGGTGAACACCTCTGACACACCCATCAAACGAGAGTGAACTACCTCAGAAGCATGTGGCGAATTCAGCGATCGTAACGTTTCGTAACGTAACGCAACAGTTCCCATTCATCCCTATGGGTGACGTAGTAAACGTTTTGTAACGTTACGTCGTGTTGAAAACGCCAATGTTGCGCACCGGTGTGGAGCGTAACGGGCAAACTTATCATTCAATTAGGCAAACGTGTGTGTGCTTCAAATTTGTATTATTTGAAAGAAAGTGAATTTAGACATGTTTTAAATGTTATTGCTCATTTTTTTCAAATCAGAAAGAGGCATAAATCCAATGCATTTCAATGATAGAATGTTCAGTTTACTACCATGGAATGCTTTTAGAACCTCAGAATGTTCAGGTGTGAAACAAGTCCATAGAGACCCTTCAGTGACTGATGGCATGAAGAGAGCAAGCAGCAGCGAGAAGCAGCCAACAATAACTTTTGAGGGACTATGCTCATTACTTCAAACTCATTGAAACTAAGGGGAGGAATGTAAGTGTAAGGTGTAAACTGTGCCCTGGTAAGAAAGTTCTGTCCACTGCCGTTAATTCAATTGCTAACCTTTCCAAGCATTTGTAAGTAGCCTAGCATGCTAACGTGGAGCTTATAGCTCAAGATCCCCAAGGAACTGATGATTCAAGCTAGTTTTGTGTTGAGTTGTTTTTGTTGCCACACAGCTGTTGGCCTTTCTGTTGGAATGAGATTAGGCATGTTTAATTTTGAGGGTGTCATCACGTTCATAAGGAGCCTGTATTGAGGCTGTTATTTACTACTGTTTTACAGGGCTTTAGTGTTGAAGCCTGTAGCCAAATATTTTCATGTTAGGAGCAGAATAAAGAGCATAAAAAAAATACCTGTTATGTAATAGAACTTTTTTTCTTTCTTTTTTTTTTTACATAAGTAAAAGTAACAAATAACGTAAAAAAGTTACTTTGCATAGAAGTAACTTCCCCAACACTGTTGTCAAGACTATGTGACTCTCCATTCCGTAGAAAATGAACTTTTAATCAGGTGTGCACCAAGTCTGTTAATGTGCTGATTTTTTATTTTATTTTATTTTTTTTTAGATCATGTCAGAATCATACAATACATATATCAATGTCCATGGGTACAAAAATACAAAAATTAAATTTGCGCTATCTAGCTTTACTTGGCTTTTGCATCTAAGGAGGTTGACTGAATGGGGATGCCAGCTGCCACTGATTAGGGTGGCAGCCATGGAGGTATTAGGGAGTTTAATCAAGCACGGTTTTTCACGACGGCGACCGGAAATCAATCTGCACTCCACTGATCGAGACTTCAGCCGTACTGAGCTGATCTGCAACGTGAAAAGAAGCAATCTCCCGTATTCTCGACTACGCGAGGTTCTTGAATGATCTATAGTGCGTGAATTATAACTATAAACAGCAAAAAAGAAAAGAAATAATAGTTTCCTTCTGTCATTACGTTTTAGAGCATATTTCATTCCAGAAAGTATGTTAATCTAAGCAAACATTATACATAAGGCAAAATTGATAAAGTTTTTTTTTTTCCAAAAGAGAAACACATTTTTGCATTTAATCACCTCTAGCTCTCTTGAAAGACATTTTGGAAAGAAAGGAGAGCGCACGGGATGCACCTTTAGTCCGTTCATTTTACTCTGTCATCTGTCACATGCTAGATTTCTTTTCTTTTTATTTATTTATTTATTTATTTATTTCAACCTTATAATGTTTGTCTTACCTCTGGGAGCATGTAAAATTGAATGGAATGTTATTTTTCAATGAACCACATGCTTTGTATGAAATATTGAATTATTGAATAAAAAAAATTAAAAATCTGTCACATGCTAGATGTAAACATCAGCTCAGTACCAGGTGTGTTAATCAGAGAGCTCCTGCCATAGCAGCGGCAACTTGCTTAATGATTATGGATTCAAAGGCGACTGAAACCAGTGGGAGCAGGGATCAATTTCCGGGTACCATCGCCGTCGGGAAAACCGTGCATGCTTAAACCAAGGAGGTTATGTATAAACTGGAGACAACGTCTAAGTCCCGCCCTCCATAGAACTGAATGGCCGAGGCTAGGCTAGTAAATGCGGTGAATTGACAGTCAACGCCATTGTGAACACTGGAGGTAACAGACCACGGCCATGCCCATGCTGCCCATGCGCAAAGTTCCAAAGTTGGAAATGACGCATGGACTCACGTTGAATCTCTTCACAAAAACAGTAGTCCTTCAGTCCAGACGGTGGTGATGATGCATCTAGTTTTTTTGCCATACAACACGAGGAAGAAAGTTCTGTCGAGAACGTGCCTGAAGTTTATAGCATTCATGACAGTACACCTTTTTTTCACAAGCTCCTCAAGAAATAAGCAAAGAATAAGCAGAGATCATGAAATATTGCTTTTACTCTCCCCGGAGAAATAACATTTCGCATGTAACCGCCCATCAACTAGTAAGTGCATGCGCTTGCGCTGCCATGGTTCGAATTTTGACTCCATACTTAAATATGGCGATGCTAAAGTGCCGCCGCTAATCTGCGCGTTCTTGACCCCCTGGCTTAAACTCCCTAATAATAAACCTGGAGAAACATACTAAGTCCCGCCTCCCATTTATTCCGATGTGGAATGCTAGGCTAGTGAATTCATCCAAAATTGAACAAAATTTTCAGTTGTCAAGATGGGGGGTTCATTCAACAGCACATTGTTACGCACCGGTGCGTTGCGTTTTACCTCACTCACGTCAGATGTAGCGCTGCGCGCGTTCATCTGATATTCAGCGATAGACGAATTATTTCAGGAGCCAGAAATCCTTGAATCTAACTGGGCAAACGGCTTGTCCATCAATTTAATTGACGTACACTGCAGCCAACCACATCGAAACCAACCGAAGACGCTCGTTACGTTTGTTGGATTGGTTGGATTCAAAACAGTTGCTTCTTTGCTACGTCACACCCTCTACAGCAGCCAGCGGCCCTGATTGGTCCGGTTAGAGAATAATGGCTTGAAATCTCTCTGATGGGCTTCAACATCAGATCGCTGCGCGGAAGTGCCTTACGAAAGTTACGTAGCGCATGATCTGACGTGAGTGAGGTAACGTTGCGTTAGCCTAATTGAATGATAAGTTTGCCCGTTACGCTCCACACCGGTGCGCAACATGCTTTTGAGGTAGTGGGACTTCTGAGGTAGTGGGACTTCTGAGGTAGTAATTTAAAGCGCTAGTGCTAAATATAACACAAATTCATGTTGTGTTGGATTGTCCTCTGGTGACAGCAAAAGCAGTGGTAATATTATAATTTTGTAGTATTCCTAACAATGATACATTTAAACTACTGAGGTTGCATTACGTTGAACCCAACGCAAACGAAGTCGGGCTGAACATACTGTTGTGTCACGTCAGTGCAGCAACAATGGAAGCCTGGAGGGTCATTCTGCACGTGGTGGCAGGCAAGGAAATAGCTGAACTTAACAACAACCTCAGTAGTTTAAATGTATCATTGTTAGGAATACTACAAAATGATAATATTACCACTGCTTTTGCTGTCACCAGAGGACAATTCAACACAACATGAATTTGTGTTATATTTAGCAGTAGCGCTTTAAATCTCAGAGCTTCCGATACACCTAGATGCTCATTGGTGAACACCTCTGACACACCCATCAAACGAGAGTGAACTACCTCAGAAGCATGTTGCGCACCGGTGTGCAGCGTAACGAGCAAACTTATCATTCAATTAGGCTAACGCAACGCACCGGTGCGTAACAATGTGCTGTTGAATGAACCCCAGGCTTCCATTGTTGCTGCACTGACGTGACACAACAGTTATGTTCAGCCCGACCTTGTTTACGTTATGCACCGTTACGGCAGTTTTGAATAGCCTCCTGCACCCAACACATTGAGTATTTCCCCTGTAGCCTATGACAGACCACCCCAATTAGTCAATTGATCATTTTCATTGTTCTCAGCTGCAAAGTACCTGCCAACTTCTCTCTCTCTTTTTTTGCAATTATCCATTCTCATCAGCTGCGCCAGTTTAGGTTAATATGTCAGTGAATCACAGACGCGAGGGACATGGTTAACATGCAAGTTTACTGCACGAGAGGATGGAGAGAATACACACACCGGATACACATCCGGGTAACAGGTAAATCAAAACAGCCAGTAACATTCCTGGCGCTACCCTCTTTTCACACAACAAAAAACCCCCTTCAGTACGACAGCAGGAAGTACACTGTGACCTGAGTAGAAGAGTAGAAAACATCACACATGAACACAGTAATGCAGGAAAACTTTGCTACTAGGCACTAATACTAGGCATGAGGAGACAACACAAAATCAGTCAGTCTCTGCGGCAGTCGGCGCTCACGGCCGGAGCGCCTAGGCAGACACTCTGGCACAGGAGTGGCAAAAGCAGAGTCTTCAGCAAGCACCACCTCCTCCACTAGATCCGCATCAGCACAGGGCAGAGCCATGACAGGGGGAGGCTCCGAAATGGCTGGTGGAATGTCAGGGCCCTGTAGCTGAGGGTCCTCAGGTTCGTCATCCGATACAGGACACTCACACCCCGCATCAAGGGCAGGACCCTCCACCTTGTAGCAGTCACTCAACTTGACTCTGTAGGACGTACGGCGCAGCTGGGAGCCAGTGAACTTCTGAATATTGCACCATGCTCCATCAACACTGACGACCAGGTACCGGTCACGGGCCTTAGACTTGTTACGGTCCCCATAGAGGTACACAAGATGGCCAGGCTGTACAGCGGCAGGCACAGACACACGGCCTGAGGGCGTCTTAGACGTCATACTATATGGGTGATTGGTGACACGCTGTGAGTGCTGTGTCATAATAAGGGCTTGATCATCAACAGGCAACTGTCTATGGGAAAACTGATCCCTCTGGAACAACATCTCGCGGGCAGACAGCCCACGAGACCTCACACGGCTATTCAAGCGGGCGGTGGCAAGAGATAGCAGGAGGGGGGTGACAGCCCGGCAGTTGGGTTCAATGCGCAAAATCTCACCCTGGAGTTCCTGCACCGCCTTCTCAGCCACTGGGTTCTTGTTGACATTTTTGGCATTACCCACCTCAATGGACAGCCTGTGCTTAGCCAGAGTTTCGTCACCAGCCAACGCGGCGAAGCCAGGAGCAGGGTCGGTTCTGATAACAGCAGACGGGCCATCAAGAGGGCACAACCCCAAGCAAAGGCGGAGCAGGGCTTCCCTGAGAGTCTCACGTCGCTCATCATCGATGAGGGAGGACACTGTAAAAGATGTGACACATTCACGAACAACAAGAATAAACTGGCGGTCCCGTCTGAAAACGTCAGCTGCAAAGGACGCGCCAACAACTTCAGGTGGGTCGCGAGTCGTCTGGTCACGCACAAATACTGGAGCCTTCTTCAAAGCAGCGCACTGATGGCAGCCACTAGTAATGCGCTGAACAGCAGAGTCCATATCCAGTGCATAGAAGTAGCGCTGCACGACGGCTTTCAACTGGGTGCAGGTGGGGTGGTCAAGCGTAATGTGAAGGGCAGTGAGCAAACCATCCAGGACAGACCTAGGCACAACAATACAGTCCACCGTGGAGGCCAGTGGGGTGTGTCGGCGAACGACCACCAAGCCATCTTTGGACAAAGTGGTGACGTGCAGGTAACGTTTCACGTCCCGTATGTTAGTCAGTTTCTTAGAAGGGCGTGTTCCTTGGCGAAGGTGGGCACACGTCCTCCTCAGGTCAGAGCACTCAGACTGTATAGCCAGCCATGCAGACCTATTAGTAAATGGCAGCTTCTGAGCCCCATGCAAAATGTCGTCGGCGGTGACCTGACGCACGACAGTGTCAACAGCTGTGTGGACAAAGGAGCATATCTGACAAGTAGGGCTGTCGCACTCTGGTGCGTTGCGGCTTGCAAAGTCGGACGGCAGAATGGCTGCGCCCGCCACATGCCGTATCATCACCTGGAAGCGGCTGGCCGTGGACAGAAAAGTGGTGACACGTGGGCTCGCCGAAAACTCCCCCCTACACAGCTTTTCATAAGCCTGCACACATGGTTTGCTGTCTGTCAGTACGCATGTTTTCTGTGAGGACTGAACTATGTAGGGTCCAAAATGTCTCACTGCGGCTGCTATAGACAATGCTTCAATCTCACAAGGCAGCCAAGATGTCTGATTTTTGCGCAGCTTAGCACTAAAGTATCCTGCAACTTTCACAGTGTCCTTACATGTGATATAGAGTGTGGCACCCAGGCCCGGTTCCCTAACAGCGCCATCAGTGACAATCCACAGCTGGTCATCGGGCTGAGGCAAAGTAATGGCATGATTGGAGGATAAAGCGTCCTGAGCCCGGCTGAAAGCACACAGTAGCTCATCAGACCAGTGAATGGTGTCCTTTGACTCGCGCCCAGCAACAGCATCATCCAGAGGGGCAAGTATGGTAGCACAATTTTTGAGCACACGCGCCAACACCTTGTATGCCCCAATGAATGAGCGTAGTCCAGTCACAGTCTTAGGGGCGGGGCATGAGGCGAGGGCAGACACACGGTGCGGACTGGCACGAATAGTACCCTGACGCCACACCCAGCCCAGGATGGTGGTCTGTACTGGTGCAATGGTGGTTTTAGATGCAGACAGGTTCAGTCCACATCGCTGCAGGGCAGACAGAACTCTTCTCCAGACCGTTAACAGGCCATCCAGCGTGTCTGCTCCACAGTATAAATCATCAGCCACTTTGGCCACATGGCCTTGTTCAAGAAGTTCACCAAGCACTCGACACGTCAACTCCTCCAGTGCTGTTTCAGACCCCGGCATGCCCATAGCGCTGCGCACATAGACACGGACACCTTTGAATGGTGTGACGACACCACAATATTTCCATGAGTCTCTGGACAATGGGATCTGGTAGAAGGCCTTTGTAAGGTCTGTTGCAATGATATATTTCCATTGCGCTATCAAACGCAGGGTGGAGTTGACATCAGGCATCAATGATGGCTGTGGCTTACTGTAGCGGCCCACGTCGGCGAAGGCAGTGACAAGGCGAAAGCCACCACCAGGCTTTCTGACAAGGAATGATGGATTGACATATTCTACAGTGATGTTAACATCCTCAGGCTTTTTGAATACGCCCGCCGCCTCTAGCACATCAAACTGGGCCTGAAGTTCCTGGAGCTGACCTCTGGAGTATTGAGGGACCCTGCCTTTGCGCTGTGGGGGCTGAACTGGGCCCATATTCACCCTAGCCTGGAAAGGGCCCGCAGCACCATTATACCCCTTAAACTCCGGATCAAATACTTCATCAAATTCTCTGTGTAGCACATGAAACTTGTCTCTGACTTCTGACGGCATGACGTTGTCAGGATCAAGAAGCACAAAGTTAGAATGCATCACAGCGCTTGATGACACAGGCTTGGAGGTCTGAGGTGAGGGGTCGGCTGTATCGCTGCGCAAAGGCACATAGGTGGTGCGCACACGGCAGACATGCGCATGTTTTTGAATCAATTGTGGCTGGCCAGTTAAATTGGGGATGCGTATCTTCCCAGACACACTCCGGACCATGGCCGGAGCAGGCCACTGGGAGGCGTCTGACGGTCCATGTGAAGCGCCGCCATGAGGCTCAACCGCCAGCTCTCTATCCAGGTCACATAAGTCATGAGGCAGATCCAACTCAATATACTCCCCAGGCCACACAGTAGACTTAGCTGGGGCACGGATGACGTGTGCGCGTCGCACAATGTGTCTGTCTCCGGCCACAGGATCAGATCCATAGTGGTAGACATCATCGCCCAGGCACACTTGATGTTTGGCAGGTCTGATGGAGACATCATTTCTCATCATAAATGGGATCCCTGCAAGAATGTCTGAGTCAAGATTTTCAACAACGAGCCCTTCAAAGTAGAGTTTATGTTTCCCCCTTTGGAAATGTGTGCGTGTCTCTCCCAGGACCATTAAAGGAGAGGAGCCGTCCGCCTGGTGCGCAGACTGCGTGCTCCGGGTGATGGTGATTCCCAATCTCGCCGCACAAGAGGCTCTCACCATGTTGCCTGTTGCACCGCTATCAATGGTGAGCCGCACAGGCAGATGGTCGTGGAACGCGTCCAGGTAAGGGGATTGCTTTATGAGCACACGCTGCACAAGGGTGGGAGGCGTTATGACATCCAGCTCAGCATCATCTGATGCGCCATCCTCCTCTTGATCACCAAGCACTTGACGGGTCTTTGCCATGTATGACTTGTCATGTGGGGGAGGAAAGGACATTTACTGAGGAAGTGACCATCAGGCCTCCTGGCCTCTTTGCAGAGTGGGCACGACTTCTTGGCTCGGACAGGCGGAATTCTAGCTTTTGGGAGCTCGGACACAGCAGCACGCATCGCCTTGGCATCTTCAGAAGCTTGCACCTCATCCAGCAATGAATCAAGGGCTTGTGAAATTTCTGGCTTGATCGAAGCTAACGTGCGTGACCTCAGTTCAGTGCCATAACGCTGTTTCACAAGTTTGGGCAAATCAACATGAATGAGTCGAAGCCATGTGAGAACCACAAAGTTTTCGAGAGAGGGGGTCACTTCTTCATCCTCTATCACTGTAACCCCCATGTGGCTAATGCCAGAGTCTTTACGTAGCAAATTGTCATCCATAAAGGCCACTAAACGCTGATATAAATCCTCAGGTCTTTCATTTGGCTCCAGTTTAATATTTGCAAAGTCAATAAAATGAGCCCCTGTACACTGGAAACCATAATGTTGACGAATAGTTTGCCATATTTGATCAATGGAGGTAGAATTTTTCACTATAGAATGGCGAGAGATGACAGGGCAGTAATTAGCTATTTGTCCAAGCATTAACTCTAGCATGCTTACTTTTCGTTCTTTAGTGCGGCGCAGCTGAACGGTGTCAGGGTCGTCAGTGAACCCTCTGTGTGGAGAAGTTTTGGACTTCCTTTCCCACTCCACACCATTGACCAGGAAGGGAGCGAACTCATTGTCCAAAGACAGTGTGTACAGAAGATTCTGTCGCCAGTTCTCAAAGGAGTTTACGGTCTCAATCTTGGTCAGGCACCACTGTTTCGGAGCCCTGTGTGACGCTGCCATGTTCAATCCACTCACGTCTTGACGGTAGAATATACTCCACAATGTAACTCACTTGACGGACTACCGAGACAAACGCGGAGTTTATGCCATTCTCAGGTAGAGACGTAAGTCCGGTAAACGCTGCCACCACGCCAGTTTAGGTTAATATGTCAGTGAATCACAGACGCGAGGGACATGGTTAACATGCAAGTTTACTGCACGAGAGGATGGAGAGAATACACACACCGGATACACATCCGGGTAACAGGTAAATCAAAACAGCCAGTAACATTCCTGGCGCTGCTTACATGGCTGCCAATGTTGTGGGACCCCACCCAACTTACCGTGTGACATGGTGCGTTTTATTTACCAAGGATCTCGCATGGCCCGAGGAAATGACGCGTACCACGCCCCTTTTCGTCATCAACTCGTCTCGTGTCCTCGTAAATCTCAGACTAGCCTGAGCAACGCCTCCGATGACGAATCCAAGACAGCTGCGGCCTGTGTCACTTGCTGTTTTCATTGTGTTTGGACTGTTTTAGTGGTTTAAATAACTATTTCAATCACTCATATTAACACTGCATCCATATAACTACCTATGGATGTGGGAGTCAGTGTTGTAGTGAGGCCAATGTTGAACACCGACTTGTATCAAATAAGTGTCCTAAATGTAGCCTAGGGTTGCTAACAGAAAACAAACAATGACATGAACATTGACGTGAACATTGTTTTCACTTCTCCATGTGCTTTTCCTCGTCGGAAGAGTTTGCATAATAAAACGCTTGAAGTGAAAAGTCACGTGACAATTTGAGCTCCGAGACGACTTGACAAGGATAATCAAACGCAGGGACAATTTTATGCAGGTGGTTTAAGCACACAGTAGCTGAACAGTTACTAACAGTGTAGGCCTAAATTGTCTATTTTAACAATTGAGGCTTTTTATCCAACTTTAAGTCTGTGTAGAGGCAGTATAGATCCAAGAAACACATTCAAAAGCCATGAAAAGTGATTTTTTGTAATATGGGACCTTTAAACCGCTGAGATTTAAAGAGCTAGTGGTAAATATGGAGTCTGTTGGGGGTCAGCTCTACGTATGTTCCCACAGCTCTTTGTTCCCACAGCCCTATGTTCCCACATTTGTTAGGAATTTTTTATTTTTGACAGAATTTTTGGAAATTAAGCCCTATGTTCCCACAGCCTTATGTTCCCACAACCCTATGTTCCCACATTTCATAGAAAATTTGGGAAATTGGGCCCACAGCCCCGTGCTCTCACATTACAAAGAGTTAAAAAAAAAAAAAAAAATTGGACCCTATTTTCCCACAGCAATATGTTCCGATAAGGGCATGTTTAATCCAACACAGGTAATATTTATCCATTTAGCCCTACCGTTCACATTAGAATGGAGGATTCTGAAACTGATTCCAAAAATGATTGCTGAGGTCGATTTAAAAAATGATCGCTGAGGTGGATGAATATAAAATCGTTGTGGAATGTGGATTCAAAACTAAACCCACTACCTGGAAGGCACCATTGAGGGCAAATAATACCAAAGATCGAACTTGCTTGAACTTACATAGGGGGTCTACCAGGCAGGGGTAGAAATGTGGGACTATAGTACCTAACTTTGAAGAAAGAAAAAAACTCTTAGAAATGTGAGAATATAGGGCTGTGGGAACATAGAGCTGTGGGAACATAAACACGCTCCCGTCTGTTGCTTACCAGTGTAGCAAATGCTTGCTTATATTTCGTACAGTTGAAGATGATAAAAGTCACATCTGTTGTAAGTATGAAAATACTTGACATGATTTGATGTGATCTGTTTTTAAATGCTGCATTTATTGGACTTAATCTTTGTAGTAACATTTGAATTGTGTATTGTATAATCTAATTGTTGGTTTGAAAAAATAGCCTTCCAATTTGTATTTTTGCATTGTGCATTGAATAGAAATTCTTGCAGTTTAAGCCAAAACAATATCAATTTCCACGTTGGTTTTCTTGGCTTCATTTCTAAATTGTGTGTTCTCTGTTGGTCAATAGTAGCCTGACATAGCCCGACCATAATACTGCTTTTCATCCGTATTCATGGTCTGGAGGTTCTTTAACCTGACGCGATTATACTGCGGAGAGGAGGGCATTCACTTCTGGTTTGAAACGATTGGACAGCTCGTCTAATCAGCTTCGCTTATTGGCCGGTAGACTCTCTACCGATGTAAACACGCCCCAGAGGACCGTTCCCAGACCATGGATACGGATGAACATTCGTATTATGGGCGGGCTATGTCAGGCTAGGTCAATAGTGCCTGTTCAGGTGGCTGGTAGCCTTGGAAGACATCTGCTCCCACAGGCCTCCTCTTCTGCTTCACTCTGTAAGTAGATGCATGTTAATATTTTCTAAAAGGCTCACATTTTCAACATGATTAGTTTAGAGTAGACCTTCTTGCTAAAATCTGCCTCTCTCTGTCCGTAGTGCAGAGGCAGCCATTCAACAGTGGCCTCCCTGCAGTGGGGTCAGCTCTATGTTCCCACATTTGTTAGGATTTTTTTATTTTTCACCTAATTTTTGTAAATTAGGCTCTATGTTCCCACAACCTTATGTTCCCACATTTCTTAGGAAATTTGGGAAATTGGGCCCTATGTTCCCACAGGCCCTTGCTGTGCACCTGTACACGTCCGTTGACTGTACCC